>JACTOM010000546.1:2154226-2198092 GCA_015832385.1 Elymnias hypermnestra | reverse complement strand
AATACGATTTTTCTATCAACTTTCTTTTAACAAAGACTTTGAATTTATTAATTGACATCTCTAGAACGTCTTGTGGGAGTTTATTATAGAAACGTATACAGTTACCCTTAAATGAGTTGTTAATCTTATGCAGCCTACTAGAATTTATAACAAGTTTGTTTTGGTTTCGTAAGTTATATGATGTACATTCACTCTTTTTATTAAAAGAGTCAATGTTTTTATGTACATACAACAAGTTTTCTAATATATATACGCAGTGAACTGTCATTATGTTAACTGCCTTGAATTTGTTTCTTAGCGACTCTCTTGGACCCATATTGTAAATCGCACGAACGGCCCTTTTCTGCAGCACAAATATTGCATCTATATCAGCAGCATTACCCCAAAGTAGAATACCGTATGACATAATGCTGTGAAAATAGCTGAAATATACCAGTCTGGCAGTATCAACATAATTGGTAATACGCACTGTTCGAAGACTTTGTCTTCAGGCACTGAGGGATATTGGACGAAAATATCTGGCGTAGCTTCCCGAATGCTGCCCAACCGAGTTGGATTCGGGGGTTGACCTCCTCTTCGTAATTGGACCTACCTATGGACTATATGTCCCAGGTATGTGTACTCGTCAACAATTTCGAGAGCTGAGTTCTCAACGATGACTGGCTGTGGCGGTACATGGATATTAGACATAATTTTTGTCTTATCCATGTTCACTTTCAGGCCCACATATTGAGATACTCTGCAGAATGAGCGTCCACTATGCGAAATTGCTTTAAAGTCATTGAGGGATTTTTTGCTGACAAGTTAGCGCCTTGTTGATTGAATTCAATATTAGAAAAGGGCAAAATGTGAAGATAAAAGTTTTTCTTTAGTTTATTTTATTTAGATTCAACGAAACTCATTCGCCCCCAGACTTTTTTATCGTTAAAGGATAGCTTAAGTTATAGTAAGATTTTTCAATTAAAGTGGTAAGTAAGTAGCAGACCATTAACGTCCCACTGCTGGGCACAGCCCTCCTCCTTCATTAGAGAGAGGGTTTTTAAAGTATAGACCTACTACGGTGTTCCACTGCGGGTTGGCAGTCATAGTACACAAGTGCACTCTCTATTCCTTCACTCTCATAGTCCGATCTGACGTCAATCCGACACGGCCGGAGAGACATCAGGCGCAGGACCGACGGCTTAACATGCTTTTAGTGGAGCACAACGCCAATTACACAAGTTCTGGCAAATATTAAAAAAGTTTTAATAGAAATCTCTTGAGTAAGCCCGATCCGGGATTTAAACCAAGGACCTCAGTTCTATAATTTTTCAATTAGCTTCCTTTTAATAAAATATTTACATTTATTCTCTAAAACATCTACTAGGTATATATCGTAGAAATATATGTCATAAAATCGTTTTTTTCTAATTCAAATTCAATATATCTTTATTCAAGAAGGCCTTTACTTTACTTAATATCGTTTATTTATACATGTCGGAGAATAAGAAAGAAGGAAGCAGAAAGCATAGGGGCGAAGGGTTCTCCGCCGACATCGCCATTAATGGCGTCAATAATTCAATTTCCATACTGTGGGCGTTGACGGGTAATGTTGGTGCAATCAAACACTTTATTAATAAATTCAGATTATTATGTTCAATCACTTAATGTTCGCGATATCAATTTACAAAAACACATTAATAATAATAATAGCTAGGAACGCGACAGTTTCAACAGTCGACCGCCCCGACTGACCGTCACTCGAGAACTACCGAGAGACGCTCGCTAGACTGCTACTATTGACTCTGTCCCATGCCGATAGACAGGTGGAGACCTATATATTATTTCATTGTACGCCTCATGATGATATTAAAGAACGACTTACAATCTAAAGTTCCGAGGGTTCCTTCGAGCTCTGATCTGAGAAGAGCCCACAACAAATTCAGTCGGGTATACATTTTTTTTTGTCATCATCATTATAATATATATTTTTAATTGATTCTATTTTGATTCGAGCAATTCACTCCCACTCCTTTTTATTCTGTAATCCTTCAAATTATAGAAGTTCTGAATTAGTTTCTTTTTATAAAAGGTTTAAATTTATGAAGTGAAATCTTTGAAACTTCTTCTGGGAGTTTGATACATTTCAATGAATAATCAATTATGAAGCCTACTAGAATTTACAGCAATTTTATTAAGATTTTCAAAATCAGAGTAGTACAGATTAAAATGTTACTTTAGTAGCAGAAGGAAAAGCAGTCGATATTGCTGTTGCTTTCCATAATTTCATAATGCAAGTCACGTATACTCACATATTAAAAGTAACGATCAAGTTTAAGGCAGTATCGTTATAATAGTATAACGCTCGCGGGTGGCCTTTCTACGATATAGGCGCTGAAACAAGCGATTTATATTGTAAATTCCCATATTATTTTTTCCCTGCTGGAATCTCGGAATGCAAGTAAAATTGGGCTGGATCAACCAGCAAATCATCGCTATTTCCTCGTGACCGAATTTCGGCTACAATAAAGATTAACCATTTTTAGCAGGAGTAATAATAAATTGCATAAGTATATGTGCAAACACAAATGCACTCTTTATTCCTTCACCTTCACAGTCCCCAAACCCTACCTGTAAATCTTTAAAACTAAGTTCTCGCCAAACTCCATAAAATATTCTTCTTCTTCTTTTTAATTTAGTTGCAATCAGAAATTGTTGAATGTCAATGTCAAATGTAATTAATTTTAATTTTGATCGGTGGAACTTTGAAAACCGAAACATATGAAAAAAAAACTTCACTTTTACTTTGATTTCTGAACGACTTTTAAATTTAATTGACTTCTAAACGCCGGGACGAACATCAAATGGAAAGTGAAATTTTTATTTTTACTATATTCCAAGTATTATTTCTTATTAACTCACTTTTTAAACCTTCTCCGAACTTCCACAAACAATTCAAAACCAAAATTAGCCAATTCAGTCGTTTTGGAATTTTAACGAGACGAACGAACAGCAATTGATTTTTAATTATATATATTTACTGAATCATCATAAAATTTGGTACAGTAACTCCAGTCACAACGTAAACAAGAGAGAGAGAGAACGGGATTTCGCATATTCCTATGAGATTGCAATACTTGAGCGAAAAACGATCACTTACTGTGAGTTCTTTATAACTATTTGTCTACTTGACGTGAAATTTAGGTTACGTGTTCTTTTCCTGACGTAAACGCTCACTACAAATGCGGTGCCTCTGTATTCCTATAGGACCGAGAACTATACACGTAATACCACGTGGAATAGCTCATAGATAAACGCCGGTTTCGTTGTCCCACACTTTAGCGCTGTTCAAGCAAATATTACGTCATGTGATAACGCTGTACCTGCACTTCCTTCTAGCGAGGTTATGTAAATATACATAGCAGATAATACAGAAGCTCTTTTCATATTTTTAGTAGTGCCTCGTGAATTTTCGCTAAAGTAAACATTGAGCTGACCTTTCGATAATGCACTTATATTGCCTTGTAACCTTTTCACATGAGTGCCCAAAAAGTGCAATTTATTTACCCATACAGGTATGTATCTGACATTATTTATGACATTAGAATGATACTGGGTATTTTTGAAGAGAAACTACTATAGGCACATGAGGGTAATTTTTTTACCGATGAAATTATTAGCGTCACAAAGATGTGCAGCGTTTCTTATACAAATTCATTAGAAGATTAGATAGTTTTAATATTGACAAAAAACACGAGGAATTTTTATTAACAATTATTCATTTGATATTTCAATAAATTATTTGTATTAATTTTCTACAAATTTACTTTAATGACCATTAAATTCCTAACATATCTTCGTTTTTCTCTCCCTCTAAGTCTTGGAAATGTAAAGTTATTCATTACATTTGTATAAATATAAACTAGACTAAAAATTAGTTTGCCAAAGAAGTTTCACTTCTGACTTGTGTATTTTGTACGTACGCACTTTTAACTTTTATTTGGTAAAATAGTATTTATTAAATACAAAAATTGTTTGTTTGTTCGTTATAGAGTTTGAAACCATCCAACAGATAAGTCCCGAAATTATTTAATTAAAAATTAATCGCGATTGCACATTGCACAATATCGACAACGATTTGCAGAGCTAACGGCCAACCTCCAGTAATAGAGAGTCACCGTAAGATGAAGAAGGATTAGTGGGAGGCTACGGCCGTGGATTGTTACCACCCTACCAGCAAAGTCGTACAACTAAACAAGTGAATTCGTGTATTAATACGATGCTGTGTAGAAAATATAAGAGGTGATGCCTATTACCGAATTCCATCCATCTTAACCGCATCATCATTTACCATATTAAAAGAGACGTATTACAATATTTTGATAGATAGGGAACAAGTGGAAGAGATGAAAGAATTTGTATACTTGGGATCTAAATTTACAAAAGATGGAACATGTGAAAGTGATATTGAAAGGAGAGTGAATGCAGGGAATATGGTAAATGGTGCTCTGCATGCCTTTATGAATAGCCAGATGGTGTCTCAAAGAGCCAGACTGGATATGCATGTAGTGAAAGTTGGGTATGTCAAAAGAAGCACAAAAGTAAAATTAATGCGGTAGAGATGCGAGCCTTGAGAATTGTGGACGTGAAAGAAATGGTGTAATAAGAGAACGTTGTGGTATAAAAGAAGATGTAGTGATTAAAATTGAGAAATGTGTGCTTAGATGGTTTGGGCATGTAGAGAAAATGAATGAAAGGAGACTGACAAAAAGGATTTATGAGTCAAGAGTGAATGGGAAAGTTAGAAGACCAACGTGTTCCTGGACTAAATCCAAGACATTTTAAATAAGGGCCAGGTCAAGAGTACTCTAAACCGACGATCTTGTATAAAAGATTTAATGACAATGAAAGAAGCGAATGAGATATGCAAGAATTGTGGCAAGTGGACGGACGTGGTCTCTGCCTACCCCTAAGGGCATGAGGAGGGATGCTATGTGTGTGTAGTCATTTACAATCACGTGTGGTCCGAGTCCAGTCCTAGCCTGTTAGCAATAAAATATAACCACGCTGTGTGTGGTAAACCTGACCTGTCATTTTTAATCTAAGAATTTTGTAAGAAATGTTTGAACTGTTAACCGTCCAATTGGAAAACGCGATTGTATACAAACATTGGTTATATTATTTTATTTCTCCGAACAATTTAACATCGGGATACTTGTCTGGGATCGTTTTTTGCTCTTGTATACAATACAAACAACGTTTCATTATGAGATTTTGTTTGCTTTCATGTACAAATAAATATTTATTTGTTTAATATTAACAAAAAATGAAGTAGTGTTTATTTTATTTTTCACTGAAAGTATAAATGAGGCAAATGGAAGGCTAAGGGAGGCAACGCCTGATGCCTTCCCTTTCTGTCTGAGGAGGCTTGGTAGCAGAAGTCGCCACCCATTAAATTTTAGGTCCTCATATTCGGTGTTATCCAGATCCCTAATTAGGATGCGGTCGGGGAACCCCTATTTGATCACGCTCATAGAGTGCCCATAATTAACGCTTCGCGAAATTAGTTCCGCGGTATTTGCTGTTAGAATTAAAGTTTTAACAAAAAAAGAACCGCATTCAAAACAAACTCTAACAGATATATTAAGGTACTCTAAAAAGTAAAAAATAATATGTGTATTCTTTTTTAGAGTTCTTCGTATTCTTAAATTCGGAGTCGGCTTCAGCCGAGGTAGCTGTTTCCCACGTGTCCACTTGGCAGCTCACGCACCTCTCCCACCTATAGCTTACCTATAGCCTATAGCCACCTATAGCCTACCACCGCTTCACACATAATTCACCTTTCAAATATTGCAATGCAGCAACAAACGTAAGCTCATTGGTATTTGATTACAGACACTTATATTTTCTGCCATAAAGCGCAACCTTACTGTAAGACGTTGAGGAGTTCCTTTAATCTTCATATTTAACTACGACTAGCACTTGACCATACCGAAGTTACGGTGGGCAACTCAAATATCTGGATAGCCTATAGAAGATTCTGTCGAGTATCGTTCATTTTCTCCTAAGAATTGAAGAGTTCCGTCACTTTGTCATGGATTCCATCATCAGAACCTAACCAAACTATCACAAAACAACCCTTGAAGTATATCCTTTCTAATAAAAAAAAGAATCATCGATATCGGTTTGCGTGATCTTGAGTTATTCGTCCTTTTGTCGCGCACATGCTTAATGCAAATTTAACACTTATCCGGTTTTCTCATGAATACCATCATCAGAACTGGATTTAAAAAAAATGGGACCCTATGACGAGTACCAGCTTTCATATAAAAAATAAATCATCAAGATCGGTCCACTCAGTCGGAAGATAGGAGGTAACAAACATAAACAAAAAATACAGACGACTTAATAACCTCCTCCTTTCTTTGAAGTCGGTTAAAAATTAGAGAATACATTGATGTTGAAACTGCTAAAATTGTATATTTCGGTTATTTTTATAGCATCATTTCTTAAGACTAACTTACTAGACATTTGAACTATACAATACGTACCATCTATCAATCAGGATCTCGTGGTTCTCTAAGAGATAGGCTCAAAGAAACGTTGATTCTCACAGTACCGTTGGAATATATATTGAATAATATCTTATATATCCGTGATAATATTCACTTATACAGAAAATAAAATGAATTTGAATACAAGAAATAGACACAAACTTTTAGTATCATATCTTAGAGTGAAGAAGGTTCAGAAAGCATATGTCGGGTAGAGCATACGCATTTTAATAAGATAATCAAGCGGGAATCAAGCGCTATCAGCAATAAATGTGTGTGTACAAAGAACACATGTCAGAAGTGAAACTTCTTTGGCAAACAAATTTTTTAGTCTTGTTTATATGCATACAAATGTAAAACTTTAGATTTCCGATACTAAGAGATACTAATTTATAGAAATCTCAAATGACAAATTGTAAATTAAAATGCCACGTTTTATTTGTAAATATTAAACTTGCCTAACCTTCAAAGGATAAAAAACGCTGCACATTTTTGTGATGTTAACCACGCGTTTCAACCGTAATAATTTAACCCTCACGCGCTTATAGGAGTTTCACTTCAAAAAAACAGTTTCACATAGTATTTCATTTGAAAAATATACTTCTTTTGAACAACGTGTAGATAATGTGTCTCTCAACTCGAAGGATAGCACAATAGCAACACGAGAAGTTGTGACAGGTGTCAGGATACCCATCGTCTCTAGGTATAAGCGAGTGAAATACAAAACGATTTACTGGTGTTATATCTCGGATTGATCCTTAAAAATTGTATTTTATATAAAAATGCTGCATGGTCACACAGTTTTATTCAAAAACCATACGCGTTTGATGTTATACTAGGCATAACAAGATGAAAATCTTTTCTAAAAACACTTCTTGTTGGGTTCATCGCAGCATTCTGCGGGGTACGGGCCTCGAGGCAGGGCCTCATTGCCCGGGCATTCAGCAAATGCCCGGTACTCTTTTTTGCCCGTATTTTATACGGGCTGGATCCTGCCGGCGCCGCCAGCGGGTCCATCCTGGTCAATTCCGAGGGGGGTGTGTTGCGAGTATTGCTGATACTGCGTCATCTTCGCGGCTATCACCTACGACTGGTGGTGGTGACAGCAGGAGCTCACGAGGCAGACGACGCCCAGTGTTTGTCGTTCTTTGGTTCCAAAATGTTGACTTTAGCTAACTTCAGGGTATCGGTTTTTTACTCTCATAATTTTTCCTAACTCGCCAGAAAATACGATAGGCGGTCTTACCGTTAAACAACGATGTCTTCTAGACAACCTTGGGTTAAAAAAAAACAGTAAGTAATGAAGGAGGTAAGCTTAATTACCTTTTCATTAAATTTTCATAGATTTTCATAGTTTTGCATCTCATAAAGTAGTCTTCTACGTTAAAAGGCTTATGGAAGAGATTTATTTTACAAAATGTTCCAATATCGTTATTTTATTTTATTTGATACATCTATAATATAAAAATGAATCGTAAAACGTGTTGGTAAGCGCATAACTCAACAACGCTTAGGTCAATTTTTACAATTCTTTTTCTTAAATGTTCGTTGAAGTCCAAGGATGGCTTTTACGGCGAGAAAAGTTCGAATAATTGCAGGAGAAAACCCTAAAAACAGCCCTTTTCTGTTTCCCATACAAACGTTTTCCAACTAAAATGTAGAGTCAATTTAACTAACTAACCAAATAAATTACAAGTACTCACTGTAGTCTAAGCAATGTAGGTGTGTTCCTAACGTCAAAGAGTCAATTTGCACTTTATAACCGCTGCACAAAGTCCAAAATCAATTGAATATACACAACCCGATTAAATTGAATAGTCACGTAAATGTAAGTGCTATAGATATTTAATACTGCTGTGATTTCATTCGTGAAACTGAAATCTGCCACATTCCAAATCTTTTTAACAGAAAGAAGTAGGTCGGGTCTGCCAGTAGTTAAATAAATGAGACAAAGATGGTCGTGTATATGGTCTTGGAATTAATTAAATTATATTTTTATATTCCTTGACACTTGATTGGATATTTGTCGACGTAAAACGAGACAATTTTAAATTTTATACTTCCGACGATAGAGTAAATGTTCAATATCAAATACGTCGTAAAATCGCAGCGGGGTCGTAAACTCGGCCTCATTTCAAGGATTCGCGGCTGTTGGAATTACACAAGCCTATATATCATTTGTGTCTTTATGGAGTCTCATTGTTAGAGAGCGAGATTTAATTGTGTAAAAGTTTTTAAAGTCGCGTCAATTTTGACGTGAATCTTCTTTAAAAACTCTTTTAAAAACGAATGATAACAAAATCGGGGGATACAGTTTAGTGTTGTAGCTACAAATCTATTACCTGTATCTGAATTTCAATGATTGCACTGGATAGCTAAAGGACCAAGGATTTCTTATGTTTAAGGACTGTAACACATTGCGCACGGCGGAGGGAGAGTACCGTCTCGCACGAGATGCGTTTGCTTACAAAAAAAAGGTGTATAATAACATGCACACGTACAGGAGCATAAAAAAAAACCTTGTGATTATCATAGACTAAAAGTTTTTCATTATGGGTATCAAAACATTTATACACACATAGTTACAGATACATACACATTCGGACACACACACTCACACATACACGCACACATTCCAATACACATACTAAAATCTTGTTTGCATTATTATTTGAGTTAGCTTAACTCTGTTCATTTAAATTTTTATTTATTTAAATAGACGTAATCTGTCATGGCCTTATTTTAGGTATAAAATGTAATATTTAAAAAAATACCAACTCCGACTCCAAATATACGAACAACTCTAAAAAAGAATACGCAATTATTTTTTGCTTTTTAGAGAATATTAATATCTATAACAGTTTGTTTTGAAAGCGGTTCTTTTTTGTTAAATTTTTTATTTATTGTATGATTTTTAGTGAATCTGAAGTACACAAATTGTCATAAACTCGTATAAACTCTGAGCAAAATATTAATAGTTTTGTAAGTATGATAAAACCTTAACCACACGACGTGAGTTCCTAACACGTACTCCACAATCTCGTAAACTTATTAGAAACGAGGCAACAGTAAATTACCAAAGTCCCCCGTAAGTTATGTGTGGGTGCAAATGTAGCTCGTAAAATGGTTTTCAAGAGCCTTTTTCGAAGTGAAACTTCTATAGGCGCATGAGGGTAAAATTATCTTCGTGACACAGGAAGATGTCCAGCGTTTTCATGCCAATTCGTTTAAAGGTTCTTTTTAATATTTATAAATAACATGTGGCATTTAATTTGCCACTCGTCATTTAATAAATTATTTTTAATATAAATTTAATTAACAATTTCTAATATTGACAAAAAAACCACGTGGTATTTTTATTTTACAATTCCTCATTTGAGGTTTCAATAAATTATTTGTATCAATTTTCGACGCTTATATTTTAATGACGATTAAACTCGTCTTATCTTCCTTTTCCCTCCCTCTAAGTCTTGGAAAATTAAAGTGTTGGATTTGTATAAATATAAAAAAGACTTAAAATTAATTTGAAAAGTTTCACTTCTGACATGTGTACTTTGCACGCAAGCACTTTTAATTGAAAAAAAAAAACAAATAAAGTCAATTTCCTCACTATCTAGCAACAAAATACTCTCACTTACTATAACTTTTAAACCTCTTACGTAAGCTTTGCATAGATAGCGTTGTACAATGTTTCTCAAAATAAAAGTCCAGGTTCGATTCCCTTCAAATTAAAGAAATTGTATACCAGGTGATAGGAGACCGCTCCCGAAAACGCAGACAGACGATATTACTAATGATAACTTTGATGATGGGATGGATAAAAATCGAGCTTAATAAATAAACACATTTTAATGTCCTATTAGCATTATTAATGTTCCGCTGTGTTACAACTAAATAAAGTGATAGTTTCATAAAAAATACATTTCTTCACTAAATAAAACAAGCAATGAAACGCATTAATACTACTGGCGCGGCTGGTCGTTGACCCGGGGTGCGACGTCAGCTGTTTTTAATTTTGTGTCTAATTGCTGGCTCTTTTTTTAGTAACGAGAGACCGCTTTCGAAAACGAAGCCCGACAATTGGACCTTTGATGAAGGAACGGAAGAAAGTCGATCCTAATTTAAAAAAATCATATTTTTAAAACGTTTTATTAGCATTATTTACGCTCTGTCATGTTAGCACATGAAAATGAAGTAATAGTATCGTACAAAATACATTACGCTACAAAAAAAAACTCACTGAAACACATAATTCAAAACAGCTGTCGTCTAGCCAGGGTCAACGACCTCCAGATGCTCGCGCGCCTACTACTAGCGGTGGCCGCGTTTGTTGACCCAAGCGTCAGCTGATTTTTGACGAGTTTCATAGCTGGTTTTTTTTTATGCAACTGTCATTTCATTTAGATTTGTCATTAAGAAATATATTTATGCAATACTTTTTTAAAATTTCTGATAAATTAGCTCTTGATAATGATTTCGATTGATGATTAGTGACACAGTAATAAATGGAAGCACGATAACCTGGTAATAGGTAAAATGACGGCCTCGCTGGTGTACAGGTGCGAGTACTCGCCTTGCTAGCAGAGGTCCCGAGTTCGATCCCCAGTAGGACGAATTTAGGAAATTGTATTTTCTAATTTTTCTGAGTCTCGTCTAGTGGGAGGCTTTGGTCGTGGCTAGTTACCACACTACCAGCAAAGACGTGCCGCCAAAACAAAGAGATTTGTGTTCCGGTACGATGTTGTGTAGAAACCGTAAGGGGTATGTCGCCTCTTAGCAGATAAGCGCGCATCCATCTTAGACTGTACCATCACTTACCATCAGATAAGAGCACAGTCAAATGCTAAACTGTCAGCCATAAAAAAAATTACTTCCTATGATTTTTAAATCATACCGTAACGTAAACTTTTTGATTGGTAGCACGTTCTGTCTCATTGGTCTAGTGGTTCGACTACAGACATGAGGTCCTGGGTTGGAGTCCCGGGTCGGGCTAATTCGATCTCGATATTAAGTTTTCTATTAAGATTTATTATCTCAATATTTGCCCGAAGTTGGGAAGTTGGCGATGTGATCCACCCCCGTGCCTCGGAGGGTGATCCCTGCGCCTGATCTCTCTCCGGCCGTGTCGGATTCCCGTCACAACAGACTATGAGAGTGAAGGAATAGAGAGTGCACTTGTGTACTATGTCTGCCAATCCGCAGTGGAGCAGCGTGGTGGGACTATGCTCTAAAAATCCAATCTCCTCGGAGTGAGGAGGCCTGTGCCCAGCAGTGGGACTTTAATGGGCTGCTACTTACATTTAGCTGATAGATTGGTAAATAGCGACGACGGAAGCCTCCTAATCCAGACCCAGACAGAAAATGCCATTTGTCAAATTAGCCTTGCTAGGAATTGATTAAAGACCTCTACGAACGAAGCTTTATTTACCTCAAATCTTTCTTTTAAAACATAGTTTCAACCCTTAAAGTTCGTAAAGCTAAATAACATCCCCTTCTTTAAAAAGTCAATACTTGAATGTACACAATAGAATGTTTGCAGTCGAAAATGTAGTTCATCAACACGGCCTCGTTATTATCGGGGTGTAGGAAGATGTCACAATGCCAAAGGGGGTACCTCCCCACAACGACTTGGCATCTATCCACGCAGGCATATCACTTCATAAGTTACATATACAATTAGTTATTGGATGTGTTAGTTCCTATTTCCCAATGTCATGGTGTTACGAGTAAATTGCTGGAATAATTTTGATAAATCTTTACTTGTTGTGTTTATTATAGTCTGGAGAAGGTTCTTATGAATGAAAAAATTAAGAAACTTGCGTATAATTAACAAACCACTGTGGCAAATGATAATAAATAAAAAATTTAACAAAAAAAGAACGGCCTTCAAAACAATTTACAAATATATTAATTTGCTCTAAAAAGTAAGAAATAATTGCGTATTCTTTTATAGTGTTCTTCGTATTCTTATATTCGGAGTCGGCGTCAGCCAAGGTAGATGTTCGCCGCGTGTCCACTTGGCAGCTCCCGCGTCTCTCCCACCTATAGCTATATATCTAGTTACAACTTACAGCTATATATGTAGGCACCTTGGCTGACACCGACTCCAAATATAAGAATACGAAGAACACTATAAAAGAATACGCAATTATTTCTTACTTTTTAGAGCATATTAATATATTTGTAAGTTTGTTTTGAAGGCGGTTCTTTTTTTGTTAAAATTTTTATTTATTTTTTGATTTTTAGTGAATCTGAAGTAAACTAACAAATTTGTCTCAATATGTGTACACCTAAAAACGTGTTGCAATGCAGCAACAAACGTAAGCTCATTGCTATTTGATTACAGACACTTATATTTTCTGCCATAAACCGCACCCTTACTGTAAGCCGTTGAGGAGATCCATTGATCTTCATATTTAACTACGACTAGCACTTGACCATACCGAAGTTACGGTAGGCAACTCAAATATCTGGATAGCCTATAGAAGATTCTGTCGAGTATCGTTCATTTGCTCCTAAGAATTGAAGAGTTCCGTCACTTTGCCATAGATTCCATCATCAGAACTTAATCAAACTATTACAAAACAAATCTTGAAGTATATCCTTTCCAATAAAAAAAATCATCGAAATCCGTTGGCGTGATTTTGAGTTATTCGTCCATTTGTCGCGCATATGCTTAATGCAAATTTAACACTTATCCGGTTTTCTCTTGGATGCTCTCATCAGAACTGGACTTTAAAAAAATGGGACCCTATGACGAGCACCACCTTTCATTTAAAAAAATCATCAAGATCGGTCCACCCAGTCGGAAGATATCAGGTAACAAACATAAAAAATAATACAAACGAATTGATAACCTTCCTTTTTTTCAAGTCGGTTAAAAATAAAACTTGTATAAGTACTCTTATATCGAATAGCCAGTGGCAGGCAAATTGACATTTTTAAATTCGTTATATCTTTTGAATGGAATGTCGGATTTTAATAATTTAAAAAGTATTTTACAGATATTGAAACGGTCTTTACCAAAATGTATTTAATATGATATGGATTAATACAGAGATACGAATAATATGGTTTGATTATTGTCGGCACATTTATTAACTTTTAAAATGTTAAAAGTAGTTATAGTGGTTTAACTACAGTAGTTGGACATATGGTATTACGGACTTTTTTGTAGATATTAATACGTTCTGTAATAATTAAGAATATTTGTTATATCTTCGCAATAGTTTTCGCAGCGCACGCGATAAAAGATTTTTTGTTACATTAATGTATTTTTATTAAGGATTCCTATTTTGAGAAAGTAATATAGCCTATATCGCTCAGTGAAAATGCAGCTTTTTAATTATGAAAAAGAATAACAAATTAGGCTAGTATTTTTTGTGTAAAAACGTTACAAACATACATATTTAAGTCAAATTATAAAGAGGCGTATTCGTAGATAATTGAGATATATAGGGAGAATGTGAACTAATAATAGGATTAGAATATTTTAAGAGCCAGATTGAAGTAGATTATAATTTTATTTTTGTAACATGGCAATTTAACTTATAAGTTAAAGTAAGATAAAGTTATAATAGGTCGATAACTCGTTAGAATATTAATAGCGAATAATGCTTTCAGAATACTTGTTACAACTTTTTCCATTAGCTTACTTGGATTTACAGGAAATAAAATATATGAAATAATTGTATGGATCAGATATTCATTCGAAGCTTTATGTTACTAATAGACTTTCATATTTGTTGAAAAACTATGTAACTATATTAAACGCATTGAAACTATCTTTATATTACAAAAAAAGAGTAATTCGCGCCATATATCAATTAGGAGCTCGTGCTTATCTAAGAGATAAATTCAAAGAAACATCAATTCTCACAGTACCTTCGCAATATATATTGAATAATATCTTATATGTCGGAGAATAAGAGAGAACGGAGAAGCATAAAGCAGTGTAGGGTTCTCCGCCGACATCGTTATTAATTGGATCCATTATTTAATTTCTTATTCTGTGGGCGTTCGTGGGTAATGTTGATGCAATTATAATGTTCAATCTCATTAACAATAATAGCTAGGAACGCGACAGTTTCAATAGTCGACCACTCCGGCCGACCGCCGCTCGAGAACTGCCAAGAGACGGGCCGGACCGCCACTTATTGACTCTGCCCCCATGGCGACACCAAGATGGCGCCAGCGTTCCACAGACTATTACACACGGACCAGCGATCCACAGACTCTTGCACTCCGACATATATATCCGTGATAATATTCACTTGTACAGCAAAAAAAGTGAAATACACAGTTTTAATAGAAGAAATAAAAACAAACTTGTAAGGCCCTATTTTAGGGTGAAGAAAGTTCAGAGATCATCGGTTGGGTTGAGCATACGTATATTTAATAAGATAACCGAACTTCTGGGTTTTTTTTCGCTGGGAAATGCATTTACGCACCCCGGCTGAAAGTCATACTTTCAACCAGGAGTGTGGGACTCGCTGAAGATCAGAATACCCACTAAAACCCAGCGGAACCTTTAGTATCCTGAACAGAAGTACCAGAGGTTCAGTGGGGACATTGTGCTCTGGGACTCCGGACATCGTCTGTTACGACGATTCAGAAAGGAAGGACACTCGCAAAGGCACGTCTCCTGGCTCCTGGCCTCTTCCGTCCTCTCCCTCTCTGAGGCCTCCTTTTGTGAGATGACATTCTCACAGAAGGAAGATACCATCCGCCTATCACTTTCACTGCTGAGCATATAGCCGATTATGCTCATCAGCGAGAGCTCACCGCCCACGACATCAGGAGGTGCCGTTGAGGCAGGGTGATATTCGTGACAGGCGGGTGAGTCCTCATGCCCAACTATCTGGTGCAAGTACTGACCAAAGTACTGACCGTGCCCAGTCAGTACCTGCATCAGTCTAAACGAGAGGGATCCTTACTTCCTATATAACCACTGCAAGTGGGGTAGGAATGGTTCCACCGTAACAATACCTGCAGATGGAGACTCAAGGTCTCTTTCCATTGCTATATCCAATTCTTGTCAGCTAAAGCCCGGATTCTTCAGATATCGTTCGCGTCAAAAATACCATTAATTATTGCGGCTACCCTGCCTTTATAAACAGTCAAAAGGACCTTCGCCTGTACTTCCCAAGGGGGATTGCACGCCAAAAGTGTCGCCGCCGTGAAGTTGCCTCCACATAGTTTTATGTTTAAAATTATTTAAACGACAAAGGTGTTTGGACTTGATTACATTTGCACATGAAAGCTAAACACATTGCAACATACAAAACTATATTTTAAAAAATAACCGTTGAGTTTCTTGCCGGTTTCTTCTCAGCGGAATCAACTTTCTGAACCGGTGGTAGATGTGTTACCAACGATTCTAATTATATAATTAATTGATAAAATTTAAAATTCCATAGCAACTTGAAGTGGCATTGCATTTGGCAATTCATTAAAAGAAAATCTTTACTGTTACAGTAAAAATTCTCTTTGAAACAATTAATAATAACATAATTTGTAACAACAAAAACATCTACACCAAGCAAGCTCGTATTTGTATATTTTATGTATTTATTTGTATTAAAATATAATTGATATCGTCGCTTCAACCGATGGACGTCCACTGCTGGACATAGGTCTCACGTAATGACGTCCACAAGGCCCGGTCTTGTGCCACCTGGCTCCAGTGGCTATAATTGATATATTATTATATTAATTTTCTTTCTATATATGTTTTCTTTGTTAACTAGAGTAGATTTTAAAATCGAAAATTACGAGGGTTTATTCGTCTAAACCGCTGTAAAGTATGACCTGCTACAGCTGTGCCATCGCTTTTTAAATCTCTGATATCTTCTAAGATATAAATTTTAATGAAATCTTGTTAAAAGCAGTTTGGATTTACATGGAATATATTACTTATGTAATGCATTTAATTGGTTAAATAATAATACTGTATAGTAGAAAATGGCTTGGTAAATAATACATATTTTCAATCAAATGCAAAAGATAAAATGGTTAGTGTAGGTTGTTCTTTAGAGATAAATAATAAAATCATGGACTTTTTTATCCATCATTTTATTATAAACAATTTCGTAGTACTTTAATTTTATATATTACGTAAAAATGAGCGAGTATTTGCGATTTAAGCGCATAAATGTTTATTACGAAATCACGTTGCAATTCTTTCATTTTTTTAGCTTTTCTGTACAGTAATATGAATATAATATAGATATAAACTCTTCCTCTTGATCTACTCTATCTATGACTGAAAACTGCATTAAAATTAATCAATTAGTTTGAGAGATCTAAGCGAACAGACAGCGTAATCGACTTTTTTATATTAAGCAAGTTTTTTAGACAGTATTAAAAAAGCCGAAACATAACCGATGTACAAATAAAAGCACATCTGATTACGTAGAAAAGTCGGCCCCCTACAAATCGTACAAAAGGTTCTATCTTCGTAAAAGCTCTATTGTTTTGTTATTGTTCGTTCCGTTCGTACAGCAAAAGCGATGCTATCAATAATGACACTTTTGTCTGTCAGTACGCACATTTCGTCAAATTAACCTTTACAAATGGATAGTTTTTTTTCGTTTATTCTCGGTTATTAATAAAAAAACAGGGAATGTAAAAGAAGAACGAAACTTTATTGGTAAAAAGTAAAGCGCTTTTTGCTAGGGCAGATTTAGAAAGGTGCGTTGTCTAATTTGTTTAAATCTGGTCTTAATAAATTGCCTTCCAGTACCAAGCTGTGTAGAAACCATAATATCACATGAATTACTCTATTCGTTGATAGTGTTTTAACGTTAACAGATAGACAGATAGTTTCTTGCTATATCTGTTTAAGATGGAAGGAAAGGACATTTGTTTTATATACCTTCCTCAAAAATCACTGAATCAATGGGTTTCAGACCGCAAGAAATCTGTTCAGTACTTTTGTAATTTATGCTTAAGAGACAGCAGACCCGGCGAACGTCTTTGTTTTATAATATATAACAATCTTATGTCTATTATTAACTGCCTCATTGGTCTAGTGGTTAGCATGTTCGACTACAGACATGAGGTCCTGGGTTCGAGTCCCGGGTCGGGCCAATTCAAAAATCAATATTGAGTTTTCTATTAAGATTTTCTCAATATTTGCCCGAAGTTGGGAAGTTGGCGGTGTGATCCACCCCCGTGCCTCGGAGAGCACGTTAAGCCGTCGGTCCTGCGCCTGATCTCTCTCCGGTAATGGGCTGCTACTTACTTACTTTTTATGTCTATTTGGGAAACAAATGAAATATTCATTTGTCAATATATACCTCCCTTAAGAATCACAATATATCTTGTTTAAAACCCACCTGTTGTATGACCCCTTCAGTAGTTTTTGAGTTTATGCTAACAGATAGATAGATCGATTAGAGGATATTGTTTTATCATATCTAACGATACGTTATTTATTTAGGAGGCAAAAAAAGTTGTATCTGTTTATATACCTTGATCACGTATCACTCAATCTATTGTTAAAGAAATAGAAATGAAAAACATGAAAACCCCTTCAGTAGTGTTTGAGTTTATGTTAATCAACAGGCAGACAGATTCGGCAGAGGAATTTGTTTTATAATACGTAAATATACTATGTCTATATGTTTAGGAGGCAAAGTAAAGATTTATCTGTCTATATATACTCTATCTATTTATTAGTAAAAACCGCATAAAAACCCCTTGAGTAATTTTTGAGTTTATGCTAATTGACAAACAGACAGAACCGACACAGAACTTTATTACATAACGATATTATGTCTATTCAGGAGGCAAATAAAAGATACATCTCTCTATATATATCTCCCTTACGAATCACTATCTATTGGTGAAAACAGCATGAAAACCCCTTCAGTAGAACCCCTTTGCTAACAGACGGAGACGTTCAGCGGGAGACTTTCTTTTATAACATGTAAACGTCTGTTTGGTAGGTAAATAAAAGGGTTATCCGTCTACATATATACACACTATAAACTCTTTTTAGAACGTGTTACATTACCATATATATAAAGTTTACACTGTGTCGAAATTTGGTGAATATCCGTTTGTTTTTACAGCTGTTAATTTAAATTAACGCTTGTACAACACTTATGCGTCATTGTTACAGTTGAAATAATTAGAGCCGCGTTAGTGTAATAATGTTACAGATTTTAACATTGGCACTTGTTAAAAACATATGAGCTAATGTCGACATGTGGCCAAGTTTGTCTGGCCTTCGACGTTGGCCTTGAATCGATAACTTGGGGATACGTGTCCAAAAGTATATATATCTGCTTTGGATTTATAATCACACAATCCAGAATAATATTTGTCAGCTATTTCGTATAACGTTGCAAGTATTTGCTTTTGGTGGTAGAGATTTTGGATCCTAAGGAAATGTTCAAATTTGTCTAAGTGGACTCGGAAAGTTGAATATCTCGGCCACGTACCTAGAGAAGTACGGGTTACTTCAACATATCACGATGGACAAGGTTGAGGGCAAAAGGCATGCTAGACGCAGAAAGAACTCTTGGCTGCGGAACATACGCGAATGGACAGGAATAAAGTCCGCAGCCGAGCTGTTGCTCTTTCAAAATGATAGCTGAAGAAGTTAGCGGACAATCTTGAAGAAAAACGAAGAGGCAGTTTTAGAAGAAGAAAAACTCTGGATTGGAGAAACACTTCGGCAGTGTATAGTAACCACCCAACTTTCAAAGACCTGCCACCAAAATTGTATTCCGATACTTTGTCGTCTTTCCATGAGTAAATAAATTTGCATTAAGCATGTGCGCGACAAATGGACGAATAACTCAAGATTACGCCAACCGATATCGATGATTTTTTTATTAGATAGGATATACTTCAAGGGTTGTTTTGTGCTAGTTTGTTTAGGTTCTGATGATGGAATCCATGATAAAGTGATGGAACTCTTCAAATCTTATAAGCAAATCAACGATACTCGGCAGAATCTTCTATAAGCTATCCAGATATTTGAGTCGCCTACCGTAACTTCGGTATGGTCAAGTGCTAGTCGTAGTTAAATATGAAGATCAATGGATTTCCTCAACGGTTTACAGTAAGGGTGCGATTTATGGCAGAATATATAAATGTCTGTATTCAAATGGCAATGACCTTACGTTTGTTGCTGCATTGCAATATTTGAAAGGTGCATTATGTGTGAACCGGTGGTAGCAGAGTCTGGGGGGGGGGACTTTTGCGTGTTAGTGTTGTGCTCGATCACCATAAAAAAGATTGGTGATAGCGGGGTGGCAGAATAACCAATCTGTAACGTATAACGTTGCGGGTTCGATCCCGGGTTATTAATGTAAATTTAACTTTGTAAAGTTGTTTCATTTAAACGGTGTTATCTCATATGAGCAACACGTTTTTAGGTGTACACATATGGACACAAATTTGTTAGT
This sequence comes from Elymnias hypermnestra, assembly GCA_015832385.1. Taxonomy (NCBI): domain Eukaryota; kingdom Metazoa; phylum Arthropoda; class Insecta; order Lepidoptera; family Nymphalidae; genus Elymnias; species Elymnias hypermnestra. The sequence continues at coordinate 2,178,138 of JACTOM010000546.1, read as the reverse complement.
TTACTTCAGATTCACTAAAAATCAAGAAAGAAATAGAAATTTTAACAAAAAAAGGTCCGCCTTCAAAACAAACTTACAAATATAGTAATATGCTCTAAAAAGTAAAAAATAATTGCGTATTCTTTTATAGTATTCTTCGTATTCTTATATTTGGAGTCGGTGTCAAAACTTCTTTTTATTCAGAAAGTGTCTTTACTGATATCATGCGCCAAACCACTTTGTCAGAATACGCGGCTTGGGCTAGTATTGAGGTAATGTGACACTAAGGTAGTGTCACCTCCTGCTGATCCTTTTGCTGAAGAACGTTTATGGCACAATACTCTCTAATTAGAAAAGCCGGCCGGAAGTGTCCCTCTTTTAATAAGACAGTCGTCTTCCTACAGGAAGCCCAAGAGCGTTAGAGGGAAAATTTGACTCACACTGCCGAAAGAGGCGGAATACCAGGCAGCTTGTATTTACGAACGTCCTCATGCCTTCCACCATCGGTCTGATTTGTCCAAGATATGTGCAAGTGATCATCTATCTTCCATTAACAGATAAAGAGGATTCTTTTAGATTTTAGTGGGTATTGCAAAGTCTCCTTCCACACCGAGTCCCACACTCCTGCCCCTACAATTGAATACATTTTATGACAAAAAATACTATAGTATGTGAAAACTGTAAGATGCCAATAACCCTTCACCAGATGAGTATTCTCCCAATTTATCTTCACTTACCATCAGGGAAGATTACAGTCACATGTTTCGCTGTCAGTAATTTCTAATTCTATAATCTATATTTTCTTAAAGTTACGACACAGCAGAATCCAAAATAGTTTAGTTTATATCAAAAAACTTATATTCCAATCGGCAAAAATGATGATGTGATTCCACAAAATGTCATTAGTCATTGGTTAATTTTAACAATATGTATAAAATTCAAACTCCTCCTGAAACATTACTTTTTTTTAATGTGTCACTATTATACCAAAATGAATAGATGCCCATTACAAGCTGAAATAGCATTTATATTTGAATAACGACATAACGATTTTGAATTTATAGTAATGACAGATAATAAACAAACTGAAACAAAACCGGGTTTTTAAAAATAAGAGTCTTGCCATTTTTTACAAAATCAAAGACTATATTATACACAATATTGTTTTGAAGTAAAGTAAAATAAAAATATATGTCATTTTACTCGCCAAACGACTAGAATCACAGACAGGTATATTTCTCATATATTGAAGGTATATTTTTCCACATTTTTAGACGTGCACTGAATTCAGACGACGATATCAGTGAATGTTGGTGATAAAAATAGCTAACACATGCTCGTTTTGCGCCAGATGCCCTGCGACCTTACGTCGCGCCTGTTTCATAACGGCGAATAGGTATTTTACATAACAATACCTAACTGAATCTATATTTTGTTGAACATTTGCTTATTTCGTAAGATTCAAAAGGGAAAACTCTATTAGACATATATACATACATTGCATCACGTCTCATTCCCATAGGGGTAGGCAGAGACCACGTCCTTCCACTTGTCACAATCCTTGCATATCTCCTTCGTTTCTTTCATTCTCATTAAATCTATCATACAAGTTCGTCGGTTTAAAGTACTCTTGACCTGGCCCTTATTAAAAATGTCCTGGATTTGGTCCAGGAACGTTCGCCTTGGTCATCCCATTTACTTTTGACTCATAAATCCATTTTGTCAGTGTCCTTTAAGCATACCTTTCTCAATTTTAGGCACTACATCTTATTTTATAGCAAAAGTTCTCTTATTACACTATTTCTTACTTTGTCACTCAGTTTCAATCCACTCATACTTCTCAACGCTCTCATCTCTACCGCATTTATTTTACTTTTATGCTTTTTCTGCCGTACTCAACTTTCAATCCATACATAGGTGTTGACACCAACACTCCTCTATGCACAGCCAGTCTGGCCCTTTGAGACACCATCTGGCTATTAGACACTAGAAATAAAAATCATGCTGTTCATATATTTGGTTCCGACTAGGCTCTTCGCAGCATATTGTAGGGTACAAACCGATAGACAAGATCTCCTTTCCCGGTTCTTTTTTCCGTTTTGAACTGGATTCATGTTTCATTCATTCATGTTCATGTTCGCCTTCATCACCTACATGTAGTGATAGTGTCAAAAGGAGCTCATGAAGCAGGTGACGTCTACTGTTTGTCTCTCTGTTACTAGCTGGCAATGCTGTCGAGGTTTACACCAGGTTAAGATGCTGGCGGACGAATACCTCCATGGTGGGTCTCCGTTATTCCAACTTAAGACAAATAAGTTATGAAATTCGTTAGAGGGCATAGTTGGCGCAATGCTCACTATTGAAAGGAAATAGAGAGCATTGGTCTTTTGCGGAATAGTTATTTCGCTGAAGAAAGCATATGAGAGGCAGAGGGAGAACGCTATAGACGGTCCTCTTCTCGGGCGTAGGTGGTCCGGAGGTAGAAGGCGTAGATTTGCGCTTCTCTTGCCTCCTACCTAAGTTTTCTAGAAGTAGTCTTCCGGAGTACCGATCTACCGATCCTCTGGTGCTTCAATAAAGGCTGGGGTGGGTATCGCTGGGTTTCATTGAGTATTCTAGCTTATTGCCAACTAGTCCCACACTTCAGATTATGTCTGAATAAGACGGATCATTTAGTTACCAAAATTAAAGTATGAAAATTCATGTATCATACTCAGCTCATTGAACAGTGAACCTAGTAATTGGGCAATATAAGAGCTAAATTTTATAACAATGAATGAGCCACTGTTTAATTACTTTTCATCATTACTCCCCAATTGTCTCCATTCTGTAAATATTGATGTTTGTACGCCCGCATACTCGTTACAACTACACCGTTTGCGGTGAAATTTAATACTTTCCCGATGATTAAATACACTTTTATGCATTTGCATAAATAGTTCCCAGAGTATTCGTTTTATGAGGAATTAAAATATTATTTATTATTTACTATTTCTGATCCTATCCTATCCTTGAATCTATAACATCGTTAAAGGAATCAATATATCGAACTTCACATCAATTGGGCAACTGGGTTTGAAAATTACGTGATTGAATATAGGGAAACCACATCTTAGTGATAGTCGTTAAGGCGAATTATTATAAAGATTTCCTGGTGAGACAGTAAATGACTATCTTTTGATTCGTGAGAATATAAGGAAACCTCTTCTTAGTCAGCATGCGTGTCACGAAAGGAATTGTGATATTTCAAGTCATTCTGGCGAAAGTAGCGTCTCTTTTCCCAATACAGATGATAAAAAAGTTTGGATTTTATTATATTCCCATGGAATACACGGATAACACTACGGGGAACAGTTGAAAAATTGACGTCCCTTAAAACTTATTCTACTAACTCAAATATTAATAAAGTTCCATGAACGTAGCTCATCTGAAGCAGACACTGTTATGCAATCGGCCAAATTTGACGTGTGGCGAACTCTTGCTCATTAAGAGAGAAACGAAAATAGACTGACTATTTTTAAGTATGTGTGTCAGCGGAGATGTTAATTTATATCGGTCATTAAGGAACTCACCGTCAATTATGTGAATTATGATTAAAAGATAAACTTTTATAAATAATATAAGCTGATTTACGCAATCTCCCCTGCACCTCATAAAGAATACAGTACGAACAAATTTGAGTGGTTATAGTGAGCTAACATTAAAAGATAGACATATTCTGTTATAAACTTTTTTATAGAACTTTAAAAGGGCAACAATTTTGTCATACATGATTTTTATGAAACTTTAACGATTTATACAGAGCACGCAGCCGAAACTCAAAAAATAACCTTGATGTTAAAACAATCTTCATTGGTAGCTCCCATTATTTTTAATATGATAACATGTAGGTTATAAGCCTTCCTCGATAAATGGGCTATCTAACACTGAAATAATAATTCAAATCGGTCTAGCAATTACTGAAATTAGCGCGTTCAAATAAACATACTATTCAGCTTTGTAATCTTAGTTTTAGTAGGAATATGTGAAGCTTTTTTACCACCTTACTAACCACCAGATGATATAATGGTAAAGTTACCAGGATTTAAAATCAGATTTGAAGTAAAACAGTAAAATAATTGGATTTAAAACTAGCAAATGAAAGCAATATTTCATTCCTAATAGAGATCGTAAATAACTTGGACGGTCTGTTCGCGGCTTACCTACTGAAATATTTCCCTACTTATCTTATCTATTTGTGGGCGTATCTTAGATTTCCGATTTCAATTTCGATAAAATATTTATCAGTTATTAAAATCTGTGTATACCTGTATGCACTTGCACCGTTAGAATGCATTATTTGTTTGTTATTTCTTGCTTTTATGACCCGCCCTGACTTTACATGGAACGTATGTTACAGGATCGTATAAGGTTGATACATCGAATATGTGGACTAGGTTATTTCGTGTATTATGTAGTCATACGTAATATGTATTATCTATGTCGCTTCTCGGTAACTGTCACAACAAAATATGCGTAGAGATAACAGCCGACAATGTAAAAAACAAAAATAAATCAGTTACAAAGTGACCGTTACTAGCACTGCGTGTATCGCGTCGAAGGACCTTAAGTTATTTGTGTTATTTTATAAACTGTGAGTGTTTATTAGTGACTTTTTGTGTTTTTCATTAAACGGTGATTTTTAAGTTGTGAGCCTATAAATACAAAACGGACTTTTTTCACAATCTCAAAATTTAGCTCAACATGACGCGACACCAGTCTTAATTTTATAAACAAAAGATAACATTGGTAAGGCACAGGTTAGTGCTTGACTCTAATCACCTGATGACCAGTAAATTACCTCTTATGGTTTCTAAACAGCATCGAACCGGAACATAAATTCCTTTGCTTGGCGGTACGTCTTTGTTGATATGGTGGTAATTAGCTACGGCCGAAGCCATCCACTACTACTTGGTATCGAACCCGGTACCTCTGCTAGCAAGGCGAGTGCACTACGCCAGTTAGACTTTTAAAAAATATTTTCCTGCTAGCTTTTTCTCAACCAATTCTGATTTCTTTTGCTGATTTTGTTCCGACTTCATTCTAGTTCTAGTATCCAATGTTTTACATGAATTTAGTATTCAAAATATCATATAAGTTCTGCCTAGAGTCGGAATTTTCATTAAGACCAGTTCTATTTTTGTCCGACCAGACTGCCAATAATGAAACTATACACTGTTATCTTTTGTTTATTAAATTAAGACTCAAAGTTCGTCTTATATTTATAAGCTCATATTTAAAAAATTAAAACTTACCTCAATATAATCAAAACCACAAATAGTCACTAATAAATACTCACAGTTTATAAAATACCCCACAAAAACTAAACGACCTTCGACGCGACACACGCATCGTTAGTAACGCTCACTTTGTAACTGATTTATTTTTTCTATTGGCTGGTGTTATCTTAACACATATTTTGTTACGATAGTTACCGAGAAGCGAAATAGATATTACACATTATGACTTTAAAAGAAAGGGATGCTTATATTTCTGAATGCCTGAATTGGGACAGCACTATCGTTTCATGTCACAAGGATAATTAAAAAAGAAAAGCCATAAAAATTCCCTGTCGAAGACGACTTTTTTTCATTTTGCTGGAATTGTCACCACTGAGGACAACCAAGTTACATAAGCATCACATAGGCGCCGTACGTTAACTGGCACATTTAAATTTACGCAGACGAAGTTGCGTGGGTAAGCTAGTATATATATAGAATAATCACGTAATATATGTCAACAACAGTAGCAACACAAAGGTCGTAACACCTCACCGCTGGCACACTGACAACTCTGATAATATTAATATTAGCTGAAGGTGTTAAGTAACAGGAAACGCTATCTGAGTAACCGTTACTAAAATATACTATACTGTGCTATTAATATTACCTTTTTTTCCAAGTGTTTGACGAATGTTTTATTTTTGTTTCAGGTAAGAGATTGAATGACTACGGTGTGGTATTAATTTCACAATTTATTTCTCACCTTTATCAATACAGACTTGAGGTTTTTTGACGTGAATACGTCTTTAAAATCGTATCCATGGGGAGGCAACTAAAAAAACAAATGATAACAAAACCGGGGGATAAATTTTGGAGCTGTAGTTGCATATCTATCACTTACATCCGAAATTCTATTAAACTACTGGATAACTAAAGAATCAAAGAATTTATTATGCTTAGTAAGGATTATATAGAACACGGCGGAGGGGAAGCCCCGTTAATAGACGTCGACGATTCACGTACATCAACACAACTACACCCCACTTTTTTTATTCTTGCTTAAGTAATTTATAACTAAAATATATGCATATCCATAGTTTCTATATATAAGTAAAGATAAGTAGCAGCTCATTAACGCCCTACTGCTGAGGACAGGTCTCCTCACTCATAAGAGAGAGGGTTTCTAGAACATAGAACCACGCTGCTCCGCTGCTCCACTCCGCTGCGCAACTACGCTCCGGATTGGAAAGCTACACATGCTCCAGAATTAATCTCAAAATATACAGGTTTCCTCACCATGTTCTCCTTCAGCGAAAAGAACACTGACGAGATTAGAAGTGTCTCACCATTTAGCCATTATGGCCTGTTAAGAGTCAAGCATAAAACTTTTAATGATTTTTAACTATCATGATTTACACTGCCTCATTGGTCTAGATGTCAGATTGTTTGGTTACCGACATAAGGTCCTTGGTGCGATAACTGGGTCGAGCAAATATCGCTCTTGAGCTTTCTGTTAAAGAAATTGTCATTATTTGCTCCAAGTTTGGTGGTGTTCTCCATTCCTTGCCTCGGAGAGCATATTGAGCCGTCGATCCTCCACCTGATCCCTCTCCGGTCGTGTCGGATTGTCGGCACATCCAACTATAATAGTGAAGGAACAGAGAGTGCACTTGTGTTCTATATCCGCCAAACTGCAGTGGAGCATCGTGGGGAGTCAGCTCTAAAAACCCTCTTTCTTATGTGTGACGAGGTTTGTGCCTGCTTGTCTCAGGGCCCTTGCCGATAGGGTCTTGATCCAAGTTTGGAAGGAGGATCTCGAGTGTCCAAGTGCGAGAGTGGTTACGGTGGAGACGATCGTCCTCGCCTGAAACAATTGCTAACTAGGCGGTACGGATCGCTTTCCTTTAGGCTGGTGCTAGTACTGATCGTTCATGGTTGTTCCCGTAAGTACTTGCACGTCCTTAATATTCTCCTATCTGCCATCAGTGTGCGCACCTGTCGATACGGCAGTACACACTGTAGCAGAATGTTCGACTTGGGGACCACAGCGAAATCCTCTGGTGTCACTGGGCCCGATGACAAGTCACTTTCGAAGATTGCTAACGCCTAAAAAATGTATGGGAGTAACGTTTCATATCAAAACTTATCGAAAAATGGAACGTCATTCCCACACATTTTTTAAGTGTTAGCAATCTTCGAAAGTAACTTGTCTACGGACCCTGGTCGGAGACATCCTGTCACTGACAAGTATAGTAGACGCCTTGCTTGACTATGGACTTGGATTAAATGCAGTTGCCTTTTGCTAGGCCGTCATTTCGTTGAAGGGGGCAATGGAGCGAGAACGGGGAGCAGCAGCAGATGCCGCTCCCTTTCGTAGGAGGTTGGGCGGCAGGAGGCGTTTTTACGAAAACGCCTCTTGTCTCCTCCCTATCCTCAGTCGATTTCATCCGGGAATGTCAGGGCAAATGCGCAAGGAAGCCTCTGACACTCCCAATTCAGTGTGAAGAGGGACACTTTTTAAATGTGGTGATGTATTCATCGACATTACAAAAACGTTCACATGTCTTAAATGCATCGACTCTGTATACGTACGGGCCGTCGAAATACTTATATATTTAGTAAAAAAACTATTATTTTCACATTATATTAAAAACGTTTTCAATATTATTTAATTATACATTATTTAACTTTGTTAAACTTAACACGTAGTCAACATGTAAGTTATACATACTTATTTGATGGTATCAGACGTGTCTTACATACTAATGAAATATATAAAAAATTCCAATGCCAAAAGAGAATCTATCCATGAATACTATTTCAATAAAAGTTGAATTGTTTATAGAAATACAATAAATGTGTTTTTATGTTATGTCAAAATAGCTAACTGCTAAAACAAAATTAAAACTAAATGGTGTAGAATATTTACATAATTCTTACTCCAAACATAACATAATTTTGACAATCTTGTATTACTGTTTGTTTTTTCAGGTTAATATTAAAAAAACCAGAGATCATTTGACGTGACTTTCATATGTTTCACGTGTTAATAGAGAATGATATAAAATTAAATAAAAAGCCATTAAATAAAAGAAGAAGAAGAAGAGAATGATATAGACTACTTTCTAAATTTTAATAAGAACGGGAAATTCCACTCGTTTTAATAATATTACTTCTTTATTAGGTGCAACAAAGGCCTATTTATTAATTACAATTTTACTTAAAAACTATGTTAGTGAGAAAAATAACAACAAAGTATTATACACATATTTAAATTTAAAACTATCTAACTAACTATTTACTAAATATATACAGAAACTGTCTCACCGCACCAAAACAGATATAAATTTCTGCTGGATTGGCGAGTCTAGTTTTCCCGCTAGCATTTTCAGGATACTGTTGGAGCTCGAGCGCAGTCTTGCCAGGAGGGATGACGTCCTCTATCTTATGATGGCATAAAAGTCATCCGTTCTCTCCTGCGCAAACATGCTTGAAGCTGAGCAAAACCGCGGCAAACCCAACAGCATCCTGAAGCCATTATTGTATTGAATCCTCAATGTGTCTAGCGACTTCAAAGTGTAGTTTACCCACAGACTCCCGGTGTAAAAGGTTTGACAATACGCTTTTTGACAATACGCGTTTGACAATACGTTTTGTTATTATGTAAATAGGGCATATACTTTTCGGGTTCTTGGAATGATAAATTTATGACATTTCAAGTGCTGATTTGTATAAGTCTGGTAACAGTTGAGCTGAAAAATATTTGCGTACATATATTTATATATTGCTTATTATGATATAACGTGTGAAAAAGCCATCAAAAGGTAAATTTTACAAGATAAATTTGAAATCACTTACACTAACTGTTGTTTTGGCTTTTCAGCAATAGATAGAGTGATTTAAGAGGATAATTTATATGTATAATACATACATATGATAGAAAAGGAAACCAGGAAAATATAAAGATTTGTAATGTGGTAACAAACACATTTTTGTACGCTTAAATAGTAAACGCTGGCGAAACCTTACGAGATAGATCAAATTAATATGCTACGAAATTGTATATATTTAAAAGGTCGATAAAATAATCCGGTTGTACGTATTCATCTCTAAAAGATAACCCGCAGTAACCATTTTTATCATTAACATGTTCTAAATAAATATGTGTTATTAGCAAGCTATTTTCTACGATACAATATTATTCTTTGTTCAATTGAATACATTAAATACGTTGTAAATTTCATGTAGAATTAAAACGCCCTTAAAAATATTTCGTTAAAATGGATATCTTAAAAGATATCACATATTTAACAAGCAACGTCACTTAAATCTCAATCCGTGTTCGTAATATTGACAATTCGGTAATCTTTTTTTAACTAACAAACGTAATTGCTTTTTAAAGTTCCACGACAAAAAAAAAGCTTTGTAATCGTTAGAAAAAAAATACCACAGTTAATCCAATGAAAAATATGTCTGTGGCAAAAATTTCGCATTTAAAAACTTTGAATAGCGAAAAGCGAAGTTTTAATTAATGAAAAAGGGCGAAGTGTTTGCAACAATTTCATTAGCCGAGATAAAATTAAGGTCCTCATAAGGCCTGCATTTATATTAGAGTAACGACTTTGGAAATTGCTTTAAGTTCATCGCCTTTTTAATATTTATCGTCGACTTTCGTGCTCCGGGCGAGCATCTATTTACACTAATATTATAAAGAGGAAAGATTTGTATTTTTGTATGTAACGAATAAACTCAAAAAGTCCTAGACCGATTTAAATAATTCTGTTTTCTTCAGAAAACTTCATTATCACTGAGTAACATAGGCTATATTTAATACTAGATTACTATACAAATCTTTAAAAATTCCTATTAAAACCAACCGAAGGTGTAAAAAAATTAGCCATAAAATGTCTTTCATCGCATACGCTGTGAATAGAATTAATGATTAAAAAATGTTCGACAATATTATAGAATATATCAATATCTACCAAAAACTTCGCGAGACTATTCGTCTAAATATAGTAGTTACGTCACTATAACTACTTTTTTACATTTAACAAATTGATAGAAATGCCGATCAAAATAAGACACGTCGTCTATACCATTTATAAATTTTTATTCAAATAAATAATTTAATCCTCAAGACTGTCTCAATATCTGATGATTACTTTTTGAATTATTGAAATCGGATATTCCATTCAAAAGATAACATGAAATGAGAATAAAAAGACATGCCGGCGGCGGCCGCTACGCAGCGCATCGAGTAACTAACTCGACGAAAGAGTGGCAGTGCGGGAGAAGGGGGTTTACCATTATGAATTAGGTAGCCGGTCGTCTCCTTACGCAGTGGACGACATTGAATATTTAGAGTTTTTTAACACATTTTTATGCTTCACTTAAAAAGTTCTTTTCAGAGCTACTTAGGTTTAGTACTAGGAATCACACTTTTTCATAATATTTGTCAATTCATGGTCGTTTTAATTATCATGATTATAACTTAAATATCTGTACCTATTTATGTCTACTCGTGCGAAGCCGGGACGGGTCGCTAGTCTATCTAATATATAAAACATAAAATAAGTCTTATTGACTGAAAATTCAACTAATGTACCACAAACCTTGCACTTGAAACAATCAATAATGCGAGTGTTTTATTCGAACATATTCAACAAAAGCATTCATGTCGAAATGTAGGCATTCACTAAATACGAGTTTATTAATATACTAGTAATGCCCCGCGGTTTCACACCCGTAGATACTACGTAGTATAATAACCATGTAGTTTGTTATATTTTTTGAATGCAATGTCTGTTTTAAATAATTTAATAGTATTCTACAGGTATTGAAACGGTCTTTAATAGGATAAGGATTAATACAGAGGTATGATTAATATGATTTGATTATTGTTGGCACTTTTATTAACTTGTAAAATGTAAAAAAGTAGCTATAGTGGCATAACTACAGTAGTTAGTTAGGACATATAGTATCGCAGGCCGTTTTTGTACATATATACACACACCTACATTTGTTTCACACCTTGGGTTACACTTTTCTTAGGGGTCCCTATTTTTTTCAAGCTATAATAAGTAAGTAACAGCCCATTAACGTCCCACTGTTGGGGACAGGCCTCCTCATACATATGAGAGAGGGTTTTTAGAGCATAGGCCCACCACGCTGCTCCACTGCGGATTGGCAAGCATAGTACACAATACAAGTGTACTCTCTAGGTGAGAGTAGATAGAAGGAATTGTGAAAGGAAGGTCATAATTTTGTATGACATAAAATGAGTAGTAAAATATGTAATTTTTTAATATAGTTACCGATGATATAGGCTAGGCTAGTTTTCACCTTAAAAAATATAATTCGAAGACGATTTAATTCGCATATTTGAAAATAATTTCCATACTCGTCACGTGTGATTGTCTTCAAATACAATTATGTTATAAAAGCAGTAATATATTTTACACAATCCTTAGCATGTATGTGAATATATTTAAGGCTGCTTTTGTTGTATTGATGGATAAATAGCTAACATCCGTTTTATTCAACTCTGAATAAAACGGATCACGCTTAAATGCACAGTCAATAGATGTGTGTGATTCGAACACGCGTTATTTTGTTTGACTTTCCTATAAAAGTCAGAAGCAAAGCAAAACCTATCGTCGCAATTGTAAAATATATCGATCATGCTTTTAGAGAAATACTATAAGTAAGTAGTAAAGTAAGTAGCAGCCCTTTTAACGTCCCACTGCTGGGCACAGGCCTCCTCACTCCGAGGAGCGAGGGTTTTTAGAGCGTAGACCCACCACGCTGCTGCACTGTGGATTGACAGGCATAGTGCACAAGTGCACTCTCTATTCCTTCACTCTCATAGTCCGATGTGACGGGAATCTGACACGACCGAAGAGAGATCAGGCGCAGGACCGACGGATTGACTTGCTCTCCGAGGCACAGGGGTGGATCACACCGCCAACTTCCCAGCTCCGGGCAAATATTGAAAAATCTTTAATAGAAAAGTCTTTTGAATTGGCCCGACCCGGGACTCGAACCCAGGACCTCGTGGCTGTAGTCGAACATGCTAACCACAAGACCAATGAGGCAGTCGAGAAATACTATACGTAAATTTAAATATATTATACTATATTTATAGACGTATAGAATTCGATATCATGTTAATTCACTCCTGCAATGTAAGTAATGCAGGTTGGATGAAGTGGAAGCTGGTCTCGGGAACAATTTGCGATGCCAGAATGCCCCTCAAACTAAAGGAGAAAATTTATAAGACGATCGCAAGACCTGTTATATAATATGTGATATTAGTATATTAGAGGAAGTATGAAAGTAGCACCAGTGACAGAGAAGTCAAAGAGTGGAAGGCTATCCTGGTATGGACATATCATGCGAAGGGAAGATAGACTTCTATACAAGAGGGCCCTAAATATGATGGTAAGCGGCAGGGCCGGGAGAGGACGACCAAAAAAACGTGTGGATGAACCGTGTAAAAGAGGATATGTGTGGTGTAAGGGGTGTGAATGTAGAAATGAGCCACATCTTTTTACAGAAATACTACATGACCAATGCAACTACGTCTGCATACACTTAAGTGTAAACCTACCATATCTCTAAATCTAAAACAGAAAAAATCCACCAAAATGAAAACCCAAGGCATCAAAATCAATTGATTAGTTTCAGAATTAATCTCGGTCAAACACTAGCATTTTTTGTAACTATAGATTTAGAAGAAGACATATTAATAAAAGCTAAAAGTGCGTGCGTATAAAGTACACATGTCAGAAGTGAAGCTTTTCTGGCAAACTAATTTTTAAGTCTTGTTTATATTTATATAAATGTAAAACTTTAGATTTTCGCGACTTAGAGGGAAAAAGGAAGATATGTTTGGAATTGAATCCTCATTTAATAGTGTCGAGAATTAATACAAATTATAAATTTATATTTTTAAAAATTATTTCTTCGATATTACTATTAAAGCGATTTACACTCTCGCACTACAATTATTGAATAATTTGAATTTAATAAAAATACATTAATTTAATATTGTTTAAAACATATTATAAAATCTCAGATGATGAATATTAAATTAAAATTCCTCGTGATTTTTTCTAAACAGTAAAAATAACTAAGCCCAATTTAAATTTATACAAAATCATTGTAAATTAATAATTACAATAGAAATTCAAATTTCTTAAAGTGAATTAATGAAATATTTTTATTTTATATTTTATGAAAAATAGTATATTATTAAATGACATGTGGCAAATTGAAATGCCACATGTTTAGCATTCTCTCTAACATACGAGTAAAGGTTGCTTTGAAGAAAACGCTCTATTGTACTGTTTTTGTATTTTATTTTAAGTATTTCCTGTCTGTATATTTGTTGATCTGTATTATAAAATTTTTATTCATACATAGATACACACCTCATTCCCATAGGGGTAGGCAGAGACCACGTCCTTCCACTTGTTACGATCCTTGCATATCACCTTCGCTTCTTTGATTCTCGTTAAACCTTTCATATAAGTTCACCGGTTTAGATGACCTGGCTCTCATTTAAAATGTCCTGGATTTGTTCCAGGAACATTCACCTTGGTCTTCTTTCAACTTTCCCATAATTTCAACATTCACTCGTGACTCATAAATTATTTTTGTCAGTCTCCTTTGAATCATTCTCTCTTCGTACCCAAACCATCTAAGCATACCTTTCTCGATTTTAGTCATCTTCTTTTATACCACAACAGTCTATTATCATACTATTTCTTACTTTCTCACTCATACTTCTTAACGCTCTCACCTTTATCGCATTTCTGACCAACTTTCAGGACCATACATAAGTGTTGGCACCAACACTCTCCCATGCACACAAAGTGTTATCTATCTTTACATAAAGTAAGAGACTGACCTAAACTGGAATTTAAAAAAGTATTTTATTCGTTTCGCTTGACCACTAAGATCGGATGCAATGCGAAGTGTTTGATTTTTTATATTAATTAAATAGAGTGCTGCACGGTCGCTGCACATAATTGCTTTTGCTTTTTATATTGGATAACATGTTTTTTGGACGTTTTATTCTCTTAGCAAATCCAATGAACCAACTACTCGTACATAAAACTTCGATAATTTAGAAATGTCAATTAATAAATTCAAAGTAAAAGAAAGTTGACAGAAAAATCGTATTATAAGTACCTACAGTATAAATGTTACGGACGGCTGAGCGATGGTTGCCACATGTGGGCTAAGGGACCCTTTTAAGGTCCGNAATTGAATCCTCATTTAATAGTGTCGAGAATTAATACAAATTATAAATTTATATTTTTAAAAATTATTTCTTCGATATTACTATTAAAGCGATTTACACTCTCGCACTACAATTATTGAATAATTTGAATTTAATAAAAATACATTAATTTAATATTGTTTAAAACATATTGTAAAATCTCAGATGATGAATATTACATTAAAATTCGTCGTGATTTTTTGTAAACAGTAAAAATACTAACTCCAATTTAAATTTATGCAAAATCATTGTAAATTAAATATTACAACAGAAATTCAAATTTCTTAAAGTGAATTTATGAAATATTTTTATTTTATATTTTATGAAAAATAGTATATTAAATTATTTAATTGCCGAGTGGCAAATTAAAATGCCACATGTTTAGCATTCTCTCTAACCTAACGATTGCCTTGAAGAAAACGCTCTCTTGTGCTGTTTTTGTATTTTATTTTCAGTATTTCCTGTCTGTGTGTTACGATCCTTGCATATCACCTTCGCTTCTTTCATTCTCGTTAAACCTTTCATATAAGTTCACCGGTTTAGATGACCTGGCCCTTATCTAAAATGTCCTGGATTTGTTCCAGGAACATTCGCCTTGGTCTTCTTCCAACTTTCCCATTCACTCGTGACTTTGTCATTCTGCTTTGAATCGTTCTCTCTACGTGCCCAAACCATCTAAGCATGCATTTCTCAGTTTTAGTCATCTTCTTTTATACCACAACGTTCTCTTATCATACTATTTCTTACTTTCTCACTCATACTTCTCAACACTCTCACCTTTATCGCATTTATTTTACTTTTGTACTTCTTACATGCACACAATGTGTTATCCATCTTTACACAAAGTAAGAGACTGACCTAAACTGGAATTTAAAAAAGTATTTTATTCGTTTCGCTTGACAACTAAGATCGGATGCAATGCAAAGTGTTTGATTTTTATATTAATTAAATAGAGTGCTGCACGGTCGCTGCACATAATTGCTTTTGCTTTTTATATTGGATAAGATGGTTTTTGGACGTTTTATTTTCTTAACAAATCCAATGAACCAACTACTCGTGCATAAAACTTCGATAATTTATAAAAGAGTAATAGAAAACACCACTATCTTCAAACCTTTACCTTATATTATGAATGAAGCTCAATTCCTTGACCATTGGGAAGGCAATGTGAAACTCGCTTACCAAAACTTGGGGTGCTGAATAGAGCTAAAATATTCTTCACATCTTAGAAAAGAGTACTTTTGCATAAAGCCAAATTCGATCACATATGGAATACTGCTCCCACCTTTGGGCGGGTGCACCCTAATATCAACTCCTGCCATTTGACCGGATTCAAAGTCAGGCAATACAACTAGTCTACAACCTCCAGCTGACCAATAAACTGGAGTCTCTAGGTCACAGAACTACCATTAATTCCCTTTGCGTCTTCTAGAGGATCTATTATTGGAAATTTTCAAAAGGATTATTCGAGTTAGTACTGCCATCATAATTCTACGACCGATCATCTTTCCACCCACATACTCTGGATGAATGGCACTCTTCAACAACTAGATTTGGTCGATCTTTTTTCTCGCGCACATGCAAAATGTTAAACCATCTTCCAGAAGTGGTGTTCCCTAAAAACTATAACTGGTAACTAAAGGGGCATTTTAAATCCCACCTTCTCGCCTGGCAACGCATCGGCAGATCCCCTGGTGCTGCAGGTGTCCATGGGTATCACTTTCCATCATGTGATCCGCCAGCTCGTTTACCTGACATAATTATAAAAAAAATCTTTTATAAATAGCGTTGTACAATTTTTGCAAATAGTAAGTAGTTAAGAAAATTTAATTATGGCATTAATATTTGAGTCGACTCTTTTAATTCTAAGTAAGCCTTGTTTTTATGGGCTCGCTGGTATAATGGCAGTCCTGGGTTGGAGACCCGGTAGGGAAAATCCGGTAGGACATTGGATGTCTAATAATTGATATTTTAACCAGTGTGGTTAAAAGGCCTACACCTCCCCCAAATTCTTCAGGGTTAATTATCTCTGGCTTGGTACATCCAGTCCGGACCTACGCTTTCCCTAAAGATATCCTCCATCTTTTCTTTTGTCGCCCCCTTTTTCTTTTCTTGTCTCTGTCACATTCTTAGTCCATCTTTTGTCAGTTAGTCTGCATACATGTTCTGCCCGAAAATTATCAGAGCATTAAAACGGTAATCCATTTTAATGCTCTGATAACTTTTATTGTATCTTTTAATTTGGTTCTTTTTCGTATTATTTTGTAATTTCTTCTGCCCGTGATTCTTAATCACAGAACAGAGTCAATAAGTGACAATCCAGCGCGCCTCTCCTCAGTTCTCGGGTGACGACCCTACGGCGCGGTCGACTTTTGAAACTGGCGCGTTCCTAGCTATTATTGTAAATTGATATTGGGAACATTAAGTGTAAGGTAACAAGTAAGCATAGGGTTCTCCGCCGACATCATTATTAATGGCATCCATAATTTCCACACTGTGGGCGTTCGTGGGCAATATTGGCGCAATCAAACACTATATTAATTAACTCGGATTGTAATGTTCAATCACTTAATATTTCCGATATCAATTTACACAAACTCATCAACATTAATAGCTATGAACGCGACAGTTTCAATATTCGACCGATCCGGCGGACCGTCACTCGAGAACTACCGAGAGATGCGCCGGACAGCCATTTATTGACTCTGCCCCACGCCGATAGACAGATGGCGCCAGCGTTCCACAGACTATTGCACTCCGACATATATATATAAAACCTTTTTTCACAACCTTTGTAACATTAGATATACTTTTTTTATTGCTGACAAATTAGCGCTTGACTGTGATCTCACCTGATGGTAAGTGATGATACAGTCTAAGATGGAAGCGCGCTAATCTGTTATGAGGCGATATACCCCTTACGGTTTCTACACAGCATCGTACCGGAACACAAATCTCTTTGTTTGGCTTTTTTTTGCTGGTAGGGTGGTAACTAGCCACGGCCGAAGCCTCCCACCAGTCCAGACTCAGACAGATCAGAAAATACAATTTCCTAAATTCGTTCTACCTGGGATCGAACCCGGGACCTCCGCTAGCAAAGCGAATACTCGCACCACTGCGCCAGCGAGGCCGTCAAAAATACTTAAATTATTAAAACATTCTCTCTTAAATTTCTACTTATTATAACTATAATAAATTATTTGACTAGAGAAAAATCTTTTACTCTTCGAAAGACGGTTTACGAATACTTTAGTTAAATAGAGAGAGTATAACGAGTTAAGTATTAAAGCCTTGTCTTGTCAGATAGTGTTTCAAAGTTTGGCATGGTTTTGAAGCCTAATAAAATAACAACACCATGAACATAGGTTTATTATAGGAATTCTAAATTATCAAAATTACAAAAATGTCAAGTTATAACAATAGATATACTTAAATTATAAAATAATGGCTGTGTTATGGACGCGGGCGTTTGTTGTACGTGAATACGTCTCTTAACGGAGGCATCCCCCTCCGCCGCGCGCGATGTGTAACAGTCCTTACTTAGCGTAATAAATTCTTTGATCCTTTAGCTATTCAGCGGTGTAATTTAATTTTAGTTGGAGGTGGTAGATATGTAGCTACAACCCCTAATCTATCCCCTATTTTGGCTATCATTCGTTTTTTATTTTTCCCCTATGAATTAGTTTTAAGGACGTAGTCACGTCCAAAATATGCAAAATCTCTCAATTTTAACTTATTTAATTATGCGATAGTAGAAAAAATCTTATCGCGACGTAAGTTTAAATTGCTACGACCTAGTTGTCAGGCGCGCTTGTTATATGACTATTAAAGTCGCAGATATTAAAAAATATAGGTTGTAATTTAGAATATTGTGAACAGAAATAGATTTTTTATCACAACACCCTTCTTATAGTTACAAATAACTTATTATGTAGAAGCTACTGAAGTGTCAAGAACTTCTGAAAGCGATATGTCTTTCCATTAGCTCTCACTTGCTTTACGTCTTTGGCATGAGATGTTATAATAAACATTTTTATTTATCAAGCCTTCCAATCCGCAGTAGATCAGCGTGGTGTGTTTAAAACCCTCTCTCCTATGATCACGAGGCCTTATCCAGTAGTAGGATTGGACATTGGTAGGATGCTACAACCAATGCTTGTAGATTTTGGTTAATATAAAAAAGGTTATAGTGAGTCAACCTTAGAAGATAGACATATGCTGCCTACAAGTTTTTTTTACAATATTTTAAGGGGTATAATTTAGTAATACATGATTTTTGTGAAACTTTAACCGTTTACACAGCACACGCAGCGGAAACTTTTAAAAGGAATAACCCCAATTTTGAAACATTATTCATTGGTGCACCGCTCCTATTGATTT
The DNA here is from genome assembly GCA_015832385.1 of Elymnias hypermnestra. Classification (NCBI taxonomy): domain Eukaryota; kingdom Metazoa; phylum Arthropoda; class Insecta; order Lepidoptera; family Nymphalidae; genus Elymnias; species Elymnias hypermnestra. The sequence goes on along the minus strand of JACTOM010000546.1, from coordinate 2,159,229 downwards.
TTGAGTGATGATTTAAAGACTGTAAAGGCTTCGTCAATAAATGAGCTATGTATCAATGAAAGAATATTTCAAATCGGACCAGTAGTTCTTGAAATAAGTACCTTTAAACAAACAAACTGTTCTGATTCATTTCAGTAAAGATTATAGGTAATATTTACGTATATAGATAAGTGAATAATATCGAAATGATACAAAAACAATGTAAATGTTAGATAAAAGAGAAAACCCAAGTGATTTACTATAAATTTAATAGCTATCAAGCACACACCGCTCGCAGCACTTAAAGTCACTCGTACGGATGCGGGCAGGCTTTCTCAATTTCACCCTAATTGAAATCGCTTTAGCTCTCTTCCAATTTATTTGCATTCCCTTTGATGGGGCACGAGCCCAAACAATTCGATAAATAAATAATCAATTATCTCAAACTGATTTCAATTCGCCGCCATCGCATATTTTCCGGATTATGAAAGTCAATTTTGTTTTTATTTATCATTCACTTGGAAATTTTATTGTGTTTTCTGCTTTTGAGATTAAATATGAAACCTTCCGGCTTAATACGATCAAACGATATTTATTGGTTACATCAGTGGTGTTTTTATTGACGACCTCGCTGGCGTAATGTCAAGTCCTAGATTCAATTCCTTCCACCTATTTACCTGCCATCAATATCCGTCCTAGTGTAAAGCTATCAGTGTACAAATTAAAGAAGTTAATTACCTCTAACCTTAACGCGATTTTATCTTAAACTATATCATCACTAACCATCAGGTGAGATTACAATCAAACGCTAAACTGTCAGCAATAAAAAAAGCACATTGAATCAAATTCTTTATTCAAGTAGGCTCAAAAAGCACTTATGAATCGTCAGTAGTTTGTCCGTTGGTAGTAATTCTACCACTGGTTCGGAAAATTGATTCCATTGAGAAGAAACCGCCAAGAAACCAAATCAAAATATCTTTATTCAAGTAGGCATATTACAGCACTTTTGAATCGTCAAATAATATTTTTTTTTCAACACTCTGATTCTAAAATACGTCTGATGATGATACTCAAGAACGGCTTAAAATCTAAAGTTACGAGGGATCCTTGGCGCCCTGATCCGAGAAGAACCCACAACAAACTCAGTCGGTGTTTTTTTTTGTTACCATCATTACAATATCATATTAGTTTAATATATTTCAATTCAAATTAGAGCAGTTCGTTCACTCCCCCGCGTTTCTATCGTCTATTTATAATACGATTTTTCTATCACCTTTCTTTTAACAAAGACTTTGAATGCATTAATTAACATCTTTATAACGTCTTGTGGGAGTTTATTATAGAAACGTATACAGTTAACCTTAAATGAGTTGTTAATGTTATGCAGCCTACTAGAATTTATAACAAGTTTGTTTTGGTTTCGTAAGTTATATGAAGTACATTCACTCTTTCTACTAAAAGAGACAATGTTTTTATGTACGTACAACAAGTTTTCTAATTCAACGATTACTCCTATAAACACATTTTTGTACGTCACAATGTGTTTAGCATGTGCAACCGGAATCAAGTCCAAACATATTTGTCACTTCAATAACCTTTAACATTAGTTATAAACTCAAATAATTTATTACCAGAGTGTAAATATATGTAAAGGTAAGGTAAATAGCGCCTTATTAACGTCTGACTGTTGGACATATTAGAAAGGGTTTGAGACCCACCACGCTGCTCCACTGTGGGTTAATAGGTTTACTCAGGATTCATTCCTTTACCGAAAAGCATAATGCTTCGATTAGAAAGAACAATCAAACAGTTTCACATTTATAAACAGTGCCTAATTTGGATTCAGCCTACTGCCTCATTGGTCTAGTGGTTATCAAATCAAATCAAATCAAAATCTCTTTATTTAAGTAGGCATATTACAGCACTTTTGAATCGTCAAATATTTTTTTCTTTTCTTTTCCACACTCTAATCCTAATGTACTTCTGATGATGATACTCCAGAACGACTTCAAATCTAAAGTTACGAGGGTTCCTTCGCGCCCTGATCCGAGAAGAACCCACAACAAACTCGGTCGGGTGTTTTGTTTTTTTTTGTTATCATCATCATTACAATATCATATCAGTTTAATATATTTCAATTCAAATTAGAGCAGTTCGTTCACTCCCACGCGTTTCTATCGTCTAAGTAATCTTGCAACTTGAAATACGATTTTTATATTAACTTTCTTTTAACAAAGACTTTGAATTTATTAATTGACATTTCTAAAATGTCTTGTGGGAGTTATATATTAGAAACGTATACAGCTACCCTTAAAAGAGTTGTTAATTTTATGCAGCCTACCAGAATTTACAAGTCTGTTTTTGTTTCGTAAGTTATATGATATACATTCATTCTTTTTATCAAAAGTCTAGAGTTTAGCATCATCATAGTCAGAGGTTAGCATATTTGACTAGAGACATGAGGTCCTGGGTTCGAGTCTCGGGTCGGGCTAATTCGAAATCGATATTGAGTTTTCTATTAAGATTTTCTAAATATTTGCCGGAAGTTGGGAAGTGAAGGTGATGAGAGTGAAGGAATAGAGAGTGCACTTGTGTACTATGCCCTCCAATCCGCACTAGAGCAGCGTGGTGGGTCCATGCTCTAAAAACCCTCTCTCCTATGAGTGAGGTGGCCTGTGCCCAGCAGTGGGACGTTAATGGGCTGCTACTTACCTTACCTTTACTTTGGATTCAAACTACTGGTACTGGTAGACTGCCTCATTGCTCTAGTGGGTAGCATGTGTAGCCACAGATGTAATGGCCTGGGTTCGAGTCCTGAGTCCAGCCAATTCAATAATGAATATTGAGTTTTCTGTTAAGATTTTTTCAATGTTTGCCGTATTACCCAAAACAAAGCAGCGTGGAGTTTCTATGCTCTAAAAACCCTCTCTCATTTGATTGAGGAGGCCTGTGTCCAGCAGTGGAACGTTAATGGGTTACTGCTTGCTTACTGTGGATTCGAACCTGCGACTTACCTTATTGAGAATTCACGCGTCTTACTACTGGATCATCATGACTTTTATGGTATCTTAAAATAACATATAATCAAGTTAAAACTTTAGACAGTTAACGGGGAAGCTATAGGGATAATTTACAACTTATAGTTTCTACATAGCATCGTACTGGAATAAATTTATTTTGTTTAGTGGCACGTCATCGCTAGTTGGGTGGTATCTTCTTTTTTTATCGCGGGGGAAATCTTAAATAAAATACCCGTTAACTTGGATCAGGCTAACGGGTTTAGTGGGGTTGTATCCACTTAATCTCCCTCTGCACATGTAAGGTAACTCCAGGTTCTCTGAAGAAATTCGCCGAAACTACGCTCGCGCAAAAGTCCATTAAACTTATCCATGTAGGATTTAATTTCCTACCATCAATTCACTGTCGCAGTGACAGAAATAAGACAGACTTCCCAGAATCACTAGTAAACTAGAATCCCCTATTATCACTGTCACTTTTTTTTAGACTTCTGGTAAGTCTTTACCGCCTTAATATCTCTAGTTCCGAGTAGAATTGCCGATTCTTTGCCACTCTCGTTCAGCGGTCTCCTTCTTAACCATAACGGTTTCACAGAAGGAGTAGGGTGGTATTTAGCCACGGCCGAAGCCCCCCTCGAACGTAAAAAGTCTTTTTAAGATGCGAAGTTAGGTTAATATAAGCTCTAATTCCCTTTGAATGGGTACATTAGCTCAGTAGTAGGATATAAATGGGCTACTAATTTGGATGACAATCGGATAAATAAAACACTAATAAGGGCAATAACATCCGATGTTTTTCTTTCACTTTGCAGTGAATTGGATAGTCATCGATCCTAATTCTGTATACGAATTAATTAATTAATGAAATGTTCGCCCTAACATACTATAATATTATGTAAACAGGGTGTGCCTAACCCAATTTGTTCAGTGCGACCGAATAAACACGAGTCGATTGTCCGCTTTAGGGAGATTTATAGAGCGATCGTAAAATGCAGCACTCTGTATGAAAAAGCTCAAATTGAATCAAACGGAATTTATATTTCAACCTTCTAAATTACACTCAGTTTTATTTACTACCATATTTTGCTAAAACCGGTAAAATAAAAATCCGTTTCCTTTCAAAACTTGCACAGTTTATAAAACACAGTTTATTTAGCCTAGCTCGGAAATAAATCAAGGAATTACAAAATCCTTCTTCAATAGCCTCTTTTTTTTTAATTATCAACGCTATATACATTTGTATTACTACTCATTGCTTTAATGAACCTAACTTTAGATATACTTCACTCGTATTGTAAAAAAGTAATTTTTAAAAGTAAGGTAATTAGCAGCCTATTAATGTCCCATTGCTGGACACAGGTCTCCTCACTCATAAGTGGGAGAGTTTAAAACATAGACCCACTACGCTTCGAAGAACGGGGGTGGAGTACACCGACATCAACAAAAATTCTAACGTCGCTTCAACCGATGGTATCATGAAATGATACCCACAAGGCCTGATCTTGCGCCGCCTGGCTCCAGCGGCTACCGGCGACCCTTTTTATGTCATCGGTCCACCTTGTTGGGGTCTACCTACACTGCGCCGCTCGAAGCGTGGTTGCCACTCCAGCACCTTCGGGCCCCAACGTCCATCGATCCGTCGGACTATGTACCCCGCCCATTGCCACTTCAGGTTCGCGATTCGTAGGACTATATCGGTGACGGCCTCGCTGGCGCAGTGGTGCGATTATTCGCTTTGCTAGCGGAGGTCCCGGGTTCGATCCCCGGTAGGACGAATTTAGGAAATTGTATTTTCTAATTTGTCTGAGTCTGGACTGGTGGGAGGCTTCGGCCGTGGCTAGTTACCACCCTACCAGCAAAAACGTACCGCCAAACAAAGAGATTTGTGTTCCGGTACGATGCTGTGTAGAAACCGTAAGGGGTATATCGCCTCTTAACAGATTAGCGCGCTTCCATCTTAGACTGTATCATCACTTACCATCAGGTGAGATCACAGTCAAGCGCTAA
>JACTOM010000546.1:2136108-2147783 GCA_015832385.1 Elymnias hypermnestra | reverse complement strand
TTTATAAGAAAGAAAGATTAAGTCATGGTGAGAGAAAGCATCAGCCGGGCATTGAACGTGCTGAGAAACAAAATCTGGAGACGAAACCATAATGAGGTCAAGCAAGGAAGGGGTGCAGCCAGGTAGTTTATGTGTAGCCGCCAGGGGTAAAACGTTAAGATTTAACGCCTCACTCACCGACAGAAACTTCTTACATCGGTTGTCATTCTTAAGCAGACAGGTATTGAAGTCACCCATTAAAATAGTGTGCTGGTATGATGGAAGGACGTTTTCTAACAGACACTCGAGAGAGGAAAAGTAATTAATGTGGAGGGAGGGACTATAGAAAACGCCGAGGAGGATTTTTGTGTAAGATAGGGTGACTTCAATTAAAAGATGTTCAGTTCCATCTACAGGGGGGGGCTGAGTTGATGAATTTATTATACTGTACGGTATGTACGATCTTAAGTAAATGGCAACTCCTCCACCCGTTCTGTCATGGCGGTCATTTCGAATAAGACTGAACCCTGGCAGCGAGTACGAAGTAGAGGGTAAACATGGCTTTAACCAGGATTCAGAGACTAGTATGGCATGAATGTGACGAGAATCGAATGACGCAAGCATGTCAGAGAAGTGAGCCGGAATGCTTTGGGCGTTAATATGTATGACATTGAAATTTTTCAGCGATTGTGAGAAGATCGAATTAAGATTAATATTAAGTGGGACGAATGTTGTACTGTGTATACTGTTGTCACTGGAATTATCAGAATGATGGCTCAAAGAACTGGATAAAACATTGGGGCTAGCATAACTAGGCTCCATTATAAATAAAATAAATAGTTCATAAAATATAATATATATTATAAATATATATAAATATAAGATATAAACAATAAAAAAATAAACTAGTTAAAGACTGGTATCCCTACCCGCCAGCTGTCAAGAATGGATCAGTTATAAACAAAAATGAACATCTTATAAACTTTATGATTAGAAAATTTATGATGTGAGTAAATGTAAAAAAAATGTTTAGAATATAATAAAACAATTTCGGTTTCCCATCTGTCAAACATTTGGTGTTCGCCCCATCGTTTAGAAATCAATTAAATTTAAAAGTATGGCATTTGTTTCGACTTTTGACATTGACAACCAAAAATTTCTGAACGCAATTATTAATATTTTTGGCAGATTTTGGCGGGAATCTGGGCGTAAAGGACGCGTTATACTGATTAAGAATTCTATTTATTCCGGTTAAGTTTTGACTACACATCTAACTAAAATTGAAATATTATGCAATTGTCATTCAGCTTTTGAAATTATTGATTATGAAGCGGTACGTAGTCATCCGGACTAGCTAGTAGTATAATACAAATATTTGTTCTCAGCGACACGTTTTGGTGTCGCTGATTGAAGGGAACCTCTCGTTGGTGAGCATAGTTGACGCAATGCTTGCTAACGAGACGAGCTGGATCGCTTCCTTCTGCGAATACGTTATGTCGCCGAAGGAGGCATCCGAGAGGGTGGGACAGAATGTCATCGACGCTCCACCTATCCGACGGAGGAGGCGGTGAAGCAGGATGCTTAGATTTGCGCATCTTCTTCCCCCTCCATAAACTATTGAGATGAGGCGGCTACATCCGGGGTACCAAAGTGGATTGTGTACTCTGGTACCCTCTGATTCTCCACTCAGGGATGTCGAGGGTTCCGCTGGGTTTTAGTGGGTATTCTGATCGTTCAGTGAGTCCCACACTCTCTACTCGGGGTGCGTAAATGCATTTCGCAGCGTCAAAAAGAAATCAGTACATATATTTCCGAACAAAACAATCAAATCAATCTTCGCCTAGCAGTGAGAGATGGATTTTTTAGAACATAGAGCCACAACGCTGCTGCAAGAGTATCCAGGTTTTCTCGCGGCTAATTCCTTTAACGAAAAGCACACTGATTTTCTCTAAACAACAATTTTACAAAGAGAACTTGGTGGGTACCCAGGATCCGATCCCGTAACTGTTAATAAGAGATCGTGTATCTTGTTTTTTGTTAACATAAAAATTGTATTTCACTTAGATTTCAATTACTTCCTTTCAGATTATAAGATACACACTTCAATTCATAATCTAGTCAATATACAGATTTTACTTTATAACGAATACATAACGAATACTCGTATATCTAAATAATACACTTTTAAATTCGCAACATCATTTACGCAGAATGTCCACAATAAGCAAATTTTTAAATATTCTACAGATATTGCGAGAATTTTTTAAATCAGTCAAGTAATTTTTAGTTTGATTATAATAGTTAAAAATAAAAACAAAAATTCAAAATGCAAACCTTTCTTATATATATTAGAGAAGAGATTTATTTGTAATACTTTATTGTCTCAGAACTGCCCAATACACGATGTGGCGATCTGGAGTTCGACGTTTTTAAATTCATTATATATTTTGAATTGAATGTCCGATTTTAATAATTTAAAAAGTATTTTAGAGATATTGAAACGATCTTTAATAAAATATTATAAGATTGATACAGAGATATGAATTTGATTGTCGGCACTGTTATTACTTTTAGAATGCAAAAAAGTAGCTATAGTGGCATAACCACAGTAGTTGGACATATGGTATCATGTACTTTTTTGTAGATAATAATACGTTCTATAAAACTGCAGAACATTTTTTTGTTTTATCATCAATAGTTTCCGGAGCGATGACTAATTTAACTTTTATTGCATCTTTCTTAGAGATCCTTTTTTTTTGAGAAATTAATATAGCCTATGTAACTTAGTGAACATGCAGCTTTCTAATGATGAAAATTTTTGTGTGAAAACGATATAAACATATATATATCGGGTTCTGGTCTTTCATCGTTTAAATAAAGACAACCACAGTCAATTTTCACAGAGATTATTATTTAAACTAAATTATTAATTATTTTTTTAATTAAATGACAATAACCAATCATTTATGGGTGCAAGGTGTGCACCGGACACAACGTCCAGTAAGAATGCCCGCCAGCCTAATGCAAGCCCTTTTATACTAGTTTCTGCGAGTGGGGGTTTTTTGAATGTTGGTAGATGTTTGTTGCTATCTCGCTGCACACCTTGTTACCAACATTAAAGAGCGTTGCCGCCGTCACATACATACAAATGAAACTGAAAAGGATGCTGTGTAGAAACCATAAGAGGTATATTTTCTATTACCAGATAAGGGCGCTTCTATCTTAGATTGTATCATCAGTTGTGACTACAGTCAAGGGTTAATCTATCAACAATAAATAGGTGTCTTAGGTGCGAATAAGATTTGTTTTTAATATTTCAGAGCTCAGATCAGAACGGGTGTACTAGTGGATCAGAAAGTGAAGGCCGACTTCGAACATCGCAAAGTGCACCAGCGACAGGTCTTAACTTGTTAGGGTCATCCAACTTGAGCCGATTGCCGAGAGCCCAAAACCCAACAGTGACATTGTTACAGAAAGCTCGTGGTAAGGAAAATTATGATCACATATTTATTAAAAGCTTAAATTTCGTTAATCTATATGTATACACAGAACCATGATGGTCCATTGGTTAAACGCACGGTTTCTCGTTCAGAGAAATCGCGGGCTTAAATCCTGGACAGGCACCTGTAAGTTTCTTTTTAACCGACTTCAATAAAATGAGGAGGTTATCAATTCGTCTGTATTTTTTTATGTTTGTTACCTCATATCGCCCGACTGGGTGGGCCGAATTGACGATTTTTTTTTTAATGTAAGGTGGAGCACGTCATGGGGTCCCATTTTTTAAATCCAGTTCTGATGATGGCATCCATGGAAAAACTGAATAAGTGTTAAATTAGCATTAAGCATGTGCGCGACAAATGGACGAATAACTCAAGATCACGCCAACCGATTTCGAAGATTCGATTTTTATTGGAAAGGATATACTTCAAGGGTTGTTTTGTGACAGTTTGGTTAGGTTCTGATGATGGAATCCTTGATAAAGTGACGGAACTCTTAAATTCTTAGGAGCAAATAAACGATACTCGACAAAATCTTCTATAGGCTATCCAGATGTTTGAGTTGCCTACCGTAACTTCGGATTGGTCAATTGCTAGTTGTAGTTAAACATGAAGATCAATGGATCTCCTCAACGGCTTACAGTAAGGGTGCGGCTTACGGCAGAAAATATAAGTGTCTTTAATCAAATAGCAATGAGTTTACGTTTGTTGCTGCATTGCAACACGTTTTTAGGTGTACACATATTGAGACAAATTTGTTAGTTTACTAAAAATCTGATTCACTAAAAATCAAAAAATAAATAAAAATTTTAACAAAAAGAGCACCGCCTTCACAGCAAAATTACAAATATATTAATATGCTCTAAAAGAGTAAGATTTAATTGTGTATAAGTTGTTAAAATTTTTATTATAAACATAAGCTTATTTGAAATTTGGATTGAAAATTAACATATTTTAAATTTATCTTTGTGATTTTCGCTGAAGGAAAACATCGTGAGAAAACTTGCATATTCCTAAAGTACTTCTGATAGAGCTATCTTCTGAAAACTCTCTCTCCTATTAGTGAGGAGACCTGTACCTAGCAATGGGACGTTAACACGCTGCTACTAACCATTTTACCATTTTATTTATACTAGTTGTTCCCCGATGTCGATAGGAATATGAGGAAATCGGTATTAGTGATCGACTACATTACAAAAGGAGTAACTTAGTAAAATTCAAGTTAATCACTGTTTATAAGGCAATAAATGAATGTGTTTGGTGATCTGAAATCATTTTCACATATTATTGCCTTTTTAATATCTGTTTTGGGGCACATAGGTTAGATGAATTCAAAATTTATTTATTTTATCAGTAGAAACACTTTTTATATTTATATATATTGTTAAATAATTGAAGTTTTTGCTAATAGAAGCAGACAGTTGTTACATTCTTCGCCATTGGTAATCCATTTTCTATTTATAAAAGTTTGATGGGGATTAACCCCTATTTCAACTGTGAGTTATTGAATAAATTATGAAGTATTTTTTGAACTTAGCAAAACTTATTTGGCAGTTGTAATTCTGTATGTTAAATAAGTTAAAGTAAAAGAAATAAGTAACAGCAGGTGACAGGACTCGTTTCTCACAGGAGAGAGGTTTTTGAGAGTGTAGAATGTTACTCTAGACTACAGATTTCCCAGACTAACAGATATGCAGGTTTCCTCACTATGTTTTACTTCCAAAAGGTACAATGAACAATCAAGTGCGTAAGTCTCTTTTTATACAAAGAAGCTATAAGCTTGTCTAAGATTTGATTTTACGACGTCCTCGATTCCACGTCTCTCACCACTAACCCTTCATTTCTTTATTGTTTTTTAATAAGCACATATAATTAATTATCTTTTAGATGTTAAGAAAGTTTTGATTCTATAGAATTTTATTCGCTGGATGAAATATGTCATATATATTCTGCTAATAGCCTCGCGTTATTTACAAATATAGTTTCCGATTGGGTGAGAATATAGGAAAATTGGTTCTTAATGAGCGTCTACATTACATGGGTTTCACAATGTACACGCTCACTAAGGACCAATTATTATGCTTACCAAATTTCAATCCTGTTAAGCGAATAGTTTTGTAGATATTGAGTGAATTATCTCCGGTACATAAGTTTGCAATTTCGTTAAATCTTCGATTTCTTTATTTCTTGTTTTATTTTTAATTGAAGTCAAAATAATTCTAATTAATTAACTATTTAAAATTATCGGCGATAATATATATTATTAATTTATTCGCTAATAATAGTTTCACATTATGATGTTTATATATTATACGTAAATAAGTGTCTTAAAAACAAGACGAAGCCGCTGGCACTTTCTTATACATTATAATAAAGAAGAGAAAACAATTCACTTATGAAAAAATATCAAATATATTCCTTAATACAGTAATGATGTCTATTTGCCTTTTCAGCAAATAAATATGTTTTTCCACAGAAACTATCCTCTAATGCTTTTATTATATCGTATTAATATTTTTTATTACGACGACCTTATATTTTTTCCAGTTATTATATTTAATTCTATAAAGAAAATGTTTTCCCAGTGGAATTATTAGAGACTTAATATTAAATTCTCAGAAAAAATGATATATCCAATACTGTTTGAAATAGAAAAATGTGAAAATACGCTTTATTAGGTCTGAATGACAAGGGTCACATGTTATTAATGTAAAAAAAGACGTTAGAATATTCATCTTTAGTAACTAAGGTGACTTATTTAGACTTTAGACCTTATGTTTAATAGAGTAACTTTGTTAATGATTAATTTAATAGAGTAACTTTGTTAAAGAATGTTAGTCTTTTTTGTTTGTAATTATATTTCTTGTTATTGTTAAATTGATATGTTAGTTTATAGTTTACGATGGGGTTGGCGTGTATTATTGAAAATACAAAAGCCCCTTAAAAACGAAAGAATAAAAAAAAAAGTAGAGTAACTACTGAGTTCCTTGTCGGTTTTTTTGACGTAATCAAAATTCCAAATGGTGGTAGACTTGTTACCAACGATTCAAAAGAGCGTAGGGGCTTGAATGATAGTATATTACGCAGCTAGGGTAGAAAGTATGACATCGCCGCCCATGTGGTAAAAACGCGGGTGGCAACGACATACTTTCGTCCCCTGGTACGTAAATAATTTTTCATCAGACTGAGATCGAAAGTTCGATAAAATTGTAATTAATAAAGCATAAAAAAATGTTAGATATTGAATCAATAGCTGTGAGCTTCCATTAAGTAACAAAGCAACGAGGTATTTGCTTATTTATTTGTGACAACTTTCAAACGCAAACTATATTACAGCCTTAAAATAAATTTGGATATGCAATAAATCTGCGAAACTTAATAAAATAGTTTTAAATAAATCAAAGAAAATAAGTTTAACTGAAGAAGGGAGTCAAGTGAATTACAAATTTTGATGAAGCAGCAAAACAAATTGCCAAATATTTTGACATATATAGCCAGCGCGCATGCGTCGAAAATTTAAGGTACGCGCAATAAATTACGCATTTAATCGAACGAAAATCGAATCGAATCGAAAGTACGAACTTTTGATATAGGTATGATGAAAAGAATATTTTTATTTTGATTTTGAATACTAATATGAGATTGCGAGATCACAATCGCCCTAAAAAAATTATTAACGGTTTTTTTTAAAGAACGCGCGCGAAAAGAAAGCTCGTACGAGAGACGATAAATTTGTTTATCATAAAACACGTTATAATGAATAACCTTGAAAGATCTTAGACTTTTTAATAGATCCTTTTAAGAGAAACAATTCCGTTGTACATGATTATGGCGTAACTTATACCATTTACACAGCACAGTCAATGGAAACGCTCAAGAAGGATAAAATGCCCCCGTTTCATCAATATTCTTCGTTGAAGTTTTGCTTCTATTGCTCGTTACGTGGTATTTTATAACGTAAAGTCTTCAACTTGCTATTTATGGTTTTCAGAAGGGCAAATCCCCCGAGCACCTACCACAAATCAAACCCGTGACGAAAATCCCCGCTTGCCACGTGACCGTCCATCACCTCCTAGAGGCGACCCAGGTAATAACTACAATATTTCCTTGCATACTGCTTTCTGCTTCAATATTATCTCAAATCTAATTAACAGCGCTAATACCCATCTGTATATCATTCACTGAATTACAGGTTATAATTGAATCTCATTGAATTGAATTGCACACAATACCAGCGTAAAAAAATTATTACTACGCAATTGTGTAGGAATAATTAACTGGTTAAATAAGAATTAGTTTAAAACTTTTCTATATTTTACCAATGTTTCTTTCGTAATAGCGTAATTACTATAGTTAAAAAATAGTCGCCATAAAAAAATAGCCAAATGATCAGTGGCGTAACTATAGGACTGGCAAATTGCCGCGGGCCCCTGGCCCAAGACGGCCCCAACCTAAGAGGGCCCCAGCCCTAATGAAAATTCTGTGGCCCGATCTTTAAACTTTGATTATATAATAAACACTTTTGCGGAACAGAAAGCTCGAAAAAAAATATTTTTCTTAGTAAATACCTTATTGGAATTAAATTGTTATGTTTATTCATTGATTTTGCGGTAGGGCCCTATCAAAAGAATTTGCTGCAGACTACAGATGGTAAAGTTACGCCACTGCAAGTGGTATTGATCAGGATTGTGAGAAGATCTCTTAATAACCACTAAAAAGCGGAACACTACACTTAGAAATGCAACACCAGAGGGTAACTTGCTCATTACTTTCCCAGTCCAGGGCTTGGATTGAAAGCATGCAAAACATCCTTATCCTATAAACACAGTGATAGTTTCTCTGGTGAGGCAATTCGCTTATCTCAAGATGCGGTATACTAAGCATATACATCTCCGGTTTAGTTCCATATGAAAAGATCATCGAACAGTTGTTTTAAAGAATATGTTGATTAATTTTGTAAATTGTATATTTACAGTGAATGTATATCGCAAAGATTACGCCAGCGAAAGTGAAGCCGAGAGGAGTGACAGGCGCAGTCATAAAATGACGGATACCAAGAAGAAGATTGAAGGAATAGGGCCCACGACAAAGGATGGCATGCCCGTAACACTTAGATCTGTAAGTTAAATGTAACTAGTACACGTTTACATAAACATTCATATTTACAACTTCATAAGAAGTTTTAAGAACTGCCAGAATGCCCCTTAAACTAAAGGGGAAAATTTATAAGACGATCGTAAGACCTGTCATCCTGTATGGATCAGAGTGCTGGGCCACCAAAGGGGAGAATGAAAGGAAATTGCATGCAGCGGAGATGCGAATGTTGAGATGGATGTGTGGAGTGACAAAATTGGATAAGATTAAGAATGAGTATATTAGAGGAAGTGTGAAAGTAGCACCAGTGAACGAGAAGTTAAGGAGTGGAAGGTTAGCCTGGTATGGACATGTAATGAGAAGGGAGGATAGCCATGTATGTAAGAGGGTTCTAAATATGATGGTAAGCGGCAGGGCCGGGAGAGGGCGACCAAAAAAAGTGTGGATGAATTGTGTGAAAGAGGATATGTGTATTAAGGGTGTGAATGTAGAAATGACAGCGGATAGAGTGAAGTGGCGAAAGGAAACATGCTGTGCCGACCCCACCTAGTGGGATAAGGGCAAGAAAACAACAACATAACAAGTTTTAAGAACTACACAGTATTAAGATATAGATTACAGTAACGTTTTTACATTAGCATTTATTTCAGACCCAATATTACATCAATACATAAAATTTCATTTCCATTTCATTTCAACTTAAAAATATACTCGGGGGTCTGTAAAGTCACTCTAAAAACTTCATAGTATTAAGATAAAGATTACAATTACGCAGTTTTTTTTTTTACTTTGGCAGTGTCCTTTTATATATAAGGTACAATATTACATCAATATATGTAATTTCATTTCCATTACATTTCAACTTAAAAAATAACCTGCGGGGTCTGTAAAAACACTCAAAGATCTGCGCTGTTAGTTGCCAGAGGTAAATTACGTCTAACCACGTCTAAGCATAGTTGGTGTAATGCTCACCAGCAAAATGCAGTGTAGGGTAGTGGCCTCCTTCTGCAAGATTATTATTTTCCTGAAGGAGGTACATAAGAGGCAAAGGGAGGACGCTGTGAACGCTCCTCTTCTCTAGCGCAAGAGGCTGGAAAGTATGAGGAATAGATTTGCGATTCCCTTGCTTCCTTCCTAAGTTTCTCAGTAGAAATCATCCGGAGTACCAGGGTACATTGCGACTAATGATCGTTTGATGTTCCACTAAAAGATTCCCATCTTTTAAGATATCGCGGGACGTTAGTGGATAATCTGTGTGGCAAAATCCGCCTAGGCCGGTTCGATCCTTCAATTTAATGGACTGTATGAAGTTTTGGGACGGCAAATATCAACTGAATCACGTCTTCTCACCTTGGTCAGCGTCGACTTTGTATACTGTAGCACCCAAGGAACCCAAGATCGGTCTTTTCTCCAGAACGTAGAGGTTTTAATCACCCACGATAGACCCACATCTTGCCAGCCAGTCCCAAAATCCCAATTAGATTTATGGTCTGATCAGGGTACTATAGGCATTTCCCAGCGTGAAAATAAAATAGCAAAATATCACCCTGTCGATTAGTGAACAGAAAACCTTTTCTACTACATTAAATATTCGTTTTATTCTGCCAAGGAAGTAGTTAATGGTTTTTGAATTAAGTCTAATTTTCTTTTCAGGAAGTCAAAGACCCATCGAAATGGTATAAAAAAATGTACGACACGATACACAAAAACAAATACGACGGTGAGTTAGTTTACTTAATAAAATATCCTATCTTATAAAACGTACATTTATAACCTATTTTTGTATTATATATAAGTTTTTATTTTCATAAAAGAATATATATTTTCTTTTTTCAGAGGATTATGTGACTATACGATACAAAAACCGTCGAGGTGATTATTATTTTTTTCTTTCCAATTTTCCTATTCAGCGGAGCTTTAATCACCTCATACATAAAAGCTTTATAATTAAGCAAGAAAAGCGAATATACTATCTTAAAAAATGTGTTAAAGTATATCATAAAATTGTTTACAATAAAGTTTTGATTTTTTTTAAATGGCAATTAATAATTGTTATTTTTAAAACATTAAAAAACTATTTATATCAACAGAAACCACTAATTCTCAATTATGGAGTAAATCGTTGAATATGATTTCTGCTGCCAACTAATTTGCATACTTCAATGCTCGATTTCACCAACCTCCCGTAAACTTTATATTGTTTCTCGTACATTTAGAAGGCCAATTAAGGGGATTGTTTCTATAGTTAAGGTGTCCCCTAATTATGTGATGCTTTAGGGAATATTTTATTCTATTTATTTCAATAGGACACCAACTGGTTGCAATAATAATACGCAAAATATAAAGCATAAGTATCAAACGCACTTACTACATACTAAAAACAAGCAATGAAGAAGGACGAAAGTTAACAATAAAATAATAATAACTATAATAAAATAATTTAAATTTAATATAGGTGATATGTAGCACAAAAATCCCAAACAGGTATCAAATTTTTAAGGCTATTCGATATTTTGCGACGAGATTAATGCCCGATTTCACTAACTTTCCCTAAGCTTTATGTTATCCCTTAAGTATATTTAGGGTCCAGTTAAGGGATTGCTTAAATAGTTAAGATGTCTCCTAACTACGTGATGATTTAGGGAATGTTGGTGAAATTGAGCATAAGAATCCTAATAAGTATGAAATTCTTAAAGTTAAATCCGATATTTTGCGACGAGATTAATGCCGATTTCACTAACTTCCCCTAAGCTTTATGTTATCCCTTAAGTATATTTAGGGTTCAGTTAAGGGGATTGCTTCAATAGTTAAGGTGTCTCCTAACTACGTGATGATTTAGGGAATGTTGGTGAAATCGAGCATAAGAATCCAAATAAGTATGAAATTCTTAAAGTTAAATCCGATATTTTGCGACGAGATTAATGCCCGATTTCACTAACTTCCCCTAAGCTTTATGTTATCCCTTAAGTATATTTAGGGTCCGGTTAAGGGGATTGCTTCAATAGTTAAGGTGTCTCCTAACTACGTGATGATTTAGGGAATGTTGGTGAAATCGAGCATAAGAATCCTAATAAGTATGAAATTCTTAAAGTTAAATCCGATATT
>JACTOM010000546.1:1849806-2134880 GCA_015832385.1 Elymnias hypermnestra | reverse complement strand
ATTATTATTATTATTATTATTATTATTATTTATATTATTATTATTATTATTATTATTATTAGATAAAGGGAGGATGAATGGCCATAAAGTCTTTAAAGGCCATGATTTTACTTTACACAATATCTCAATTTCGCAATATATTTCACGGATAAATAAACGTCATTTTATTATGTGTGTGTGAGTACATAAACATAAAATGTGTGTATAATTTATTTATATCCGAAACAAAGAACTATTATATAGTTTAAAAACAACATTACAACTAATCCCATAAAAATCAATCAAGTTTCCACTATTAAATTAGAACATACATATCTAAAACTATTATATAAGATATATAGTATAAGAAAGGAAGATAATTATTATTGAAAGTTTTCTACTTATTTAAAAGTGGACTGGCAAGAAATTTATTGTAAGTGTTATTCTATTTATACAAAAATATGACCACCAGGTCATCAATACTAATTTGAAGGTCAGAAGTGAAACTTCCTTGGCAAACTAATTTTTAGGTCTTGTTTATATTTAAACAAAGATTTAAAGATAAGTTAAGAATTTAATGAATTTAATTGTCATTAAAATATTAAAAGTGTCGAATATTAATATAAATAATTTATACACTAAATTTCATTCGTTTTCACTTGTAATGAACCCATAAAGCCATGATAGGATGTACCATAAACTACCTCCTTAACTATTGGTATCAAGTGCGTTATTTAAAAGGCAATAATTAATTTCATATTTTTAGGAGAAACATTACAAAGGCCCAGTAGCAACCGATCGCAGTACGCGTACTTTGACCCACGTTCAGGTTATCTTAGTGAACCAGAAGGAGGTCTTAGCAGGCTGGCTACAAGCACATGGAGTGATGCATATGACAGCGATGTCACAAGCGGTCCAAGAAGAAGAACAGCATCTGTTCAAGAGGATAGAAGACATGATGACGTTCCTACCTATCTACCAAACAATAAGTAAGTTAACATGTAAATGCATGTTTATATTTAGAGAATTCACCAGTTTGAACCGCTCTCGGTGTACGTTGATATTCAATGTGCCTCTTACCAGAAGGTGATCGCTCCCAGTTTTCACTTTATTGATTACAGAGACATCATTGAAAATGTTCCGTCTCGTAGACATGATGAATTCAATCTCGTTTCTCGTAGAACCATCGGGGATCAGCCAGGTCCATTCTCAGAACGGCTGTTTCTTGAAAAAGGAGTTCATTATGTAGAGGTCCTCCCTTTCCATGAAATCAGCTAGCATTTGCCCCCTCTGATTCCGTTGCCTATATCCAAATTTCCCCATTCTCAACTCTGCCTCACTTCGTTTGCCGAGTTTTGCGTTGAAATCACCCATAACAACGCTGTAAAAGGTCCTAGAGGTATGCATAGCCCTGGAAATGTCCTCATACATAACCTCTACGTCATCATCTTGATGCCATGATGTGGGCGCGTAAACCTGAATGACCTTCAACGAATACCGTTTGGTAATTCTGAGTATCAGGTACGCTACCCTGTTGGACACGCTGTTCACTTCTACCACATTGTTGACGAGTGATTTGTGGACGAGGAACCCGACACCATCTTGGGACTGGTGTTCGCCCTCCCTGTAGTAGAATAAGTTACCGGATTTGAGTATTATCGTGTCCTCTCTCCTCCCTACGGACTTCAGACAATCCTATAACATCCCAATGTAGCTTGTCTACTGCATCTTCCAGCTCATAGATCTTTTCGTCGGTCCTCAAAGTGCGTGCCTTATATGTTGCCAGGTCAAGTCGTCGGGTTTCTTTGGTTATTCGTAAAACTGAAATCTGCCACCTTCCAAACCATTTTGACAGAACGAAGTCTGTCGTGCCTGCTTGTAGATTTTTAAACTAAAATGTCAGAATACTACACAACATGTCCATTTCAGATATAGTACATTAGCATCAGCGAGAGCTAGGCAAGAAGTGTACAAAAATCAACCTGGGAGGATAGAAAACTATATGCCTGGAAAATCGTCCGTTATTGACAAAGAAGCGAAGCAGGTATTATAAAAATAGCTTATGTTATGCTCTCAAACAAAATAACGGATTTAGTACACTTTAATTTATCGTATTCGCAACGCAACGTCTTCTTCTCCGGCTATTATTCTATCAATATCTTGGGATTGACACCAATCACTTAAATACATACAGACTTACAAACATAGCATCACGCCTCATTCCCATAGAGTTAGGCTGAGGCCACGTCCTTCCACTTGCCACCTTCTCCTTGCATATCTCATTCGCTTCTTTCATTCTATATCTTCATCTTTAATAATTTAACAAATATAATATTAGTAAACTCTAACAGCCGGTTCTTTTTGATTTATTTCTCATTCTCTCTTCAGACTAATACAAAAAAATATCTTAATAAAAATCCTCCAATGACAAGCCTTATACTCTTACTTTAAAATAGTCAACTGACGAACCGTATACTATTTAATTTAACAAATAATATATAATAGTAGTAACCTTTTAACAGTTGGCGTTTCCTGATTTATTTCTCATTCTCTCTACAGACTAATACAAAAAAATATCGTAATAAAAATCCTCCAATGACAAGCCTTATACTCTTACTTAAAAATAGTCAACTGACGAACCGTATACTATTTAATTTAACAAATAATATATAATAGTAGTAACCTCTAACAGTTGGCGTTTCCTGATTTATTTGTCATTCTCTCTACAGACTAATACAAAAAAATATTTTAATAAAAATCCTCCAATGACAAGCCTTATACTATCACTTTAAAATAGTCAAATGAACCGTATACTATCTTTAATAATCGAACAAATATAATAATAGTAATCTCTAACAGTCTGTTTTTCCTGGTTCATTTCTCATTATCTCTTCAGACTAACACAAAAAAATATGTTAATAAAAATCCTCCACTGACAAGCCTTATACTATCGCTTTAAAATACTCAACTGACGAACCGTATACTATTTAATTTAACAAGGTTTTTTCCTGATTTATTTCTCATTCTCTCTTCAGACTAACTCAAAAAAATATCTTAATAGAAATCCTCCAATGACAAGCCTTATACTGTCACTTTAAAATAGTCAAATGATGAGCCGTATACTTCTTTAACTTTAACAGTTATCTAAGAAACATAAAAATACTGATACCTAACATTATTCCAAAAAAAGTTTGCAGGTTATGCACCTTAGAATATTAATTTTATATATTATTATCTTTTTATTACGTCTATTAGATTAAAGTTTATTGAATCACAAGAAATAGACATTTAAAGTCTTAAAGAATCTCTAAAGAAAAACTTACTAGACTTAAATATGAATTTTATGCAAATCAAAAGGGACGTCAATGCTATAATTAATTAACATGTCGTTATTGGAATGTCTCCCTAAATATTACATTGTGTTGCGAATACTATAGCTTAAGGGAACTCGGGTATCATAAACATTAAATACATATTTCATCCACATCATTGGTTAGATATAGTGTTAAACTAACATCCTGGAAAGAATATCATATAGATAGCAAACACAAAATTTGATTTGTTTTCTTTTCTAGTGGTGGGACGAGGTCATGGACATTTTTGACGGGGTACGATATTTTTTTCATATCTTATCTGTGTATATGTGATAACTATTGTAACATCCTTCCATCGCTGCATTTCTTATAGTGAATTTAATTTCAGTATCACTGTGATTTACCCTTGAACATATATCTATTATATATCTGACTACGTTACGAAATCCCAAGTCTTTAATCGATTTGATTCTAAGCAATAGAAATGATCAGGAATTATAGAAGTTCTGCTTAAAGTTAAACTGGTAGTAACTTTAGTAACTTTCTACACAAAAATTAATAGCAATTATATCGTACGGTGCTTCTTGTTTTATAAATTGAAGTTTACATAAGATAAGAATTTGTTTTCCTAATTACAATGATCCTATTTTACAATGATCTTTATACACGTATTCTTTCTAAATAAAACACAAGAAAATAATACATTGTCGTAGTCGGATATTAGATATATTTCTAAATTGAGAAAATATTGAAAATCGCTTTTAAATTATTATCTATTTAATAAAAGTTAACTACATACGCTTACTCATCACGTAAGTATAAATGCAGAGACAAACTGAAATCAAAACATTTAAAATTACAATAGAAATTGTACAAACATATTGTAATAAATGCTAAATATATTATCTGTTTCAAAACATAAATTAGATTATTCAGTTTGTGTCTGTTGTGCGAATAATTATACAAATAATTAATATTAAAAATGACCTTAAAACAATAGCAATTCAAAACCCAATTATCATATCCAGATTTAAATATCCGAATAGAAAAGTTGGACATCTTTCTACGCATATGAAATATGAAGAAAACAATAACAGTTACAGCTTTGACGTAGCTAATGTTCAATTAAAGAAGAGGATAACAAAAGAAGAAATATAGAACTACCCCCAATTTTCTTATGTAAAAAATGTCTAAAATTTATCCTTAATGCGTACCAAATCACATTAAATAAACCCTTATTCTAATCAATTTGGATTTATATCAACCATATTATAAATCTAGTTAACTTTAGTAAATAAATAAATAATTATGGCAGCCTAAGTAGCGTAATGTTGCGAGTATTAGCTTTCAACAAATTAAGCATATCGTATTTTAATTTATTTATATCTAAACTTGTAATTTCAGCCTTGGTTAGTTATACTGTATAAAATCTTTTTAAAACACCTTTAACTAAAGTATACGCTATAAAATCAGTTACGATGTAAATAAGTTTTTAAAATGGCATCCATTTTCAATTCAAAAAAACGAATGATTACAAAATCGGAGGACACAGTTTGGTGTTTGTTGTTGTAGCTACATATCTATCAATTTCAATCCATTTTCACTTACACCACTGGATAGCTAAAGGATTAAAGAACTCATTACGCTAATTAAGACTGTTACACATCGCGTTCGGCGGATGGGGAACTCCCCCTCCAAAAAAAACCAACGATAACCAAATCGGAGAATACAATTTGATGTTGTAGCTACATATATATCACCTCCATCTGATATTTAATTACACCACTGGATAGTTAAAGGATCAAAGGATTTATTACGCCAAGAAAAAGCTGTTACACGCTCTCGCCGGAAGGGGAAGCCCCGGTACGAGACGTATTCACGTATAACAAACGGTTTTATCCATAAGACATTTTTTTATAGTAAAACGCGGAGAGTATTATTTATATGTCTCATAGGATATTGGGTTTTGAATTGCTGTGAATATAAGTATGTTTCACCATAACAATATAACACATATCACTTATGTACTGTAATATTCACATCGCTGCGGCGCGGGCACTAACAGTGGCTTGACGAGAACTCTCCTCTGCCTCCCTACTCCACATTGCTCGCTCGCGCTATACAGAAGAGTGTAAGGTTCCTTAACATGTCTGCATGTTGTGGTGCCTTCCTTGTTAGACTTTGCTTCATTATTTCTTAGAAACGAGCAAATTTGCTTTGTATTTAACCCTCTTTTCGAATGCACGGTGTTTATACTTGGTATTTTACTACTGGGTTACCTAGTGAGGTGTCTACTACATGGCCCAAAAGCTACCAAACTCAAAAATTAAAAACCGTTGTCTATAAACAATAATCATTTAAAAGCGAAATAAAAGTTTATATTTATACAAATCTAAAACTTTAGATTTCCAGATCTTAGAGGAAGGGAAAAAGGAAGATATGTTAGGAATTTAATTGTTATTAAAATATTAAAAGTATCGAAAATTCGCCATAATAATAATAAAATGCCACGTGTTTTTAGTCGATATTAGATATTATTAATTAAATTTGGTTATTGAACTTAAAATTTAAAAAAGAGAATTTATAAATTATTTTTATTTTATATTTTATGAGAAATAGTATATGAAATTATTAAATGCCAGATATTATTTGTGAATATAAAAACTACCTAACCTTCAAACGAATTGGTATAATCTTCGTGACGCTAATCACGCGTTTCATCCGCGAAAATTTGACCCTCATGCGCCTAAAGAAGTTTGACTTCAACAAGTATTGAAAAAAAAAACAAGTCTATGGCCTTTCGAAAGAATAACGTCTTTTTGCGTAGATTCCAAATAGTTAAATTAATCAAGCAACAGAAAGTGGGAAATACTTTATGGACGTTATAAATCACGAAAACGGACTTCAGGACGGATGTCTGTACAATATGTTTCTTTCACCCATCTGCAAAATCTATTAGAAAAAATGGAAAAACGACGAATGCCTCAAGAAACAAAACAAAAAAATGTTTTGTTTTCGATTTCAGAGTTCGTAAGAGCTACAACAAAAGCCGCTACAGCATCGAATACATACTACATTTGTTTTAGAATGAAAAAAACAAACTCAATAACAAAAAAGTATATAACATTCACTTTCCTTTAACAGGAGTTTTTAGACGTGGTAACCGAAGCCTCTATCTATGAGAGAGTATTCCAAATTTCCAATTATCACTGTCTTTTAAAAACCCAGTATACCCACTGCTGTTTAATAATACATGTCATGAACTGCACAGACATATTTATTGTTTATTTTAGTATTCTTTGAGCTTATTTAATATTATGAGTACATTCTAGCTAACATTGTTAAACCTCAAATAGTAATTTCTACCATACCTCAGATTTCTATATACCTACTATAATCAAAATATAGCAGTCTCTTTTAAATTATCATTAAATTTACGTAAACTAATGAGCCATTATTAAGAAATTCAATAAACGTTTTGTTTTCTCACTAATTGAAACTCCGATATTGGCAACAGTTGTTATTAAAAAGTAAGTAAGTAGCAGCCCTTTAACGTCCCACTGCTGGGCACAGGCCTCCTCACTCCGAGGAGCGAGGGTTTTTAGAGCATAGACCCACCACGCTGCTCCACTGCGGATTGGCAGGCATAGTACACAAGTGCACTCTCTATTCCTTCACTCTCATAGTCCGATGTGACGGGAATCCGACACGACCGGAGAGAGATCAGGCGCAGGACCGACGGCTTAACGTGCTCTCCGAGGCACGGGGGTGGATCACACCGCCAACTTCCCAACTTCGGGCAAATATTGAGAAAATCTTAATAGAAAACTCAATATCAATTTCGAATTGGCCCGACCCGGGACTCGAACCCAGGACCTCATGTCTGTAGTCGAACATGCTAACCACTAGACCAATGAGGCAGTAGTCTAACCTTGCAGTCTAACCTTAGGAGACTCAGTTCTCACTCCAGCAGTCCACAGTTATTATTGCTATACTTCAATTTTCCATTGACTGTACTGATAATATTGATATTTTATTCAAATCACCTTTAATTTTGATAAATTTCATATTGATCCCACAAACGTCAATTTATTTATTTATTTATTTCGGACAGCCAACAGCAGGTACATAATATACTTTAAACAACTAATAATAGGCTATCACAGCATGCGATAATTATTATACATGAAGTCAGATTAAATTAATAAATAATGTCATAAGAAGGTGATATTATTATTAAATGTCAAACAAAAATAAAAATTAAATTAAAAATAAACATTAATTAAAGGAAAGATGTTAAGTACAAATAAATATTAAAAAATAAAAAATAAAATTACAATACATTGGCCAAAATACATTGGTTAATGATGGCAAGTCGCTGTCATATGTCAGCCTTTGATTGGTTGTGCTGATAATATTGCTATCTCTTTTAAACGTGATTAGTGCAAAAGTGACAAATATATATTTATTACAAAATATTCATTTGTACGTGTGATTACACTTACAGCAGATATTTAAAGTGAAAAGTTTTAGACTCGCTCACTAATTTGTAGGTTAAGCAATACTATCCTCAGATTCTTCATTATTATA
Source organism: Elymnias hypermnestra (assembly GCA_015832385.1). Classification (NCBI taxonomy): domain Eukaryota; kingdom Metazoa; phylum Arthropoda; class Insecta; order Lepidoptera; family Nymphalidae; genus Elymnias; species Elymnias hypermnestra. Next base: position 2,126,997 of record JACTOM010000546.1, on the reverse strand, counting down.
TTACATACTTTGTATGACTTAAAACATTATAGTAACGTTGATACAAACTAAGGACTGTCACTAGGCGAATATTGCTTCATTCTACTATGCTACCTTTCTTATAACAAACGCCCCGCCCAAAAAATAATAAGTCCTGCAATCACAGTTGTCGTGAAAACGACGACTAAAGAGAAGTTTTAATTAAATTTGAGAATTTCCAGAAAACCGTTAAACCGATGTAGTGCATATAAATGTTACATTAATATAATTACAAAGGCCTCAGCATAATAAACAAATATATTAAATTAATAGCAATCCAGAAATAAAATAATAATGATCGCTAACACAAGTTTGTGACTTTAGTTATTTACCCAATTATCATTTATCATAGCAAATTTACTTGTTAGTTTTATCTTTAAAAATGTGTTCTTACCTCTATTATACTTCTGGTTTTTTATGTTATTCATAATAAATGTTTGTGCATGATGGTAGACAAATATATAAAATTATAATAATGTTATTATATAGTAATTCAATAAAGGTACATATGAAATGCCTCATTGGTCTAGTGGTTAGCATGTTCGACTATATGAGGTCCTGGGTTCGAGTCCCGGGTCGGGCCAATTAAAAAATCAATATTAGTTTTCTATTAAGATTTTCTCAATATTTGCCTGAAGTTGGGAAGTTGGCGGTGTGATCCACCCCCGTGCCTCGCAGAGCACGTCAAGCCTTTGGTCCTTCGCCTGATCTCTCCCCCGCCGTGTCGGATTCCCGTCACATCGGACTATGAGAGTGAAGGAATAGAGAGTACATTTGTGTACTATATGCCTGCCAATCCGCAGTGGAGCAGCGTGGTGGGTCTATGCTCTAAAAACCCTCGCTCCTCGGCGGGAGAAGGCCTGTGCCCAGCAGTGGGACGTTAAAAGGGCTGCTACTTACTTACATATGAAATATCGATTTAGGATCTCTTCTTGATTTAAACGAATTTTAAAAGAATGTTCATTTCAATAAAGGATAGCATGGATACGGCACTTAAATAATTCATTAAAAAGTCAGGTTTCCTGGCAGAAATCGCTACTTAGCGATAAGCCTTTTTGTACCCCATAATTAAGTTATTGTATATATTTCATGTATTGTTCATGGTGTACAATAAAGAAATATCTCTCTCACTCCTTCTCTCTTCCCCTCTCTCTCTCTCTCTTCCTCTCTCTAAAATGGCATCTTCGGGTGCACATATTCATAGGGCGATATAAAATGTAAATTCTTCTTAATAGTTATTTTATGAATGAGAAATTTAAAATGTAGTTTTGCATGCTCCTTGTTGGCATGTATACTTATTATATCATATATTTTATTATAAGCCTTTTATCACATAAATTATTTATATGAATGCAATTTCTGTTCGTTATCTATTTTGTAATTGCAATTTAAAATATCAACCCCTGCTTAACATTTGTTGTAGATGTAGTCTTATATTGCATACAAAATTGTTATTATTAGTTTTAAAAGAATTTTACTGTTTTGTACATTGATGCATGATAAATAATGATATGTTAATTTTAGTGATATCGTAGAAAAAACGTATAGTTTTCTTTTTAATTTTTATTATTAATATTGGATGTGCTATTCAAATATCATTTTAAGTCTATTATAAATAAGAATGTCAGTCTAATTTTTAAATTTTCACGATACAAAAACACAATATTGTGTAGGTGAAGACATTTTTTTTTACAATATTAAAGTATTTATAATATGGCATTTATAAATGACAAAAAGGGCTTAAAGCATTTAAACTTTAGAGAACTCCTGGAATTGATATCACGAATTGACTCAAAAGAAGTTGTTGAAAATAAAATATTAATACATTTTTGAACGTATTGTTTTGTCAAATATTGTTATTATAATCCCTTGCTTTAGAAATATGATGCACTGTTTAAACTTAATGTTAATATTAATCAAATTTTACAGCAAAATGAATCGAACGCACTGTCACAATCTCAAGCATCGCCCAAGGAAAAGAAGGATATCACGTCTGCGATTCTATCAAAGTCTAATATGGCAAGGTAAGAAATGACCTTTACATTTTCCTATGTAATTGAATTATTTCAAAGTATAACATATCCTATATATGTAAATATTTTTGGGAATTCAACGCTTAATTGTCCCAGCGGTTAAATAACTTTCAGTTGTCTTATTACACTCAAATTCTAAAAATCATAATTCAAATAGGCCATTACAGCACTTTTGAATCGTCAAATATGGGTTTTCTAATATACGACTGATGATGGTTTCTTCGCGCCCTGTTTTTAGATATATTACGCAATAACAAATCTCAAAATATCGATAAATCAATTGCACTATGAATGCTTCGATAGAAGAAGACCCACGTTCAATTCCTTAAGGAATTACTTCTAATTGTCTGATAGATAGAAATATCATCAAAAATATATTTCTAGTGCTTCTTTACAGTAGCCATATAAAGATAAATAACTATTTACTCTTGCTAAGTCATCATATAATATAAAAATATTAGAAAAATAAAAACTTAACTCTAACTTAATGCATACTGAATTAACATCCTAATTGTTGTAATAAAGCAAATTATAAATTGTTTATTTAGAGCCTTAAAAGAATCTGGATACGAATCGGACTCCACGTTGATCTTCAGAAGAAGAGAAGACACGGAAGCACCATTATCACCAGCAGAACGTCGTGCTGCTTATAGAGATCTTCAGGCTGGTGGTGAACCACCCCTCAGGGGCTTCCGATCACCAGCTCCGCCTAGACAAGGTACTTATTCTTGTAATTTTCTATTCTTCTGTGTAAATATGAATACCTTAGTTTTATCGATGGCTCCTAAATATACTGAATCAACTGGAAATAGGTATTATAACGTTTTGTTCATTTCGGTGACTATACCATCCAGTTTTTTAACCTTAGTAACATTTTTTAGATAAACACATCCTTATTAAAACGTAATACTTAAAAAAATCATATCATTAGTACAAATGAAAAAAAAAATATATAATATATTATAAAATGTCTTCTGTAAAGTTTTCATAGTTGACTTATTATAACTTAACGTTTATCAGATAAATTAGTGTTTTAGACTATAATAACACGTGGCAATAAAGTATAAATATACTAACAATAAATAATGCCTCTGAAGTTTTTTATATTTTTTAATAACTTTTTATACATACTTGACAAAATTTTCAGTTAGAAATTAATCACCAAAATGCGAAACTCTTAAATAATATTTAAATATTTTGATTTTAGTATAGTAGTTAGAGGAATGTTTTGAAGATACTAAAATATAATGCATGCATTTACTATATATATAAATAAATGGTGCTGGATTAAAAGAATATGATACTAACATATGGTGTTGAGTCAAGTGAGTATTTTAATGCAAAACAAAATAGGCAAATAATCGTCGAAGTGTAACTGATGTTATTTACTGTTACAACCATTGTCAAACAAGGTCATAATTAATGATTACATATGATATTCCTAACTGCATTCACGTTAGTTATTATCGACAATCACACGAGGTAAGTCTCTATATTTTCTCTTATGCATGGCTCTTTACAATTATATCTATAACCACGGTGCCGGGACAACAATTATGGCTGCAAGCGAATAAAAAGGTAAAAAATACCACTTGCATGTTTATAGTAAGTAGACTCCAATATTAAACAAACAGTAATAGTTTTATTTAACATTACACAGTATTTTGATAAAAACACGTTTGTGACACATATATACAACGTAGCTTTACACCATTTTAATTAAAAACAGGAGCACAATGGTCACGAATTACTCACGTCTAACGAAATCCAGAAGATTAAGATTGAAAGAATATTCATTGGAATTCCACAGACGATACGGAAATCGAATATATTCCAATATCATCAACTTTAACGAAAATAAGAGTGCACAAAAAAACACCGCATTTACATGAAGTGATATGCTACCCTCTTATTAAGTTTGCAAAAGATCACGAGGATGAAACTCATTATGAAGTAAGAAGAATCACTGAACATCCACCAATACCTCCTAGAAGAGTTTCTTCTAAAAATAGTCGCACGCTACAATTAGTAACTTCAACAAAGCCTACCACCTCATCCTCGAAACAGCTTACACCCGATAAAACTAATGTTCAATATCTAAAAGATAAAATTTCAAATAAATTGAATCGACAAAATACGCATGTAATTATGAAAAAAGGTTCAAATGAGAAAAGAATTTTATCTTCTTCAGCACCACCAGCTTTAAATAGAAATAAATTTACAAATACCACATCATATGTTAAACAAAGTGCTAATGTAAGGAATATTAAACATGTTGGTACAAGCAGCTTTAGTTCTCCTAGAAGAACAATATTACCTATTAATTATCCAACCTCTGGACGTGGATATGAAGAAAACCCTTCTGTATTCTTAGATGGTGGAGCAGGTCGAAAAACTCCTATAACAAATATATTAGATAAGTTAACACCATTAGATAAACTTTGGAGCTCACAAAAGAGAAATGAGCGCATAGATCTTACAAAAATAAAACCCAAAAGTTTACCGAGACATGGGGACACATCTTCTAAAAGTAACTTAGTAAAGAGTTCAGTGTCGAAATCTCCTACAACAGTAACTCACAAAAGTAGAGATATGATACGTACGTCAGAGAAATTGCAAAAAATTAAAATTTCAAATCTTCAAGCCAAATCTACGCCATGTTTGATTAAATCAGACCCGAAACAAATTAAATCTAAATCCTTACAAGTGATGTCAAATATGTCAAAATCATCTACACAAATACCGTCAGGTACTAAAAAGTCTAATCAATCAAAAACAGCGACAATAACTAATTTAAAAAAGAAAAAATCTTTAGAAACTATTTTGGTTCAACCACGAAGCTTGTCATATCAAGAAACAACAAATAAAAAATGTAAAGAGACAACTAAAAATGGAAAGCGAGGAATAAGTTACAAAAATGGTAACCGAAAAGTAATTGGCCATAATTCAGACAATATTAATCAGTTTGGTGATAATTTAAATAGTAAATCAAGATTAGGTAGCTGTGAAATATTAAAGAAAGATGTTAAAAAAAATATTATCAATGCACATGACACTGTTGTTTCAAATTCCTTTTTCCAACATTTGTTTTTGCGAAAACCGTATTATCCAACTTCTAGTGTCATCAATTTAGAAGAAAGCGAACTAAATTCAGTTATGCAAAAGGCAAAAATGTTTCAATCTATGCCCGAAAATAATATACAAAATACCAATTCACAGAACACTTATTTAATCCATCGAAAACCTGTTTCACTTTCCCGCTTTAAAATGTGGGACAGACAGTCTAGTCCTTTTCGTAATCAATGTGCAAGATCAATATCTTGGCCAGGAAAAATGGATGGTACAATCCGGAAATTCGAAAGTTTATCGAAATACCAAAATGATTTTGGATCAACATCATCATTAGCAACAATAAGAAGTAAAAGTGAACCTCCTGCTAACAAACTTTATTTTTCACAAACCTCCAGACCTATTTCACCAACTGTTGTATTTCACAAGAAAAAAGAATTATATAGGGGTTCATCGCCATCAACCAGATTATCACCAAATAAAATTGTTTTTCTGAAATCTCCTTCGGAAACTCTGAAGTCACCATTGGATATAGAAAAAACTGTAATTTCTCCTACAAAAATTATATATTCAGAACCGATTGGAAACATTTCACAATCGCGGACAAATAATGATTTGGGTACAATATTTTTTTCTCAAACGTCTCGACCGATTTCACCTAAAGCAATTATCAGAACATCTACCAGCAGAAGTCAGTCTACATCACCTATATCAATTCGGTCACCTTCTTATCGACGTATCCATAACGCAAGAACGCAAACAAAACTTGAATCTATAAAAAAAGAATTTCGCACACGTAGTGCAGATAATGTAGAAGAAGTTAATTGTAAAAATAAAATTTCAGCCAGAGCAAACAGTGATAGTAATTTATATGAAAATGATCCTGATTACGATGAATATGTAAGAGATATACAAAATAATAAAGGCCGATCAGAGAGGTTTCGTGAGCTAAATCGTTACTATACATATTTAGAAAGAGTTGCTGAATTAGAAAAAACGACCTCCAGTCGTAATTTTTGTTATCGTAAAAAAGATGAAGAAATTATAGATTTTGATCGTTGGAAGAAAATTCGCACAATAGAAAGAGCGGAAGAAGAACTCAATAACTTATATTCAAAGCTTAAGAAAGCTCAAAATGAAAATGACATCCTCTTTTATCCAAGAGATGTTAACGATTTTAGATGGGATTATAACAGGGAAAGGGGATTAAGAGTAAAAGAAAAATCTGTAGAAGACTTAAAAGAAGAATTACAACATAAAACTTCTTATGAAGATATTGAAATGGAACGGTCGCAATGTAAGGATAATTACAAACCCCTCTGGCGTGGTACTAGTGTTGCTGAAACGGCGTTCTCTATTAATAAGAAAAATGAAACAAGTAAAAAGAAAATTCTAAGTACTACTAAACCTAAAACTACGCAACAAGGAGATTCTCTTACTGATTTACAGAAAAAAATTGGTATCGGAAACCGTTTATGGAGCAGTCTTTCAATGGATCAAGTAAACGCTCTTAAAAATCAGCTGAATGCAATATATAGTAAAGAATTAGAATCTAAAACTAACCAGGAAGATGATAAATACACTATTACTGTTAAAGATACAAAATTAAACAAAAATCCGAAGCTTCAAGTTAGGTGTAGTTCTTTAATAGCACCACGATCCAAAGATATTGAAGCTGATTTAAACAAATCGAAATCAATTGCAGCAATAAGTTATCCTCTGGCTTCAGAAAAAGACTTAAAGAACAATGTAAATAAAATGCAAATGTCTCTTACTGAAATTGAAAAAAAGAAAATATCGCAATCACTTAGCAAGGAAGTCTTAAATCGTGTCAATAGATTTGACACAGTAAAGATTCAAGCTGAGAAAAAAACAGTTAATACGGACATAAATCACGAGAAAAATACGACCAACGATGTTAAAGATAACACTGTATCAACATTTGTATGCGACTTAGACGATCGAAATAGGCCTGTTATTTATCCAGTAAAAAATGCTGACGTCTTGAATCAATCATCTGCCAGTGAAACTGAGACTGGAAGTTCAGATATATCCGGCACGACAGTAATATATAATGAGCCAAAAAAAGAAGTGCAAAAAAAAGTTGAATATTTTGAATCCGTTAAAAATGATTTATATCAGTCTAAGAATATATACCACGCCAGAGATAGCAGTGACGAACAAAAAGGTCCACTAGTGCCTGTCAATTTAAAAGATCACACACAAAGTAATCAAATATTTCAATCACAGTCTTGTACAAATATTAAAGAATTATTTGGGGAAAGCGAAAAAAATAAATACTTGTCCCTTCCTTCGCGGACTGACCTATATTCAAGATCGTCTTCGCCACGTTCAGAAATATACATAAGCGATCGAAGAACGCCTGACACGCCACGATTTTCTAGTGACGAGACAATCTGGCGTAGTCGCAGCCCGTCCCCCGATCCGGAGCGTTATTGGCGTACTTACCTTAAACTGGCACGTGAAGGGGAGGTGCGCCGCCTTGCACGACGCTTCGACTCACCCTCTGCAGCTGGCGCAATATTACGACGATATCGGAGCGATCCAGAAATTATTCGAAACGATATAAACAATATTTGGCCCTCTTCCGCAAGGGCAACTCGCCGCGCAAAATGTAGAGCATTGCCTGTGGCACGCATGCCACTGCGTCCTAGTAATAGATACATGCCTCACATCGACATTATCTCAAAATTAGCTTCGCTTCGCAAGCGTAATACTACAAGATCACATTCTGCAGAAGAAGCTTTAGAATGTCGGCCTGGCGAAGTAGAACGTATCCGGCGCAGATTCGAAGCGATGTCTTTGCTTGGCCAGATTTATACATCTTCGCCTGACGTTAGTGAACTTCATGATATAGAATCGTATTTAGCAGGGCCGTGGATCGCTCATAGGTATCCGAAACCAGAAGATAACAATAGGTCATTAACGGATACGACCGTTCTTGTGCGCGGGCGTACAGGTCCTGTAAAGCGGGATAAAATTAAAACTAATAAAGAAGTTGGGAAGAGTTCTATTCTTAAAAACGAATCATTAGGAAAACAAACCTTCAACCCGCTGGCTCACCGTCCGGCTAGCCGCTATGAGCCTCCCCGTACGCCACCTAGGCCTCCACCGGCATCGTGGCCCCATCGTCTAGCGCCTTATGTCACGCCATCGCGGCACACAGTTACATTCCAAGGTTAATATTTTATTTTATAAATAAACTATGTTTAGTGTTGGAGTTACTTTTTGCTTTCATAAAAAAGATTGATTGAAATTTGTTAACATGTATATAAAAAAAAATTATAAATAACTCTAATCCTTTGAAAAGGTGATAAAATACTCTCAGTCTCTGAAATATACGCTATTAAGATACTTGCTTTAAAGTAAAGAGCCGCTGTATATATTTAAGGTAAGGCCCAGAATACATCGGTTTACCCTAAAGAGTGTTTTTGAAAAGCCTTATGTAATGTGTAATAATGCTGCTTTAATTAGAATTAATTGTAATTGTAATCGGATATCAATCTATCTTTTTTAGTATAGCATACATTTAGTTTTTTCATTAGTTCTGTATCATTTTTTTATTACATCTTGATAGAGAGCGACACAGCACCGGAACCTCCTCGTCGCGCATCGCGTGGCAGTTTCTCAGATTCAGGCAAGTGTTTTTTTTTATATATTTGTGCTTTTAATGTATAATACAATATGTCGTGCTCATCGCTGTGTTTAGGAATATTTTACAGTTGTGTACAAAATTTCATCACAATGCGATAAATACTTTAGCAGCATGAATTGATATACAACTCATTTTTCAAAAAAAACTTATAAAAATATCAATTACTTTACCCAAAACATCGTAACAGTTTTCGAAATTTAATAATGCTTGTTTGTATGTCTTCTATTTGAAAAACTAAAATTAATTTGAATAATTTCTCTATGAGTTAATGTGATTCTGAAGAAATTTAATTATGTAATCGTACTAGCAATTTGTCTTAAAGTAACTTAAGACAAATTATGGAATAAAAAGTGTTACATCTATAGTATTTCCGTTTAAAAGTTGTACAAACACTTACAAAAACTAGGAAAAAATACTACTCTACGTGAGAGCTAGTGTGCCACAATTATATCTATTATCATCAGGACTTATAAAAAAGAAACAATGGCCTTTGTTGTAAGCAATCGGCACCTTATTTGTCTGACTATCGCTTCGAAAACGTACGGTCTTAGCCAAAGTAAATTCAAATTCAATACACGAATTGCTCGTATAACTTTAAAAGTTTTTGTGAATTTTTAAGGTCGACCAGATATTTACGTCACCTAATTTGCCTCAGGCGTAACCGGTTTGAACTGTTTTTATGTTATTGTAAATAGTATATTACGATCTTGTGCTCGGAAATGCTGTACGTCAGTAATATTATTTGTTGTTTAGATTCATGTTATTGAGTGTGAAGTCGGTTTTATTGCGTATATTAATGATTTATTATCATACGGAACTTTTATCACTGACTCACAGATAACCTAATCTATTTTATCAACACTCTAGTTCTGTGCAAACTGTTAATCGTAACAGTTCATTAGTAAGATGATCTACGGTGCTTAAGCTAAAATGAACAAGAATTATAAAAGTGAAACGGTTTTAAGTGAAAGTGTTGTAAAAAATGTGAACTCTAAAACTTATTCTTACGACGATGACGTACGCTACCACAATTTACCCTTGTCAGGGTCCATGTCAAGATCCTTAAAAGCACTTAATTCATATGTTAAAAAGAATATATTTTTCGACGAAAGTGAAGACCCACTAGAACATAATGACAGTGCCTACTTCTCTAAAGAAAACAGCCCGAATGATTCTTTATTAAAAAGCGATTCCGATAGTGTCGGAAGTAATATATCCGTTGAAAGAAATCATAAAGTTCTTAGTTCCTCTTCAAATAACACTGAAGTTGTACCAAGTGTTAAAATTGTCATATCAGAAGACATACCTAGTGATTCTGTAACATTAACAGATGATTACAAATTTAATAAACTAAGAAATTTGAACAATCAAAATTCATCCGATACTGTATCTGACGAAAATAATATTTGCACGAATGAAAACACAGATATATTGCCCCCTGCTATATCTAAAAGGGAAGATTTAAATAAAATCAAATATTTAGAAAGAGATACCGGTACTACACTTGCACCATTAGAAATCCATAAAATAGACAATAATAGTCATCAGGAAAGATTACCTGCAACTGTAATTAATCGTAATACTTCTCTAAAAAATGTTAAAAAAGACGTTAATTACAAAAATGAATTAAAGGAGCCTGTTACATTAAGAAAACAACCCCATAATTCTAATGTTATTAACAACCGACATACAATTCATGAAATATCTGAATGGGTCAACAGGACTGATATATATCCAGATGTATATGCACCACTTCCTTATAGTAAGTACTTTAAGTTAATATTTCACTTTGAAATCATAATTTCTGGGTCGTAATATTTTTGATAAAGTTTAATTACGTTATTTATAGCAAGGTTTTTTAATTTAACCTTCTGATACGTCCGTTTCAATTTATTTAAACACATATAAAGCGTCTCAGTTCTTACACATTCTACCTTTATGTTAATTTTTTAAAAGTAATCAGAAGCAAATTTATACTTAAGCACAAATCTTTGAGAGTAACATAGAGTATGTTACTTTAAAAGATTTGTGCGTTGCTTTTTTTATTGTGTATGCTCTACAACTTAACATCTGATTGTGAGTTAATAATGTAAGAAAATATAATTGAGAAGAAAAGAACGTTGTGGTATAAGAAGATGTAGTGTCTAAAATTGAGAAAGGTATGCTTAGATGGTTTGGACACGCAGAGAGAATGAGTGAAAGGATACTGACAAAAAGGATTTAAGAGTCCAGAGTGATTGGGGAAATTGGAAGGGAAAGACCAAGGCGAACGTTCCTGGACATTTAAATAAGCGCCAGGTCAAGAGTACTCTATACCGACGAACTTGTATGAAAGGTTTAATGAGAACGAAAGAAGTGAAGGAGATATACAAGGATCGTGGCAAGTGGAAAGACGTGGTCTCTGCCTAACCCAATAGGAATAAGGCGTGATGTGATATCAAAAATGAAACTTCTTTGGCAAACTAATCTTTAAGTCTTGTTTATATTTATACAAATCTAAAGCTTTAGATTTCCATGACAAGAGTCGAAAATTAATACAAATAGTTTATTGATATCTCAAATGACGAATTGTAAATCAAAATGCGACGTGTTTTTTGTCAATATTAGGTATTATTCATTCAACTTTGTTTTTTAATTAAAAATTTTGAAAAGAGAGTTTATGAAATATATTATTTTTATATTTTATGAAAAATGGCGAGTGGCAAATCAAATGCCACACCTTATTTGCAAATATTAAAAGTACCTAACTTTCAAACGAATTAGCATAAAAACGCTGCACATCTTCGTGATGATAAACACGCGTTTCATCCTTAAAATTTTTACCCTCATGCATCTAAAGAAGTTCCACTTCAAAACATACTAAGTAACTTCCGTATTTTATCCTTAAGTTTTGTTAAAACAATATATTGCGGGTTACTACATGTTTGCTTTCCAGCGTCGACATAAAGGTTTTACTCATAGTTTTACAATAAAGTAATTAAATATCAAAGCCATAACACATGTCCGATGAGAAACAAGTTGGTCAGCGAAATCGCTGCGTGATTTTTTTGGCGGGAGACACTGATGGAAAGTGCATCTTATAGATTACTACGACAGTCGTCGTGAAGTTGAAAGCCTGACTGGCTGATCTGTGCGGTGAATAAACTATAGTATAGTGAAGTGTAATTGAACTATGGGCATACTGAAACAGATTAAGAAAATGACCAACCATGGTTTGTGAATTTATCTTGATAATATTATAAAGAGGAAACATTTGTGTTTTGTATGTTTGTAACGTTTTCACACAAAAACTATTGGATCGATTTCAAAAAATTTTTCACCATTAGAAAGCTCCATTTTCACTGACCAACATAGGCTATATTACTTTCTCAAAAACAATAGGGATCTCTAATAAAAATCCATTAATGTAATATAAGTTGTGAAAAAAAAGAAAAAAAGTCCAGGATACCATATGTCCAACTACTGTAGTTATGCAACTATAACTACTTTTATTTATTTATTTATACTTTATTGTACACCAAACAAAGTAATTATACATTAGGAAGGAGACTTAAACTATGTAAATTTTAGATAAAAGGCGGTCTTATCGCTTTAAAGCGATTTCTTCCAGACAACCTTAAGGAAGGAGACTTTAGTTAAGAGTTTAAAGGTAGGTGGTGAGAATAATAAATACACTACATACATTCATACATAAATATGCCTGAAAAAAGAATACATACATCATTTATATATATATATATATATATATATATATATATATATNGACAATATATATACTTTTTACATTTTAAAGTGCCGACAATAATTAAACCATATTATTCATACCTCTGTAATAATCGGTATCTTATTAAGATATTTGAATACAGTTTCAATACATGTAAAATACTTTTTAAGTTATTAAAATCGGACACTCCATTCGAAAGATATAACGAATTTTAAAATGTCTATCGTAGACTATATAAAATTACCAAGTACTTTAAGAATAACTGTATACATTTCTATAACAAACTCCCAGCAAACGTTCTAGACAATAAAACGGTAAAAAAATAATAAAGGATACGATAAAGGCGGTCTTATCACTAAGAGCGATCTCTTCCAGACAACCTTTGGTGAGAGTAACAGAAGATTAAGTTGTGGATATAGTATTTTGTCACACTAATTGAAAAATCTTATTATATTTTAACGATTTTTTGGTCGATAAAAAAGCGTGGGAGTGAATGAATTTCAATAATTGAAATAAAATAAATTAAAAATTGGTTTGTAATAATGATGAGAATTAATGGGGCACCCGAAGAGTTTGTTGTGGGCTCTTCTCAGAACAGAACGCGAAGGAGCCCTCGTAACTTATGATTATAAATCTCGATAATATCATTAATCATACGTTTGAGGTAGTATTTGAGAAAAACTATATTTGACGGATCAAAAGTGCTGTAAAGGCCTAATTGTAGACAGACTTTTTTATTTCATAGTTAAAGGAATGTTTTATTATTGTAATGGAATATTTTTTTACGTATAGAGTTAAAGTTTGACTATTTCTAAAGATACTCAACTATATTTTTCTGTTTATTAGGTAAGAGTTTGTTATTTATTTAGTTATTGTTATATTAGATAGGAGTATTTTCATAGTCACTTATAGTGCACTTAAATGCTTTAATATTACAAAGCAAATCCACAATTTTGCGTTGCAAGTTAAACAAACATTGAAGTGAAACTTCTTTAAGCGCATGAGGGTAAAATTTTTATGGATGAAACGCGTGATTAGCGTCACGAAGATGTGCAACGTTTTTTATGCTAATTAGTTGAAAGTTTCTGTAGTTTTAATATTCGCAAATAACATGTGGCATTTCTATTTACAATTCATCATTTGAGATTTCAATAAATTATTTGTATTTAATTTTCGACAGTTTTAATATTTTAATGACAATTAAATTCATTAAATACCTAACATATTTTTTTTATTGCTGACAGATTAGCGCTTGATTGTGATCTCACCTGATGGTAAGTGACGATACAGTCTCAGATGGAAGCGCGCTAATCTGTTAAGAGGCGATATACCCCTTACGGTTTCTACACAGCATCGTACCGGAACACAAATTTCTTTGTTTGGCGGTACGTTTTTGCTGGTATGGTGGTAACTAGCCGCGGCCGAAGCCTCCCACCAGCCCAGACTCAGACAAATTAGAAAATACAATTTCCTAGATTCGTCCTACCGAGGATCGAAACCAGGACCTCCGCTAGCAAAGCGAATACTCGCACCACTGCGCCAGCGAGGCCGATATATCTTCCTTATTCCCTCCCTCTCTGTCTCGGAAATGTAAAGTTTTAGATTTGTATAAATATTTAGATTTAAAAATTTGCCAAAGAAGTTTCACTTCTGACATGTGAACTTGGTACGCACGCAATTTTTATTATTATATAGGAATATCTTTACATCCACGTATAATATAAAGTACAAATTATTAGTTCATCCCGACCACATTTTCTTGCATAATTATTAAAGGTATGTGATATTATTATCACATATAGTAATATACAAAGGCTTTTTGTAATTTCTAATTTGGTTTAAGTCACAAACGTTTTTGAAACTTTTCGTTCTAGTGGAAAGTTCGAGCTGTGTAATAATGTGTTATTCTCTATAATATCAGCTATTTTTATGTGAAATCTGCTATTTTTATGTGCTATCCTATCGAATACAGTAGTTTTGATATTTAACTGTAATAAATAGGATTTGTTATGACAAACAGACACAAAAATCTGATTAAATCGTGTATAAATGGAGATAGGGAATGTCGTAACGACATACCAGGGCACCGGTGACTTACAAAATTTGTTTCGTAAATTATCGCCGGTCTTTCTGATTGAAATGTAATAAGCAGTTACCGGCGACTATATCCGCCTCTTAAATTCCGATTTTGTCGTAAATCATTTGTCCCGAAATATTTCATCAGTTTTCCATCTAAATTAAAAGTAATTTTTATATCTTACCACTTCTTTTTAAGCCCCTGTTTAAGGCGAGGACATTTCCAAATTATCTATATTATAGTTTAATGAATACTTAAAATTTGGACTTTACTACAATTGCACATGAAAACTCTTTAATAAAATATCATTTAATAGGTTAAGGATTAATACAAAGGTATCAATAATATGGTTTGATTACTGTCGGCAGTTCTATTAACTTTTAAAATGTAAAAAAAATAGTTATAGTGGCATAACTACAGTAGTTAGACATATGCTGTCATAGACTTTTTTGTAGATAATAATATGTTCTATAATACTGTAGAACATTTTTTTGTTCTAACATCAATAGTTTCCACAGAACACGCCATAACAGATTTTTTGTGACTTATTTTTTCACACCTTGGGTTGTATTAATGCATTTTCATTAGGGATCCCTATTTTTTTAAGAAAGTAATATAGTCCATGTCACTTAGTGAAAATTCAGCTTTCTAATGGCAAAAAAATTTTTGAAATCCGTCCAGTAGTCTTTGTGTAAAAACATTACAAACATACATACAAAAAAGCATTGATAATTTCTTTAATTTCTATACGAATTTTGAATACTACACATTATTTCATATACCACAAAAGAAAACTTTAAATGAAAAAAGTGTTTTCCTTTTCGTGTATATTTTTTATAATTAATTATTATTACTTGTGGAACAATTAACACCGCAAATTATACAACATTCCAGTAATGAAATTGCGTATATTGTTAAATCAGTTTCCTTATAAAATATAAAAATAACTGAATCTTACGCCATTTAAACTAATTGTATAAGAAAAGTATGGAACTTTTTACGTGGGATTTTAATAGCTCGCTATTTAATTATTGAATAAATTATGAACCATTTGAATAAACTTCGGTATCATCAATTGCCTTCAACTAATAGTTCAAAAAAGGGTTTTATTTACGATTGAAAATTTCGATGAAATACATATATACATTAGGAGACTTATACTAATAACAGGAATTTAAAAATAGTTATGCAGCTATCTAAGGGTTAATATATTACGTATTTCTTTTTGCCTTCCAATGCGCAGTGGAACGGCATGGTGGGTCTATGCTCTAAAAACCCTCGCTCCTCGGAGTGTGGAGGCTTGCGCCCAGCAGTGTGACTTTAATGGGCTGCCACTTACTTGTAATTTTTTACTATATTTCTTTTATGGTATGAACATATGATGGTATGAACTGCCTCATTGGTCTAGTGATTAGCATGTTCGACTACAGACATGAGGTCTGGGTTCGAGTCCCGGGTCGGGCCAATTCAAGAATCGATATTAAGTTTTCTATTAAGATTTTCTCAATATTTGCCCGAAGTTGGGGAATTGGCGGTGTGATCCACCCCCGTGCCTTGGAGAGCTCGTTAAGCTGTCGGTCCTGCGCCTGATCTCTCTGCGGTCGTGTCGGATTCCCGTCAAATCGGACTATGAGAGTGAAGGAATAGAGAGTGCACTTGTGTACTATGCCAACCAATCTGCAGTGGAGCAGCGTGGTGGGTCTATGCTCTAAAAACCCTCGCTCCTCGGAGTGAGGAGGCCTGTGCCCAGCAGTGAGACGTTAAAGGGCTGCTACTTTACTATGAACATATGAAATTGCGTTCTACATTGGATTCCTTGTGGTTTGATATTCATCTTATATCTAAAGAGGTATGGCTTACATTTTACAGATTCATCAATACGTTTACAGACACATTTTTTATATTTATCACGTCGCTCGTTCTAGTAAAGCGAAAGTTGCCCGTTCTTTACCGGTCACGTACTTGCAACTTTATCTGCAAATAAGAAAAAGCCTTAATTTTATATTATATAATTCATTATATAAGGAATTTAAGAGCAGGTCAATTAAATTAGATTTTTTGAGAAGCAATAAACTGAACTGTTTTTCTTTTGATTTGTTGTTTTGTTGTGCTTACCTTCATATCTTTGCCACGCATTGATCGTAATTGTGTTTATAGAATAAATACAAAATAAAGAGGCAAAGCGTTGATTAAGACTCTTTTGCCCGTTGGGTGACTTTACTCCAATGACACTTACAAAGCCAAGCGTGAGAGCTCAGATTTGAAATAATACATCTAAAGAAGTTTTAACGTCAAAAGTTGAATGTAGGACCACTTCCATCTTTGAAGATGTCGGATAAAAAAACCCACCTTTTTCCACACCATGATCGTCATAAGCCTGTCGCTAATTGGAGCTCGTTTGAGTACTTCATTTGAGACATACTGATTCCAATAAATCTTAAACATTTTCTCGAGAGCCCACATCTCAAATTCTTGAAGCCATTGAATGCATTGCTTTTTAACATAATGACTGCAAAGGGAGGTCAACATGACCGACACTTGTACTATATTTGAGTTTGCCGGATTTCTCGTAGAACAAAGCAAGAAAATAAACTTATTCATTCCCCGTTATGTAGGTATGTGGCTTACAAGTCTATATATATATATATATATATATATATATATATATATATATATACAGGCAAGGCCATTCGTGAGTAAGACAGCTGGCGCTGATAATTCAGCTGCAGCCCTTTAGTGACATCGCGGTATAATTACTAAGAAAAATAAATTAATAACAAGTTAAATTACTACTATATAAAATTAATAGAAACTAACAATGAAACAAGCTAAGTTAAAAAGACTTTTAAATAAATACATATGTTTACAACAGTATATAAGCCTAGAGAACCGATATGTCAACTCTGCAGCTTTCATAGGTTGCCTGGTAACCAATCCCAATTACCTGTGTACATTAAAGTCCATAGGTAATTGGGTTTGGTTAACTTATGCAAGCGACCCGGAAGAGTCAAATATAGTACTAGTGTTGGTCATGTTGACCCCCTGCGGCAGTCAAAGGGTTAAGGACCCATGTCTCGCAGCCTTATAAAAGAGTGGATTGGACATAACATTTAAGATCGTGATATCTTGGAAGAAAAGGGTTGTTTGGGCCAATGTCTTTTAGGTAGTCTAGATCTGGGGTAAATAAGAGAGAAGGGTAAAAAGTGCACACAGCGCTGCTAAAGAAGTTTTCAGTTCAAAATTGAACCTCGGACCTCTACCATTACCTGAGCCAGGTCATTAACATTACCGTCAACTTACTGTATATAGAAGTGTTGGTACAATACCCGTATGTTAGTAGTAGAAACACATGTTTACACGCGCGTGTCGCAAATACCTATTAAGTGAAAGTTGACAGGCAATTTGTGACCGCAAAGGGCTTTCGTTTTCCACAGTGTTTGCTTTGTGATTGTAGTTTTTACTTGTACAAATAAATGACGTTTGAAACAACTTTTCCTGGTCGGGAAAATCAAGTTTTATCACAGGAAAAGCTTTCCTTTTTATTGCAATTATAAATACTTAGTAGATCAAGAACAGTCTGTGTTATCGCTTTCGCTGTTTATTATCCGAGATCATTTAAATTATACAATGGATTTTGATGCAATTTTCAGCAATAGATAGAGTGATTTAAGACAAATGTTTTAATGTATAATACATATATATTATAATACAAAAATTCCAATAAAGTAAAGGATTTTAATGTGATATGTAAACACGCTTCAATCGCAAACGCTGGCTAAACCTGACGAGATAGATCAAATTAATGTATACAGAATTGTAAATCCTGAAAAGATCTACAAAAAAGTCCATTATGATATATATTTATCTCTAAAAGATAACCCACAGTGACCACTTTTATCTTTTACATATTATAAAAAATTATGCTTTATTTACCAAGCTATTTTATACAATACAGCAGTATTCTTTCTCCAATTAAATACATTAAATACGTTGCGTATTTCATATAAATCAAAATTATCTTTAACAGCATTTCATGGATATGAATATCTTAGGAGATATCAGAGAGTAAGACACACATTTAAGTGTGTACAAACGCATAGGTATTCTTAGATATTTTGGAAACTAATTAGCTTATTAAACGTTATAATATTAGCTACAAATGAAATATTTTAAAGCATATATTGAATCGAATATTAGTCTTTTTATTGTTATTTTTTATGTAAAACTTGTTATTCAACATTACAAATATGAAAAAAATATAATGTATAGGTGTACACATAAAAGTTTGCAGTTTTTTCATATTTTATTTGATTGACGGCATCGACTTTTAACTAAAGTAATCTAGGCTTCTTAATACTTTTTTTCTTTTAACGTTACTGGTTTTAAAGCTAAACTTTAATGGAGCCTTTGGTTTTTATTTTTTTGTTTTGTATGACGTTCAAGTAACATTTAAAATATATGTCTGTAAATGCATGCAAAGATCTGGTTGATTTTATGTTACTTATTAAAATCATCATATTTTAATTGACTTATTTGTAAGTGAAAATCTGTTATTCTTCAAAATGGAAGTAAAAAAAATCATACTTGTATTTAAAGTTAGTACTTTCGGCCCTATTTTAAGTGACGGAAATTCCACATTGCCTCCCAATGAAACAAATGCGTAATTTAGCGCACTTGCTTCAAATTTTCGACGCAAGGGCGCTTGTTTTATATGTCTAAAAGATTTGGCAATTTGTTTTGCTGCGTCACCAAAGTTTTTAAATTATTTCTTCGTCACTTAATTCATTTTACGATTCATTAGAATTTATTTTATTAGGTTTCGCAGATTTATTGTGTTTTTTGGCTATAATATAGTTTGTGTTTGAAAGTCGTCATAAATGAATGAGTAAACAACGTAGTCGGAGCATGCGAGGTAATGATTCAATATCTTTATTTCCCATTATTTTAAACTTTATTATTTACATTTTTATTGAACATTCGATCCTGGTTTGATGAAAAATTGTATACGTACCATGGAACGAGAGTATGAAATTGGCGTCTGCATTATAATTGCCACGCAATTCAGCGTACTTATTTATTTCATGATGAAGGCCTTACGCGAGTAACATCGCAGGAACGGCTTTTATACTATCAGGTGTCACAAAACAAATTTATATTAATGTAGCTTACCGCGTGAACGCAACATATCCGAGGGGCACGTGGGTTATTTCAATCGGTAGCCTGTCGCTACGGAGCTGCATCCACTACAATACAGTTAGTGCAAGAATTAAAACTCCAAGACGCCAGTCAGAGGCTTCATTTCGTAAATTAGGTGATTAAGCGATTTTCAACGTTGACCGACGATTTGTTTTCCGATGAAGCTCATTTTCATCTTAGTGGCCACTTAAATAAGCAGAACAGCCGCTACTGGATGATATTGTGTGCAGTTACAGTGGATTCAGAGCATTATGTGGAGATGTTAGAAAACTTTCTGGTACCTGAACTGCAAAACTTTCCTGGCTATAACAAAAGAACACGGTTCCAGCAGCACGGAGCAACTTCACACACGTCCAATATGTCTCAGCCACATGTTCGTGAAATTTTCTCAGGCAAATTAATCCCAGAGACATACATACGAAATGGCATATTATTTTTGGAATATTATTTTTAAGAAATACCATAAAAGTGAAATTAATAAAATATATAAATAAATATAATAATAATAAAATCGATCCACTATGTACACAGATTTTAATAACTGCTCACAAAACAAATTCTTATGATAATTCTTTCTCAGTGTGAGCAACTCAGTTATGGAACGACCTTCCTCTTGCAGTGAGAGAAGCAAAATTCATATTCATTGGAGATATTTAAAAGGAAAATTAGAAATCATTATCTGTCAATTTGTACTTGACATAACCACACGTTATCGAACAGTGCGTGTTGCCAGGCATGACCTACGGATCCGAAACGTGGCCGCTGACTATGGGCCTCATACGAAAGCTCAGAGTTGCTCAGCTTGCGATGGAGAGGGCTGTGCTTGGAGTTTCTCTACGTGATCAAATCAGAAATGTGGAGATCTGTAGCAGAACCAATGTCACTGACATAGCCTTACGAATCGCGAACCTGAAGTGGCAATGGGCGGGGCACATAGTCCGAAGGACCGATGGACTTTGGGGGCCGAAGGTGCTAGATTGGCGACCCCGCACCGGACAGCGCAGTGTAGGGAGACCCTCCACAAGGAGGACCGACGACATAAAGAGGGTTGCCGGTAGCCGATGGAAGCCAGGCGACGCAAAGTGGGCCTTGTGGACATCACTTCGTGAGATCTATGTCCAGCAGTGGACGTCCATCGGTTGAAGCGACGACGACGACAACGACGACGATAACTAAAAGTACAATATATATATACATTGTAAAACGATAAGGCCACCTCTTGTACTCGTGTATTTTTAATTGTCTGTATCTTTGTAATTGTGTATATTTACTGTGTGCATTAAAGAGTATTCTATCTATCTATCTATATATAAAATTTATTTTGAGACACCCTGTATAAGCTTAGTTTGTGAGTTACGCATCAACCGGTTGAACTCGTCACGTGTCGTTACATCTCGTCGCGTAATCCAACCCGAAATATGTATAGCCATTGATAGAGCATTACATCACTGCCATAACACTTCCGATGCTTTACAACTTTCACTCTATACGTATAAAGTTTCACATAACTTATACATATTAAAAGCCATGATGGCCCAGTGGTGATACAGTATAAGATGGAAGCATGCTAATTTGATAAAGAAAGAAAGAAACGCTTATTCAAATTGTACAGTACAGTTGTGAGCAGAATACATGTATGCGAAAATAACAGTTAGAATACAATTTGAAAAGGAGTTTAGCTCAACTGTGTGCTGTGCGTTCTTATACGATAAAATAGATAGATTTACTCTTTATTGTACACCAAAATTTTACAACAACACTTATATATATATAACACAAGGGAGTACAATAGGTGGCCTTATCGCTACCTAGCGATTTCTTCCAGGCAACCTTTGGGCGAACAGAAATTGCAAGTGCTAGATATGGCAGGTGGTGTACAATAAATACCATACAAATAATTTTAATACATACAAGCGTTACATAAGAAAATACACAAATACATACATACAAAAATATATACAATACATAAAATATGGGAATAAATATATTACTTGTCGTCACTTGAATAACAGAATGAGAGATAATAAAAAGATAAGAGGCAATTTACCTCTTAATGTTTCTACACAGCATATTACTGGAACACAAATCTCTTGCTTGAATCTTTGCTGGTTCATCTTGTTTCTATAGAAAGATTTTTCCCTGAGACTTAAACTGCATTATATTCTTTATGAAATCCAATTAAATAACTAACTACTCTTATTTAACTAGACTCATTGTTATTCATGACACGGTGACTGAGTTATTTATTAGTTTTTAATTGTATATTTCCTCTATTTTTGTATAGATAATTGAATAATAATTTACATAAGATGATGCCTTTTAACATATTTCATTTTTAATATCTAAACCATCACGTGGAACCATCTGATTGAATTTTAAATATTAATCGTTTGTTTTTAAGGAAAGTGCAAGTTAATTATGTATATGTTAATAAATGTTTACATTTAGTTTAAAATGAAGTTATTTATAATAGTATCATATCATATATCTTTACCTGGCTACATATGACTTACAAGTTTTTCTAAAATGATTTTTACTTTAAACTGCCTCGTTGGTTTAATGGTTAGTATGTTCAACTACAGACACGAGGTCCTGGGTTCTTCTCAATCAAGATTTTCTCAATATTTGCCCGAAGTTGGGAAGTTGGCCATGTGATACACCCCCGTGCCTCGGAGAGCACGTTAAGCCGTCGGTCCTGCGCCTGATCTCTCTCCAGTCGAGTCGAATTCCCGTCACACCGGCTTATGAAAGTGAAGGAATAGAGAGTGCACTTGTGTACTATACCTGCCAATCGGAAGTGGGGCAGCATGATGGGTCTATGCTCTTTAAACCCTCGCTCGGTGTGAGGGACTGTGCCCAGCAGTGGTACGTTAATGGGCTGCTACTTACTTTTTCTTTTTTATTAATTTTTAAAACGCTTGTGTTAACTTCGCCTTTGTCTTTATTTAATGGAATGTTTGAACTCGATTTTAAACTACTTCAAAACATCGTATTAACCTGAAATTTTGCATACTTGTTAAGGAAATACATGATAACGTCCTCGTGGTATGTTATATTCCTTCGATATTGAAAAAAATTGAAATTGTTTATTTCGTTACCCAAACAATGTACATAGTGATGAGACCTCTTAGTAAACATGATAGTGCCTGTGTCAAGAGGTATCGCTCAACTATTTCACTGTTATTTTAAGTATAATGAGTTTACAAAGAGTAATTTCTATACAGAATCTCCAAGTCGGCGGTACGTGGAGAGCGATGTGAACATCCACTACCGGTGCCCGGTGCGACATGATCCCTTGCCGTTAGTGCCGGAGAGAGAGCTCGCGAGACAACAGGCTGAACATATGAAACGACTCTACAGGGAACAGAAACGAAATAAATACTTACAGGTAACTAAAACTAACTACAAAAACTTGAGCGGCTTCAAAACCTTGCTATTCGGTTCATATTTTTCTTGCGTAAATATGACCACTTATCAGACTTTCGTAAAATACGCCATCGTCGAGATTCTCATATTCTTCCCGTTCTGTATTGTGTATTATTTGACCCCAAAAACGCCTTCGTACCTTAAAAATCCCAAATGCGATCATCACGTCATACATACATAGCATCTCTTTAGAAAAAATAATTAATGAAATATTTTTATGTTTATGTAAAATTGTATATTACATTATTAAATGACTTGTAACTATTAAAATTAACTAACCTCCAAACGAATTAGCATAAAAAACGCTGCACATCTTCGTGACGCTAAACACGCGTTTCATAATTTTACGCCTAAAGAAGTTTCACTTCAAAAACACGTGGAATTTTTATTTACAATTCGTCATATTTCAATAAATTAATAGTATTAATTTTCGACACTTTAAATTCAATAAACTCCTAACATATCTTCCTTTTCCCCTTTCTCTAAATCTCGGAAATCTAAGGTTTTAGATTTGTATAAATATACATAAGACTTAAAAATTAGTTTGCCAATGAAGTTTCACTTCTGACATGTGCCCTTTGTACGCACGCACTTTTAATTCGATTGCCTCATTGGTCTAGTGGTTAGCAAGTTCGACTACATGCATGAGGTCCCGGGTTCGAGTTCGACCCGACCCGGGGCCAACTCGAAATCGATATTGAGTTTTCTTGTAAGATTTTCTCAATATTTGCCCAAAGTTGGGAAAAATTTGGCGGTGTGATCCAACCCCGTGCCTCGGAGAGCACGTTAAGCCGTCGGTCCTGCGCCTGATCTCTCTCCGGTCGTGTCGAATTGCCATCACGTCGGACTATGAGAGTGAAGCAATAGAGAGTGCACTTGTGTACTATGCCTACCAATCCGCAGTGGAGCAACGTGGTTTGTCTATGCTCTAAAACCCTGTCTCACATGAGTGAGGAGGCTGTGCCCAGCAGTGGGACGTTAAAAGGCTGCCACTTACCTTACCTTAGTTTCAATTACGGCAGTTAACGTGTTAAGCAGTTCACTGTGTTGCACCATTTTGAATTGATTCTGTACCGCACTTAATCGAGTGCCTTTTTGAAACGCTTTTATAAGCTTGGGCTGTACGTATGTATGTAACTATGCAACGGAATCTTTGAACGCGATTTTTACCTATCTCCAGAAGTCTAATTAATTGGAAAATTTGCATACGTATTAAGTGCCATTGACTGTGCAATAATTCGTTAACAATTTCCCATTATCCTCGTTAGAGCCAAGATTAATCCTTTAGATAGATCCTTTATGAGGGAGTGAAAGGGATAGAGCTAGTTCGCGTTGCCGTGTCGGATAGCCGGCAGACTTTATCGAAAGGGGTATTTTTGAAGGTGGTTTAATTATATAAACAAGACCGGAACTGTTATTAACTAGATGTGTGGCAAAATACTAAAAAATAAATAAATCAAATCAAATCAAAATATTCTTTATTCAAGTAGGCTCAAAAAGAACTTTTGAATCGTCAATAGTCTGTCCGTTGGTAACAAATCTACCACTGGTTCGGAAAGTTGAATCCGCTGAGAAGAAACCGGCAAGAAACTCAACGGTTACTCTTTTAAAGATAGTGTTGTATGCTACAATGTGTAATGCATTGCTTCTGTGAGCAACTGAAATCAAGTCCAAACATTTCTATCGCTTAAATAATATGCCTTTTGTAAAAGGATGTTTTTGACATATTTTTTTGAAACTATACGAAGGCAAATCTAAAACTGATTGAGGTATCTTATTAAAAATGCGTATGCTCAACCCGACAAATGATTTCTGAACCATTTTCACTCTAAAATATGGAATTACAAGTTTGTTTTTATTTCTTGTATTAAAATTGTGTATTTCACTTTTCTTACTGAATAAATGTCTTACGGAACTAATTTTACTTGCCATAGTCTTAATAATATAATAGTTAAAAAAAAACACGCTGTTATAGCAAACCGAACTAAAAACTAGAAAATAATTTTTAATAATAAGTTATATACAGAATCATTGAATTCAGAGTGATAAGCGTGGGGTGCATTTCAAAACAATCCCATAACTCTTCTTTCATAGACAGTTGCCAATAGAATGATTGTAATCTTTAATATGTCAAGCACCCCACGACTTTCATTCTGAATTCAATGATTCCGTTTATAACTTATTATTAAAAAATATTTTCTAGTTTTTAGTTCGGTTTGCTATAAAAGCGTGTTTTTT
Source organism: Elymnias hypermnestra (assembly GCA_015832385.1). Classification (NCBI taxonomy): domain Eukaryota; kingdom Metazoa; phylum Arthropoda; class Insecta; order Lepidoptera; family Nymphalidae; genus Elymnias; species Elymnias hypermnestra. Next base: position 2,101,540 of record JACTOM010000546.1, on the reverse strand, counting down.
TTCAAACTATTATATTATTAAGACTATGGTAATTAAACTTAGTTCCGCTGCATTCGCTATTAGAAAAGTTAGACAATACACTGATGTTGAAACTGCCAAAATGGTGTATTTCGCTTACTTTCATAGCATTATGTCTTACGGCATACTGTGATGAGGTAAGGCGGCGGAATTGAAACTATATTTATTTTACAAAAAAGAGCAATACGGGCCATATATCAATTAGGAGTTGAATGTTTCTCTCAATGTTTCTCTAAGAGATAAATTTAAAGAAACATCAATTCTCACAGTACCGTCGCAATATACGAGTATATTTAATAATATCTTACATATCCGTGATAATATACTATAAAAGCGTGTGTTTTTTTTTAAACTATTATTTTTAAAAATAAAAGTAGCTGTACAAAAGTACTATTTATACCATCAGCTATCAAAAACAGTCTAACCGTTTCAGAAATGAAGTGAAACAAAAAAAACTCCCGGAGGTATTTCCTTTTAAAAATCAATTTGTTCCAGCAGTTTCAGACACAAGTTATTCACACTGAAACTGTTGCATAATATATCAAAATCTGTACTAATTAATATGTACACAATCCTTGTGCAATATCAGATAAAAGTTTGTTTATTCAATCGCGTATAATTGTTGCCATGTTGAATTCATATTACATTTTTTCCCATAACAAAAATCTTGCGTTACACGTAAAGAATTACAGTACATTACACAAGTTATTTCTACACACAATATCTTACTTATGACGAAATATTTGAAGAGCGAGTGAGTAATTTATTTTATCATATTACTGTGAATAGATAATGGCTTTTTTAATCAAAGTAGACAAAGAATAATATTCTAACGAAAGACAAAATTTGATTATCGTATAAAAGGTTTGACTGCCTCATTGGTCTAGTGGTTAGGACTGCCTCATTGGTCTAGTGGTTAGCGGGTTCGACTACAGACATGAGGTCCTGGGTTCGAGTCCCGGGTCGGGCCAGTTCGAAATCAATATTGAGTTTTCTATTAAGATTTTCTCAATATTTGCCCGAAGTTGGGAAGTTGGCGGTGTGATCCACCCCCGTGCCTCGGAGAGCACGTTAAGCCGTCGGTCCTGCGCCTGATCTCTCTCCGGTCGTGTCGGATTCCCGTCACATCGGACTATGAGAGTGAAGGAATAGAGAGTGCACTTGTGTACTATGCCTGCCAATCCGCAGTGGAGCAGCGTGGTGGGTCTGTGCTCTTAAAACCCTCGCTCCTCGGAGTGAGGAGGCCTGTGCCCAGCAGTGGGACGTTAATGGGCTGCTACTTACTTACTTTTTATAAAAGGTTTTAGTGAGTCAACCTTAAAAGATAGACATATACTTTGTTAGACTTTTTTCTTGATTCTTTTATGAAGAACAATTCCGTTATACATAATCATTACGTAACTTTAACCGTTTACACAATGCACGCAATGGAAGCTCTCAAAAGTAAAAAAATCCCTATTTCTGGGAATATTTTTCATTGATGTTCCACTTCTATATTGGCCATAATGTAATATTATATAGCCTAAAGCCTTTATCGGCTATGAAATACTAAAATATTTTAAAATTCAAGCCAGTAGATTCTGAGGTTAGCGATCAAACAAATATGTAATTAAAAAACCCTTTAAGCCTACAAGTATAGAAAACCAGCTCAAACTCAGGACAGGATCTTTTTTTTGCCGACAAGCTTGACTGTGATTATTCCTGATAGTAAGTGATGATATAATTTAAGATGGAAGCACACTACTTTGAGAAGAAGCAATTAACCTCTTATGGTTTTTACACAGCATCGAATCGGAACACAAAACTCTTGCTTGGCGGTACGTCTTTGCTGGTAGAGTAGTAACTACACACGACCAAAATCTCAGTCCAGACTCAGACTAATTAGGAAATTCAATTTCCTAAATTCGCCCTACCGAGGATCGAATCCAGAGGAACAGCAATGCCATCACGCTGCGTGTATAAACGCATAGTCAAATCTTACCGGATGAAAAGGAGGCACATTTCTCCCACATACAAAGTCCGAAAAGCTAAATTTTCTTCCCGCAATGACAAAATACTTTATCCAGATTTCACGTATTATTAAGCCTTGTTATATTAATATTATTCTGTATTTCGCACTCATAAACTGACCTTGACTAAAACACAAAAGTTTTTTTTAAGATTCATTGATTCTGATTGCGACAATTGCGAACCTTTAGGAGACACCAATAAGTTTCGCTATAAAAGAGTAACTTATATGTTCAATTGTTCTGCCTCATTGGCCTGAACTGCCTCATTGGTCTAGTGGTTAGCATGTTCAACTACAGACATGAGGTCCTGGGTTCAAGTCCCGGGTCAGGCCAATTCAAAATGGATATTGAGTTTTCTATTAAGATTTTCTCAATATTTGCCCGAAGTTGGGAAGTTGGCGGTGTGATCCACCCCCGTGCCTCGGAGAGCACGTTAAGCCGTCGGTCCTGCGCCTGATCTCTCTCCGGTTGTGTCGGATTCCCGTCACATCGGACTATGAGAGTGAAGGAATAGAGAGTGCACTTGTGTACTATGCCTGCCAATCCGCAGTGGAGCAGCGCGGTGGGTCTATGCTCTAAAAACCCTCTCTCATATGAGTGAGGAGGCCTGTGCCCAGCAGTGGGGCGTTAATGGGCTGCTACTTACTATGTTCGATTGTTAATTTTAAATCCGTAAGTCAAACTTAACAACACCAATAACCCAGTTTATCGCAAGTCTACCAAAGTTCTATTTAATATTTTAAAAGGGTTAAAATAAACTCTGGATTACATGAAGTCGTGAGGTTAGTATCGGAATGCGATTAACGTGTCAGTCAAAGTTGACAGATAACGGGGCATATTTTGTGCCGGCTTCGTCAGTCACGCGAGTGCAATTTAATCAATACGGCAAAATTACTGGATACATGAAACTACATACATATATGTATCATTTACATTCATAATGGTTTGGTAGGCTTCATGGAAAGGATAGTCACGCGATTGAAACCTGGACAAGCAGATACCAATAAATTACCTTTGTAACTATTATTATAAAGAGGACACAATCACTATTGGACCGATCCCAAAATTCCAAAAATTTTTCCACCATTAGAAAGCTATATTTTCACTGAGCGACATGGGCTATATTGCTTTCTCAAAAAAATAGGGATCCCTAATAAAATTGCATTAATGTAACCCAAGGTGTGAAAAATTTGTCACAAAAATCTGTCATAGCATGCACTGAGGGAACTGTTGATGATAGAACAAAAAAATGTTCTACAATATTATATAAAGTATTAATATCTACAAAAGAGTCTACAATATCATCTGTCCAACTACCGTAGTTATGCCACTATAACTACTTTTTTTACATTTTAAAAATTATTAAAAGTGCCAGCAATAATCAAACCATATTACTCATACCTCTGTTTTAATCCTTATCCTATTAAATGCAATCATTTCAATACCTGTGAAATACTTTTAAAATTATTAAAATCGGACATTCCATGCAAGAGATATAACGAATTTAAAAATGTCAATCTGCCTACCACTGGTGAGTCAACTCATATTCTAAGGATACCAATGATACTTTTTTATTTTATTTTTATCAAGCTAACAATTACTCGAGCTAAATAAAATCTAAATATTAATTAGATTATGAATATAAGTGTGTATCTAATAATCTGAAAGGAAGTAATTAAAAACTAAGTGAAATAAAACTTTTATTTATTTTATTTTAACGAAAATAAATCTATAGTCCGACTTAGTAGAATTTCCACTGCCACGAGATCGGGTTCTATGAGGGTGATACCGCGAGGCATTGCTTGTATTATTTCTTACTCTGTCACTCACTTTTAATCCACTCATACTTCTGAACGCTCTCATCTCTACCGTATTTATTTTTATTATATGATTCTTCTCCCATACCCATCTTTCATTAATCCACCACCACTGTTGGCACCAACGCTCCTGCATGCACAGCCAGTCTGGCCTTTGAGACACCATCTGGCTATTCATAAAGGCGCGCAGGGCACCATTTATCATATTCTGTGCATTCACTCTCCTTTCAATATCACTTTCACATGTTCCATCTTTTGTAAATTTAGATCCCAAGTAGACAAATTCTTTCACCTCTACCATTTCAGTCCTTGTAGTAGGAAAATTATCTTTGGTTAAAACTTCTATTTAAAATCTATTTATTACATCAATGTCTAGATTACAATGAAAGGTTATTTTTTTACATTTGATGTTGCGTGGACCTCTTACCTAATCCTGGTAAAGGTAATTTACTTCTTCAAATGTTATTATTGATAACACTAGCCATAATAAACACACACACACACTCCCCGGAACACATTAACCCCGGCAGGGAGACCAAACGGACGAAGGTCAGGGCTACAGGCTGAGAAACCGCCGGACTATCCTGGCCGAGTCCAGTCGCTTTTTTCATCCTTGCTGTGAGCGAACTGCCACGGAACCCCAGTCGTCTCAGATGGTGAGCGAGACTGACTGGGCTCAGACCATTCGCAGATATTATGAGATTTTGAGAGAGAGAGAGAGAGAGAGAGAGAGAGATTGGGATGGTTTCAGTGGATGCCACCCCCCACATGGCGGTAATCTCGTGCGTCAGATCCAGATATTTATATTATTATTATAAAATAAATCTATAGTCCGTCTTAGTAGACTTTCCACTGCCACGAGATCGGTATCTACTAGTATTTTATATAGAAATAGAGACGTATTCACGTACAACAAACTACAAAATATTGGTTAGACCGCTCTTTAGCAACAATTAACTTAATTATCAATGTAATATCAGATTACACGTTGGAGTAAAGCTTTGTCTAGATGGAAAGCAGTTTCTTCACACCTCGCTTGTTTGGTGGTTTTCATTCTAGTCCACATTAAAGCAAATATCATCTGTATAGCGCGCCAGTACGCGTACGCACACCGCGACTGTTACATTTTATACTATTATTTATACATTGTTACGTGTATTGTATTGTTTTTTATAATATCTGTATAAATTAGTGTGTTTAAAATGCATACAACACCGGATTTGCTTATTAAGGTGAGGTGAATGTGTTTACGTAACATATTTGAAGTTGAACGTAAATTTCAATTAATGAGCGTTAAGTGCTCTAAAATAAATAGTGCATTATATACGTATTATGATAATGGGTATTTAATTATATATTATAATGTAGAGGTGAAGATATTACGTCATTTCAGCCGCTAAATATTTATTTTTCATATATTTCTTTAGTGAATATATCTATTCATAAATATAATATTAACATAACAAAGTGTCGTCTTTCCAGTTCTAAAAGACTTATAATTAGAATCTATAATACTTTACTTTCATATTGTATTCGAAAACAAAAAGGTATCAAAATCAACTCAACCATCACAAAGACCCTTGGAATTTCTCACTGTTTTACAAATTATGAAATAAAAAGTTGGTTATATTAAGCCTTAAAGTAACATCTGTCTGTCAAGTAAAAAGCCTTGTCAAAATCCGTCCAGCCAGTCCAAATATAATATAAATCAGACATACGAGCTATAAAGCTTAAAAAACATTGTTTTCATATAATTATCATCTAATTAATACATATAAAATTGTCATGTGTGTAAAAAAACCTTATTATACATAGATTTTTAAATAAAAAGTTATATAGCAAGTGAAAATACGATCTATATCAGTCGCATTTCAAAGATTGTTTTAAAGAAACCGGCAGCAAAAACTGGTTTTATTATATTTAACGTCTCATTAATATATATAGCGTTCACGTATACAAAAAAAAAACCTTATTTAGAAGTAGATTTTTAATAAAAAGTTGATTATATTGTAGCCTTATGATAAGAGGTATATACCAAGTGAAAATACGATGCAAATCGGTCGCATTTCAAAGATTATCTAAAACAAACAGACAAAAAAACTGGGTTTTCGTATATTTAACGTCTGATTAATACATATAGCATTCACATATTTGTAAAAAAAACCTTATTTAGACGTACATTATTACATAAAGAGTTGATTGAAGTGAAAGTACGATCCAAATTGGTCTAACTATTTCAAACATTAGATTGAACAAACAGACGTACAATATTTGTTTTTTGATTCAGTTTAATATTATCATCGTTTTATTAAATCATATTATATTCACTGTAATAAAAATTTTAGACGTCGATTCGTAAATGATTACGTGACTGTGATAAAATTTAAGACACGTTTCTTCTTATGTTGTAAATATTGATAAAATTTTGAAACGTGATTTTCTCATTATTAGTATTATTTTGTATCGTTTATAACCAACAAACAAACCAACTGATTAAGAAAAAAAAGTGAAAAGTGCGTGCGTACAAAGTACACGTGTCAGAGGTGAAACTTCTTTGGCAAACTAATTTTTAAGTCTCATTTATATTTATACAAATCTCAAACTAGTTTTCCGAGGTTATAATGAGTTTAATTGTCATTAAAATTTAAAAGGTGTCGAAAATTAACACAAATAATTTATTGAAGTCGCAAATGACGAATTGTTTTTTGTCAATATTAGAAATTATTATTTATAGTTGGTTTTTCAAAATAACATTTAGAAAAGAGAATTTATGAAATATTATAATTTTATAGTTTTATGGAAAATAGTATATTAAATGACGAGTGGCAAATTAAAATGCCACATGTTATTTGTATATATTAAAACCACCTTCAAACGAACTAGCATAAAAAACGCTGCACATCATTAAGAAGTTTCACTTCAAAAATATTGTATGTATTTACATATACGTAAGAATTGCTTATTTTGGTATATATCCTCTTGGTTTGGTATCCTTTATATAAAGTATACACACACGTAGATACACATAGGTTGTCTGTTAAGAGACTGCTTCTGTACATAAACAGTTTAGCAATGATCATATTGTTAATAGACGAACAAACAGCAGATTTGATTTTTATTTGTTTTAGATAAGTGAAATCCGTCACTTTCACTCAAGGGCCATCGTGACGGTGATCGATTCAAGATTACATAAGGCATTCACTCTCAATTTTATTGCTTATCCGATAAAACGTCGTGGAATCAACTGTAAATCTATTTTAAAATCACGAAATCAGTTGATTTTTAGCCTATTTCAGAATACGATCTTTCACTTGTTTCGAAGTAGTTAATTTTTAGTCATAGATTTATCGGAAATTTGTACTTTCGACGCTATTTTGAGTCCTTACTCGATCTAACTTACAAAATGGCCAATTTCACTGTTTACGTTTTAGTTCTTTACGTATTTTCTTAATTATTTGTTATGTGTGCTTTTTTAATTATGAGATTTTTAATACAAGATTTTAGATTTCTTAAAGAATTGGATATAAAAAGGATTTTATAGCTTTATTTGATATACTTTTTTCATTTTTCTAGTCTTATGGGACGTCTAATATTTTTATTAAATCATTCTAAAAAATTAGATATCTAGAGTGGATACAATTATATTTAAATAATAAATGTATTAAATGCTAATTTGTATATTAATTAAATACATTATCATTCATAGCGAATTTTCGAGTAATCTTTATCTATACGTGGATCAATTTTTGAGATAATCAAAATAATTGCGTCACGATTCCTGGAATAAATTTACTAAAATAGAGACATTCACTCGATTATATCACCTATCAAAAATTTCCCTATGCAAGTAATAATGATAAGACATTTAGATAACGTTAATGTTACAGATAATATGTCGTTGCTTTAGAAGAATAGTAGGATATTTTAAAGAAGCTTATTGTTCAGGAGAGCCGTTTGATTATTAACCAAACTGTTTTAATCAGCCGTTGAAATAATGTCATTTTGTAGCCCCAAAATGAATTTTTGACACAAGAAACCATTCTGGATTCTGTCGACCTTAACAAAATATTGAAAATATTGACTTGAATAATTATTTATCCAATGCAGATGTATATATTTGACGTCCCCAGAGCCGCAATACCTTCCCGAGTTCGATTCCTGATATGGAAGTTAAGGAATGAAAGACTTCAGTCGTTGATAGTTACTAACTAAGCAAAATATGTAATAGAGCTATATATTAATTAGTAAGAAGAACCTCCTTAATAAATTAAAATACACAAAAAGTCACCTATTAAATATCCACATTAGTTCTCTAAATCAATAATAGTTCGAATAAAATAAACAAGACAATCTGTCAGTAAAATAAGGGCGATTCTATTATATTCTCAAAGTAATTTTATGTTTTCAACTTTTGGCGACGAAAATACGAAAATACTAAATATTCAAAAAAACCTTTTTTTATGTAAAATCGAACTAACAACAAATTTCTCAATAAACGAGCAAGAATGATAACAATCTATACAAATAAATAAAATACTGTATAGTTGTTAATGATAATCTTTGAAAGAGCTAGACTTGTTCTGACGGGGCTTTAACGGACAAATAGTTACAGGTACAAGAGTAGCTTGGACAGCTGTTATTTTAGATAGAGTCATCTAGAAATACGCGGATAACACCGAAGGGTACAGCTAGTATATGATAAAGATAGCCTGTAATCTATGACGACATTTGATAGCACCTTGAGCATTCTAATCACATTCCTGCATAATGAAGCATTTGAATAATCATTTTATGCCAGAGTTGATAACCTTGAACTTTACGTTTTGTGATTAATTCCTAAACAAAACATCCAGATGGTAACATACCGAATTGAAATCGTATTATAAATAGACCTAAGTGAAAGTTCAATGGATAGACACGTAGATTCTCCTTAATAATTACTGTTTCGCATCCTACTTAGGCACTTCTAAATTCTCTTTGAAATGTTCTTTAATGTGGTTCCAATTCTGTGAAGGAAAACATTTAATATATCCCTGGAACCATTCTGAAACATATGGCCTACCTAAACCCAGTGGAGCAGTTTATGCTCTGAAAACCCTTTTTCCTATGATTAAGGAGGCCTGCTCTCGATGTCTATAATAAAAAGCATCAAGTTGTATGTCCTTGAACTTCGCCATATTTTGTAACCATAAGCATAAACAGCATTATTCAACACTATATAATACATTTACTTAATACCTTACCGTGTTGTACATTGAAATGTATAAAATTAGTGCAAGTACTAATTGAATACATTTCAATGTAGAGTATATGATATTATAAAGGAAAGGTCCGTTTAATGACCACTTTTAAATTTAATACTTAAAACCAATCAAATGAATAAAAATATTTCCACGTTAATATTTTTAATATTACAAACATCATTTTAAGAAATATGGCAAAAGGCATATTGTATTGTTGAAGATTATATTTAAGCAATAAAAATGTTTGAACTTGATCCCGGTTGCACATTGTAAGCTACAAGAACGATATTTAAAGAAGTAACCACTGAGTTTCTTGCGGGTTTCTTCTCAGCGGAATCAACTTTCCGAACCAGTGGTAGATTTGTTACCTACGCTCAGACTACTGACGATTTAAAAGTGTCTTTTGAGCTTAATTGAATAAGGAGTATTTTTGTTTTGATTAATTTTTATGTTTACAATTATTACAATGAAATGTATTATAAAATACATCGCAGTGTATTAAATTAGTTTTACTAGTTAATGTATTTTCATTGTATTCAATTATTACATGTTTAATACAATAAATTTTAATAGATGTACACAATATATACAATATGAGAAATTGAAAAAAAAATTACTTAACTAAAACGTAATGAAATTTATATACACACTAAATTAATATAATACATTGTAATGTATAATTTAGTGTACACATTACAGTGTATTAAATCGGTACTAGTTCAGTATTCTTAAAGATATAATAGTATACATAAACGAAAAACAATGAAGAGAATGAAAAATATTTTCACTTACAGGAAAATAATATACAAGCAGCTGACATTGACTCTTTTGATGCCTATATCAAGGTGATGTTTAAAAAAGTGTGAACAGAGAGTGTTCCTAACATGTTTTAGAAAGAATTTGGGAACATGCTATATAACATTTGGCTTCATGTTTAATTACTCGAGCTATCATAATTACTCGTTCAAAATTTTATGTTTTAACACTTCACAAATACACATATACTTTAACAAATAATCGACGTAGTTTTGAAAGAAGATGTAATATTTTGATGTTAGAATTTAAATAAATGACACCAGTTCTTCAATATTATTGTCGACTCCATCGTATTCTCTAAACTAAATCTTTTTTTAGAATTCCACTCAAATTCTAAGATATTTATTACTGTCTTTTATAAGGCTATATTGAATAGTCTCAAGTTTAAAATTAGATAAGATTTTAGACCCTCTGAAGTTTAGTTAAGAGAAACCCGATCATAATCGACACAATTGTAAATATTCACTTATATAACACATAACGATAAATTCTTACTAAACAATACAATATGTTTCTAATAATTTCCTTTTCATACTTTTCCAGGAGCTGCAAGATATGCAAAATCGACGTCATCAAGACAACTTCATGCCCTCACAGAAAACAGTTGTGCCATTAAATAGATACGACGAAGCAGAGAAAATTGTTGCAAAAGCCATATACACTTTTAACGGACAAACAGCGAGGGAGCTTAGCTTTAAAAAAGGGGATATTATTAATGTCAGGAGGCAAATAGATTCAAATTGGTACGAGGGTGAAGTTCACGGGAAGGTTGGGTTATTCCCTTACAACTATGTTGAGGTGAGTTAAGTATTCTATAATAGATACCATACAGGAATTCTTATTCAATGAATTTATAGATTTAATATCCAATAATAAAGTAATGTACGTATTAAATGATTTATGAGGATGGATCTCACCTCTGTGGCAGATGACTCCACTCTTCCTCAACAAAAAGTAAAAAATAAACAAGAAAAATTATTCATGTGTGTGTGTGTGTGTGTGTGTGTATGTGTGTGTGTGCAGTTGTGTATGCGTGTGGGTGTGTGAAAGTGTAGGTGTGGGATTTCAAACTGAACGTTTATATGCAAATGTTAATTATATTTCCGCCACAGTGGAATATGTCATTTAGATATTTCTTTTTAATATATATAATTGCAACAAATTAAAGAAAAATCTGCTGTTCAATTAAAAATAACATTCACATTCTCGTTTACAGTCGTAACTCAAACATTCCGAGACACATAAATAGACAGTTACCGTTAACTGTACTGTGTATAATAGACACAGCAGATATGTCATTTATATATTAATTTATATGAAATACATTTTATTTATTTATTCACTATCAAAACTCAAGCATCTTAACTAAGTTATATATAGATAAATATATGAGGAATAAATCTTATATACAATCACAGCTGACATAGAAGGATGTAATACGTGTATAATTGCGTGCATTTGTGCATGCGTGTATGTGCGTCGGCGCGCGCGTACGTGCGTGCGTGTATACGTGAGTGTATGTGTCTTTTTTGAACAATTCTTAAATAGGTTTGTTGAGCTAAAACGTATCTTACATTAGCTATTTACTGAATCGGCATCATCACCTGTTTATTATAAAGAGCGTATTGCAGAAAAATAAATATTTTTTCACTAATAATGTTTCCTTGAACCCGCTAATCTCAAAAACTACTGGTCCGATTTGATAAATTCTTTCAGTGTTAGATAGCCCATTTATCCAGGAAGGCTATATATCATTACGATAAGACTAATACAAGCTTTGCACCAATGAAAATGTTTTAAAAACGATTTATTTTCCCATTGGAGAGATTTCGCTGCCTGCTCTGCATAAACGGTTAAAGTTACGCAAAAATCTTTTATGACAAAATTTGTTTCCCTTTAAACGTTCTTAAATAAAGCCCTGGACGGTCTATCTTTAAGGTTTGACTTATTATAACCGTTTTTATGCTAACCAAATTAATTATTAGCGAAGGTGGTTTTTAAACTTGATATTTATCCTTAAAACTAAACAAATAAAATATTTTTTTCCAGTTACTAAAAGATGGAGTACAAACCTTGAAGAAACCAACAGTCGTCGAAGGTCGAGCGAGAGCTAAATTTGATTTTATAGCACAAACAAATCTCGAACTACCCTTGAAGAAAGGAGAGATCGTGGTGTTGTCTAGACGTATCGATCATAACTGGTGGGAAGGCAGGAATGCCAGCAGGACTGGCATATTCCCTGATAGTTATGTAACAATACTACAAGAACCTAGTCAAAGTAAACCTGGTAAGTAACATGACTTCATTAATACCACTATATGTCATTATGGTAAATTATACACGATATATTTTTATCAATGAAATTTTACAGACAAACTGATTTATTTCGAAAACCTGTCGTATATTCACAGAACTATTGATACTTTTAGGAAAAAAACTAATATTTATTTCTTAACTTCATATAAGTTAAGAAATAAATATGACCTTGTTATAAATGCTGGTAGGTGGCATAAGATTGACAATTTATTCGAGGGTAACTGTATACGTTTCTATAATAAGCTCCCAGAAGAAGTTACAATGACACTTAATAGGTTAAAATCTTTTATTAAAGGAAAGCTAATTGAGAAATCATTCTATAATTTGAAGAACTACTTACATGATAAAAAGCGTGGGAGTGAATGCATTGCTCCAATCGGAATAGAGTTAATTAAAGATAATAATAGGAACGTAGATGAGGAAAAAAATTACACCTGACTGAGTTTCTTGAGGACTCTTCTCAGAATAGGGCGCGAAGGAACCCTCGTAACTTAAGATTTAATATCATCATACCATAGTATATGAAACAAACCACATTTGACGATTCAAAGGTGCTGTAAAAGCATACTTGAATAAAGAATTTTTAAATGTTATCATATCTATACTAAAACAATAAAGTACTACCGAAATAATTTAAAAAAAAGATGTTACTATAACTAAAAAATTAGTACTTATAAAAAAAAACCACAGCTATTTGTGTATTTTTCAATGTTAAATAAATTTATGGATATAAAGCTATTTATGGGTTCAAAACTATATAGTTGGGTTAAATCGTTTTAACTTGTTGTGATACAGATGACTGACATACTAAAACATAATAGTCTTAGGTCAGTTTGTAAACAGTACTTACATACCCCTAGTCTGCTAGTTATAAAAATTATGATTTGCAATGGATTTTACGATGATGATCAAGTAATACTTGCGTCATCAGCTAATGAGCTACAGGAGATGGTAAATATTATGAATAAAACTTTGAAAGGGAAAGGAATAAAAATGAATGTAAACAAAACGAAAGTTATGCTTTTTGAAAGATGAATCTATGATGAATGGCAATATTTTGATAGATGGGGAACAATTGGAAGAGGTGAAAGAATTTGTATACTTGGGATCAAAATTTACAAAAGATGGAACATGTGAAAGTGATATTGAAAGGAGAGTGAATGCAGGGAATATGGTCAATGGTGCCCTGCGCGCCTTTATGAATAGCCAGATGGTGTCTCAAAGAGCCAGACTGGCTGTGTATGCAGGAGTGTTGGTGTCAACACTTATGTATGGTAGTGAAAGTTGGGTATGGCAGAAATAGTAAAATAAATGCGGTAGAGATGAGAGCGTTGAGAAGCACGTCGATTAAAACTGAGTGACAGAGTAAGAAATAGTGTGATAAGAGAATATTGTGGTGTAAAAGAAGACGTAGAGACTAAAATTGAAAAAGAAATGCTTAGATGGTTTGGGCATGTAGAGAGAATGAATGAAAGGAGGCTGACAAAAAGGATTTATGAGTCAAGAGTGAATGCGAAAGTTGGAAGGGGAAGAACCAAGGCGAACGTTCCTGAATCAAATCCAGGATATTTTAAATAAGGGCCCACGTCAAACCGACGAACTTGTATGAAAGATTTAATGAGAATGAAAGAAGCGAAGGACATATGCAAAGATCTTGGCAAGTGGAAGGATGTTGTCTCTGCCTACCCCTATGGGAATGAGACATGATGCTATGTATGTATGTATGCAATATTTTATATGAGTCCAATGTGCCACTAAAATCTTGCCAATTTTTCTGTGGAATGAAAATTTGAAAAAATATTAATTTTCTTTGATAATATTACAGAGATACAGCCAATTCTTACCACGGACAAGCCCGTAGCTTCGCCAGTAGCTCATGGACTTTTAAATGGTACTGACAAACGCAGTATGGGCGCTCACAGCTATACCCCACAGCCTAACAGTCCCGCTTTATCAAACGCACCTCCAGCCACTCAGCCACTTTCAGGTAACCAATTACTACGTGAAATGGTAATTTTTTTATTTATAACTATTACAGCGTTTTAGTGGTTCTGGACTGCCTCATTTGTCTAATGGTAAGCATGTTCCACTACAGACATGAGGTCCTGGGTTCAAATCCCGGGTCAGGCCAATTCGAAATCGATATTGAGTTTTTTAATAAGATTTTCTGAAAATTTACCCGAAGTTGGGAAAAATTTGGCGGTGTAATCCATCCCCGTGCCTCGGAGAGCACGTTTAGCCGTCGGTCCTGCGCCTGATCTCTCTCCAGTCGTGTCGGATTGCCGTCGCTACAGACTATGAGAGTGAAGGAATAGAGAGTTATGTACTATGCCTGCCAATCCGCAGTGGAGCAGCTTGGTCGGTCTATGCTCTAAAAACCCCCTCTCATGAGTGAGGAAGCCTATGCCCAGCAGTGGGACGCTAATGGGCTGCTACTTACTTTACCTTTTTATAGTCTTCCAATAAAAATCGATGACTAACAAAACTAGTGTAAACGATGTTTCAGTAATCATCATCTTCCTGTTTTACTCGTGATAACGATACAGATTTTTAAGTTTTATATAAAAGGTATTCAAACGGATACGCGTACGCTTGTGCGGCAGTGTGTGTGTGTGTGTTCGTGTTCATGTGTGTGTGATGGATTGAATTGAACAATCATTGATGATTTCCATCCATCATTACCATGTCAGGCTACCCGCAATGGGGCAAAGTGTTAGTCTATATAAAAATCTAAGGTCACTGTAAATTGACACCATCTAACTGATATATCCCAAACTGATGCCAAAAAAATTTAGACCTTTATATGCATTTATTCATTCACCTCTATGTCTCAAAAGTTGTTAGCGATTGAATTGAAATCTAACAAATTGGAATTACTTTTTCAATATAGACGTTATTACGGATCTACCCACATTTCCACGGGATCGAAAATTATGCGTATGAAATAGTGTCTAATGGGGCAGTAATGCGTCTTTGTAGTTCAACACCGTTTAATGTTTTTATAAGTGAAGTCCTTTTTCCTACGCCTCGAAATTTATCGTCTATCGTTCCTAAATCCAATCTACACACAACTAATTCAATTTTCTAAGAACAGTGTTAAAAACACCAGGTTGGTTTTCAGGGTACGTGACAAAATCGTCACAGGGTGCGTCTGCGTCCGAACGCGGGTATGGACCGCCCACTGGCGCGGGCGTCGACCTCAACAACACCGAGCCTCTGTACGTCGACACTAATGCAGAAGCTGTCCCGTAAGTCACTAAATAAATATATGCCACTAAAAAAAACCCGACCTTGACTCCCAAATGGGAATAGAGGTCAAAATCCGTAAAACATTATAGTTGCGATCAGAAATTTTTGATTGTCATTGTCAAATGTCAAAAACAAATGAAAAAAAAGTGCGTGTGTACTTTAAACATGTCAGAAGTGAAACTTCTTTGGCAAACTAATTTTTAAGCCTTCTTTAATAATGTATTTTATATATTGTAGATTATCAACATTCTGGTTTACAATCACAGAAACCGTACCATCTCCTACGTGTCACCTCTAATTAACGTGACACTGGCGAAATGTGTGTGCCTTGTCAAGAAGAACAATGTATTAGTTAGATATACATTCATTGCTAAGTAAAATCTGTATATTGATTAGATTATGAATGTGTGTATCTAATAATCTGAAAGGAAGTAATTAAAAACTAAGTGAAATAAAACTTTTATAGTCCGGCTCAGTAGACTTTCCACAGCCACGAGATCAGTATATACGAGGGTAAATCCGAGGGGCATTGCTAGTAATTATATAAAATGTAATCATTACTTTGTCCATATAGGACCAAAATGGTTGTTTCGTAAAAGAAATTTCGTTTTTATGAACTTTTGTCGTGTATTTTTTTTTTTTATTGATGAGCTTTTAAGTGACGGTACAGTCTTAAATGGAAGCGCACTAGCCTGGTAAGAGATAAATTACATCTTATGGTTTCTACACAGCATCGTACCGAAATACTCTGGTAATTTGGTACAGTAGAAGTGTCCCAGCGAAGCGAGTACTCGCACCACTGCGCCAGCAAAGGCACAAGTGAATCTTAAGCAAAGACTATTTTTTTTAATAAATATATTGTCTTTATACGAAAATATTATAGTTTTCTATTAACTCCGCAGCTATCGCGCAATGTACAAATACCGGCCCCAAAACCCCGACGAGTTAGAACTTAACGAAGGTGATACAGTCTACGTACTTGAGAAGTGCGACGACGGTTGGTACGTGGGCTCAAGCCAACGAACGGGTAGATTCGGCACCTTCCCTGGTATGTTATTTATTTATTTCTCTTTTACACCAGCCGTAAAAACGAATGTAGTATTAATAATATATTATATGTATAGTAGTTAAGTTTTATCTTTGAACTTTATTAGGGCTCTGTTATGAGCGATTATACGTATATAATTATTGGGTTTCCCAAGGATACGCAGTTAATTTGGTAACGTTTTCATCAAGTATTATAACAAATTAATGTTGCTGTACTAGAAACCCAGTTTATGGATGGAAAAGAGCTTGATTGACATATGACTTTGACGGCCTCGCTGGCGCAGTGGTGCTAGTATTCGCTTTGCTAGTGGAGGTCCCGGGTTCGATCCCTGGTAGGACGAATTTAGGAAATAGTATTTTCTAATTTGTCTGAGTCTGGACTGGTGGGAGGCTTCGGCCGTGGCTAGTTNAAGAAAAAAAAAAAAAAAAAAAAAATGTATTTCTTCTTTTTAATAATACTAGAACTTTATAAGCTGAGTTAGAGAGAAACCTCTAGAAAAGAGAGTGACTTTATTAGTGACAATCTCTGTACTTCTATAAACGGGCATTAATGGCCTTCCCTGACTGTCTTTATTTTTGATGTTGGGACTTGCATTTACGCACCCTGACTAGACTCAAGAGTGTGGGTCTGGGCGAGGGGGGATACCTTGTAATACCCAACGGAACCTTCTTCATATATTAGTGGGACATCCGAGAGCTCACGCTTTTCTCTATAATTTCCCGGATAAGCCCGACCGAGAGTTCACCAAAACGGCAAGTCGGACGCAAATAAACGTCAACTAGTACCACGCCTAAATTGGCGGAGAGTTTGACTGTATTCTTTTGCCGGTTTATGTTATGGCCTTGTATTTGAGCATAGAGGAGTGTTGGCGCCGATACTTATGTATGGTACTGAAAGTTGGGTATGGCAGAAAAAGCAAAATAAACGCGGCAGAGATGAGGGCGTTGAAAAGTATGAGTGGATTGAAACTGAGTGACAAAGTAAGAAATAGTGTGATAATAGAAAGTTGTGATATAAAAGAAGAAGTAGTGACTAAAATTGAGAAAGGTATACTTAGATGTTTTGGGGACGTAGAAAGAATGAATGAAAGGGTACTGGCAAAGAAGAATTATGAGTCAAGAGTGAATGGGAAAGTTGGAACCGTTGCATCAAGGCGTACGTTCCTGGACCAAATCCAGGGCCAGGTCAAGAGTACTCTAAACCGACGAACTTGTAAAAAAGGTTTAGTGAGAATAAAAGAAGCGAAGAAGATATGCAAGGATCGTGGCAAGTGGAAGGATGTTGTCTCTGCCTACCCTTATGGGAATGAGGCATGATGCTAATTGCTGTATGTATGTATTTGGGTATAGAGTAGTCTGTCTTCCAAGTATTTCAATTAATCCTTATATATAATAAATAGTTACTCGTATCGCATCACAATACGTCATTGTTGGCGTTAGTCCTCTCCCTCCCGCGCCGAAATATGAAATCAGGCGGGGATAAGCTCTATTGCATTTAATCATATAGTAACTACAAAGTTCACAGATATATAACAGTTTATTTCTACAAAAATAAATGTTTCATTTTTAGGCAACTACGTGGAACGCATCTGATAGCGCCAAACATCGCTGCTGCGGCGACTCCGCCGCGCTGCGTTGTGCGCGCGACGCACAAGATAAACATAACCTACATACCTGCTGCCTACTAATATAACAACCCTGATGACTAACTATGCTTATGTGGTAACGTCTGCTATTCCAAATGATTTAATACTTTCCGTAAAAACTTTTAGTATACAGACCGTATAGTGAATAAATGCATTATTCGGCACTGATGTGAAATTAACCTATCCGGTCCTATATATCAGAAAATTACATGTGATCCGAACGGAGGTATCAAATAACCCCAGTTAATTTGTATGGCGTATAAGACAGAGTCCTCAGGCCGTCTTCCATGAAGAAAGTGAGCGACATACGCGGTCATACAATTCGGCGAAAACAATTTTGTACATTTGTCTCGCTCCTTCCTTACAGCGATACAGTTTGTTTGAGCGAGAAGAATAACATTTCTGTTTTGTTGTTAAAAATAATATTTTTACAATAATTGTTAATTCGACAATAAATATGAAAAAAGTAACCATACATGGAAAGTTTAAAATCCCCGGATTCGGGCCGGAGAGAATAATGTCCACTTTTCTTATAAAACTTGATAAAATAAAGAATAATAAACTCTGTGTACTTTTTAGATTTACAAATTATAATATAATAACGAAATTGAAATAAACACCGAAACAAACTAAGGAGTATAACTCCAAAAAAACTACATTAAATTATTGTATGACAGACGTTATCACAACTGGACTAAGATAATATCAGTTTTTTGTCTCTTTCTGTGATACACGTTGGAGTGTGGGTTAGAAAGAGACAGCCATAGTATAGTGCAGGGTGTTCATTAAAACTGTCTTGGTAACAAATTATTTACAAAAAAATATTAATGTAAATTCTAATTAAACTTTTTCTATTATACAGGATTATATAGATTGAGATATAAATGTTTAGGAATGGATAAATTAACGCGATTTTTAGCAAGAACGTCTTGCTTATACATATAGTAGTATATTGTAGGAAGCAAAGTGAATATTTAGAACTGGATCGTTCGTGGTTAAATGCTATATTTAGGAAGTATTGTTTTCGAATATATACCAAGACTATATATTTTTTTTACTATACCGTATTTCGACCAAATTACGAACACTAAAAGATCAGTGTGAATACACAAAATAAAAACAGCCTCGCCCAAATTAGTATTGTAATATTGGATATATTACTCTACTCCACCACGACCCTTTTTATATTCTCTTTTATTGAGAAACAAGTCACAATACAGTCTTTAGGCAATATGAGTTCATCCTTTTAAAGTATCTTCATTAAATTTCCCATATATCTACTTATTAATAATTTCCATATAAGTGGGACTATATAACGATAATTTAAGAAAAAAGCAATAATCTCGGTATCTATATTCGAAAATAATACCTTATAAATACGAAACCAAGTAATTTGAAATTTTGATTGTATTAACAGTTAATAGCTATATATAAATGTTACCAAATTATAAACCATGACTTTTTTATCCTTTTATAAAATAATTCACAATACATTATAATAATGTACTAATACCATTATTAAAAGTGTCGAGGTACATATATTTAATATTGCCTATTAATATGTTATTTTAAACTCATTTTATTGAAATATGAAGGAAAATTTCCTGTATAGCAAGTGTTGCCAACCTTTGTGTAAATAATTTTTACATTTTATATTCAAAATGCGATGGAATTGTTGGTCACGCTTGTTATTTTATATTAAAATCTGTGCTGGCCTTGGGAAATTAAGAAATAAAGATCAGTTATTCAAGTATTTATTAACAAATCAATATTTTATTGACAGTTTATAAAGTGAACTATAATTTTATCTAAAGCGTATAATTTATTTTAATAATAATTTATTTAACATAAACGGAAATATTTTCTGTTTTTTATAACGTTCAATCTTCATATTATGGACAAATTAGTTAGAGCCCTACGACCGGCACAGATTAATGTAAACTATAGTATAATTTGTTAGCATGTACAACTAAAAAAAAGATATATGTACCTTATTAACCGAACCATCCCAAAGTTGTTTTTCGCGCCCAAAGAATATGTTATTGGATATTTACTGTGTTGTATAATTGTATAAAACGTATATAACTGTAAAGTCGTTTATTAGTTATAGTAATTTATTTAATGTATTGGAGCTGGGGATCGGAGCTCTTCTTTTAAAAGCAACCTTTTAAAAGTATGCAGCCAAAATATAATTATTTTGACTCTAACAACTAACATCTTATGTAAAGTGGCAATTATATTTTATTTTATTTTATTCCCCTTTGATGGGGAAAGATGAAGATTTTAAACCTACAGCCAAAGTGATAGTTAAAAACAATTTTGCTCGAAATCATGACATTTTTTTAATCATTATATTATACAAATGGACATCGGCAAAAGTCAAACTTTGAAAACTAACTCCGTTATAACAGATAGCAAAGTTTTGACATTTTGTGTATTGGCGAAGTTATTTCATATTTAAAAATAATAAAACTAACGTATATTCGCTAACTTTATGTATACTTTTTTATTAGCCACCGTGTTTTTTTATTAGTTACCGCATTAACGTAGCTGTAG
This sequence comes from Elymnias hypermnestra, assembly GCA_015832385.1. Lineage (NCBI taxonomy): Eukaryota > Metazoa > Arthropoda > Insecta > Lepidoptera > Nymphalidae > Elymnias > Elymnias hypermnestra. Next base: position 2,080,823 of record JACTOM010000546.1, on the reverse strand, counting down.
ATACAAGTAAAAAAATACTCAAAACTATGCAATGGTTGATGTATATAGGGCGAGTAATATATTACGTGCAACGTTGACAATACTATTTTGTATGCTTATTTTAAAATTAGAGTTATCTATTGTAGATTGATTAAAATGGAATTAAAACATGCGATGGACGTAAATGTTTGGCTTGGCTTTTCTATGTCTAGTCATTTATTAAAATTCTCCCTTTTATCTATATTCCTATACACAATTTTTTTTTGTCCTTTACGCAAAAGGTAACGGTCCATAAATATACGAAACGTGGTAATTTTAATTAATGTATTCAACTTGTACTCGTAATTAAAAATGTTAAATTATGTAAACCGTGATTTAGTGAATAGTTTGCATTGTTTCATTTTATTTTTAATTTATTCATAACGTTTTTTTTATGCACAAATACGAGGCCGTAAATGGACCGCCTCCTGTAACAAAGCTGCATGGAAATCCTTGATACAATTGCAATAGCGTACTTTGAAGTGTGAGGCGTTCAAATTATCATAATTTTATTATTTTGTCAAAAATGTTTAATCAATATTAGAGTAGCACGAATCCAGGATGTTTCCCTCGCCCTATGTAATGCTTAAGTTGTCTATGAATATATCTTATTTTTACCTATTGTTCTAGTTTTGTTAATTTATTTCTAGAAGCACAATTTATTTGTTGTTGACACCCCGAAGATGCAATGTAACATTTACTGCTATTGATCAATGTCATCACATCTAATAAATATAAACTTTCTATTAAATATTTTGTTTTATTTTTTTATAGTCATCGTTTTAACAGGTAATTATGATCTTGTCTTAACATGATATAGTCTGTGTAGAAATTCTATATTTTAAAATTATTTTTTTGCTTTATTCGTTTTTTATCTCAAGAAAGACAATCGATTTTACAAGAATCGATTTAAATATCGCTAAACGTCGAATAAATAAGTTTAAAATATCAAGAATGGCTTGGACTCATTTTGATGAAAATAACTTTATAACTACATGAATTGCTACGCTTTAAGCTCAATACTATTTTAGATCGTATTTTTCTTTTACGTATAAATTTATTTTAGGAAATAGCTTTCATGATATTATATTTAGAGGTAAATAGATACTTAGATTTACGGCTACTAACTACTCAATAATCCCTATAAATGCATTCTATATAGGTATAATATACTCTGTGGTATTTTACTTTTTTAAGAAATAGAGTTCTCTGTGGTTTTAACTTTTAAAATTCTAATACTGCTGGTTGCTTAGCAACTGCATATGATACAAACAATGAAATATATCAATATTGTACAAACAATGCGGGAAAAGTCGAAATTTCGTCGCGATCAGTGTTTCACATATAATATAAATTAATATGTGTTTTGTGTACACATACGTTGCCATGGTTGACCATATTATAACGTAACACTACTTGACGGAATTAAATGATTCATATAATGATCTCAATGTTTAAGCCTTATATATGAAATTAGCCTATAGAAAACTTTAAAATGGAAACAGATTGGAGAGAAATACTTAAATTCTCTCAAAAAGAATTAAAGAAAGCTGAAAAAGAAAAGCTTTGCGAAAGCTTAGCATGGATGGAAGCTGATGATATTGACCTCAACTTCAGTGATTTGAAAACACTATTTCGACTGGCACAAGATATTATAAAATATAAGAATGAACAAGTAATTACTTTTGACATTAAAAACACTACTTATATAATAGGTACATATTAAAAGTATGATTGAATTATATCTATATAAATGTTTGTTTTTACATGACAGTATCATTACAATCATGTTGAATGGAGAGAGATCACTTATTTCTATTTCAAATCATTATAATGAAAAATACTGACTCTTCCTTTTTTTCTAATATACATTTTAAACACAAATCTCAATACCCAATATCAATCTTTATTTATGTACCTTTTTGAAAAGTGTAAACATCAGCAATACTTGGCATTATTAGCTCTTGCAATAAGTACAATTTTTTGTTTACAAGTGAAGATTTTGAAATTGCAATTTATCCTTATTTAACAAGTGAATTAGAGCAACTCTAGCAGATAATAAGTAGTCTTATAATATTTATGTGATTCTATTTTGTCCCTCATAAATTTTTGGTTTTGCTTCATGTTTGTTGTGTTTTGTCCGTTTAGTTTATTATGTATTATCAACTTTTTCCCTAATAAAATAAAGTAAATAACAAATGATGTAAAAAATATAAAGTTATATCATACATTATCTAGCAATAGCTTCACAGAAAGAGTCGCATAAAGCTTTAATGTATGCCATCAAGGAATGGTGCTGTGTAATTTAAAAAAATATTAATTGATGAATTAATGTTCGGAAAACTTGCATTAACATCTAGTCACTAAAAGTTCAACCACTCAATGCAAGTTTAAAAAAATATTTTTGAACTTTAGCAGATGAAAAAGAGTAATTAAACAACTATTGAAAATATATAAAGATTTATATATAGAGAGTGTGAATGAATAGTACCATTAGAATTGAAAAGTGAAAATTATCTGTTTGTAATTTTTAAAAAAAGGTAAAAAAATTATGTGTATATTTAAATGATACTTATGCATAATAATCAATTTTTAAGAATTTTTGTCAATCTGTCTGTTTCTGCTAAGCTCTGAAATTACTGGAATGATTTTAATCCTAGCAGGTGACAGATAATGAATTGTTAGCATCCACATATTTCTTTTCATGTGTGTTGTGAGTTTTCTTGGGACCTGTGTTAGCTAAGCATGTAATCTTAAAATTTTACAATTAACGTTATTGTAGAGAGAAAAATACAGGCTGATGGATGTTTTTACTATCATTAAGTCTTCACAGCCTACCAGCATTAAGTACCTATATTGCCAAATATCATCTTGTGACTGAAACCTGAAAGTCTAGGGATTGTGTTAGGAGAAGACCTGCAAATCAGCCTTCTTAACTAGCAATATAATGGTAGTTCCTCTGTTTCTTTATTTGATTTTCAACAAAACAGGAGCTGGAAACATAAAAGTAACCATGCAGCGTAAATTTTACTGATTATATGTAGAAGTAAAAGGGAAATTCAATATAATAATTTCAGCAATTACTAGATAACATTATAAGTTGTTAATAATTTTAAATGTTAAAGGTGAATAACCTTTTGGGCAAATTGGATAAATATAAAAGAAAAGTTAAAACTAAAGAAAGAAGCACTATCACAGGTAAGCTGGTAAGGTTAAAATATTATATTTGTTATAAGAGATTATGTTATACAGAAAACTAATGCATTGTATAATTATTAGATTCTCCTGCTGTAAGCTCTGATAGTGTGTTTGACACTATTGCGAGTCAAGAAGAAGTAATAAAAGCCAATAAAGATGTCCTAGAGCAGCTTTATGCTGATATTGCTGAGTTAGAAGAAAAAAAAACGAAATATCAAGCTGAAAGAAATAAAGACGAAAGTGATTCTAGTCGTGGAACTCTTTCCGAATTAAACGCTGTGGCGCAATTGGAAAATGATGTACTGAGAAGAAATAGGCATATAAAGAAATTACTTGGTGATGTTAAAGTAAGAAAAATTATAAATATTTGTGAATTCGAAAATTCCAAGTTAGTTTTTATTAATCGAAGTAAAATATATAATCATTAATTCTAACATTACAGATTCTAGAAGAAGAAAATTCTACCTTAAAAGAAAAGTTAACAATATTCAAAGAAAAATTAAAGGAAGCTACAGTATTAATTGAAAATCTAACAGAACAGTTATTTATGTTTAACAGTGAACACTGCAAATTAAAAGGTAGATAATTCTTATAACTGAAATTTCAATGTAGTATATCAAAATTATAGCCATTTGCAATTTTGTGAAGTAAAAGCTTAAGATTTGTTTGGTCATCTATTTACTACCATCAACATGTATTAACTTTCAAAAGAACTTAAAACTTAGAACTACACATTAGTTCTAAGAGTGGTTCAATGGTATTAAAAAAATTGTGAAAAATCTAAATGGTTTTTGTATTGATAATGATAAATAATTGTATCAATATCTATAAAACCAATGTTTTGTTTTCATTTTACGGATAAAATAGAACTTCTGGCAAGATTAGAAGAGGAAAAAATTAAGTTTGCTGTAGAAACTGAAGCACTCAAGAATGATTTAACTAAAAATAATTTAAGAAAAGAGAAAGTTGAGAAAGATGTGACTGCCAAACTGCAACAGTATAAAGTAAAGTGTTTATTCATTTGTGATATTTGCAAATGTCAATATTAGTTTAATATTCAAAAATTACTAAAGCATTTATTATTTACTATTCCCATAAAGGCATTACTGAAGTCGCATAAAAAGGAAATTGATCAACTATCTAAGGAAAATAATCAACTGAAAGAAGACCTAAAACAAAAAGCTGAATTGAATGTATCTCCAAGTGTAAGTATTATTTTTTAACCGACTCAAAAAAAAGGAGGAGGTTATCAATTCGTCTGTATTTTTTTTATGTTTGTTACCTCATATCTCCCGATTGGGTGAACCGATCTTGATAATTTTTTTTAAATGAAAGGTGGTGCTCGTCATAGGGTCCCATTTTTTTAAATCCAGTTCTGATGATGGCATCCATGAGAAAACCGGATAAGTCTTATATTTGCATAAGCGCTTGCGCGACAAATGGACGAATAACTCAAGATCACGCCAACCGATCTCGATGATTCTTCTTTTATTAGAAAGGATATACTTCAAGGGCTATTTTGTGATAGTTTGGTTAGGTTCTGATGATGGAATCCATGACAAAGTGACGGAACTCTTCAATTCTTAGGAGCAAATGCAGAATCTTCTATAGGCTATCCAGATATTTGAGTTGCCTACCGTAACTTCGGTATGGTCAAGTGCTAGTCGTAGTTAAATATGAAGTTTAATGGAACTCCTCAACGGCTTACAGTAAGGGTGCGATTTATGGCAGAATATATAACTGTCTGTAATCAAATGGCAATAAGCTTACGCTTGTTGCTGCATTGCAATATTGAATTATGTGTGAAGCGGTGGTAGCAGAGTCTGGGGGAGGGTGAACTTTTGCGTGTAAGTGTTGTGGTCGATCACCATATAAAAGACTGGTGATAGCGCGGGGTGACAAAATAACCCATCTGTAACATATAAGAATGCGGGTTCGATCCCGGGTGTGGCGATATTAATGTAAATTTAACTTTGTAAAGATGTTTCATTTAAACGGTGTTATCTCATATGAGCAACATGTTTTTAGGTGTACACATATTGAGACAAATTTGTTAGTTTACTTCAGATTCACTAAAAATCAAAAAATCAATAGAAATTTTAACAAAAAAGAACCGCCTTCAAAATAGACTTACAAATATATTAATATGCTGTATTAAAAGTGTTGTTCGTATTGTTATATTTGGAGTCGGTGTCAGCCGAGGTGCCTACATATATAGCTATAGGTGGGAGAGACGCGGGAGCTGCCAAGTGGACACACGGGGAACATCTACCTTGGCTGACGCCGACTCTGAATATAAGAATTCAGAAGAACACTGTAAAAGAATATGTAATTATTTCTTACTTTTTAGAGCATATTAATATATTTGCAAGTCTGTCTTGAAGGCGGTTCTTTTTTTGTTAAAATTTCTATTTATTAATTCTATCGCGTAATAAAACTAATCAACTTTTACATATTTTACCATAGAAATATAGCAATGACGATAAAAATGTGAAAGAATTGCAAGATAAGCTTATAGAAGCTTCTGAAGAAATCACAAAATCTGCGTATGTAATTGAAACACTTAAAGAAGAAAATAAACGTTTACAAAGTATAATTGAAGATATCCCAGAAAACTCTACATCAGAACATAAAAATGAGAGTGATGATGGCAAAGAACAAATTTTGATTAGTAAATTTAAGAAAAAGATCAAAAGTTTAAATATAGCTCTTCACGGTGCAGAAGAAATGATAGCTACCAGAGAAAAGGAGGTAAGAAATTAAAATTATTAAAACTGATTATTGTGGATTAAACTTCAAAATATCGGTGTAGTTTACAGAAATATCGGCGCAGTTAAATCTTTTAAGCTCTGAAGAAGGGATTCAAGCACTGCTCGAAAGTATAAAGAAGAAGAAGAGACACCTTAAAATTAAAGATGAAGGTATTAAGTCTTTAGTACAAGAAGTGAATTCACTTAATCATGTCGTTGATCAATTACAACTGGAAAATGCAACCATGAGGTAAATATGATTATAATACAAACATGAAGCAAATTGATTGCATATTATTTCATCTGTTAATTTCTTTAGAGAAAGACTTCAAATCCCTGTTACTGAAAAAGTAATGACCAATGGTATCTTAAAAAAATACAAAGATTTGGAAACAACAAACACGGAACTTTCGAAAAAGCTACAAGAATATGAAAATCGTATAATTACAATGGAAATTGACTACTGCGATAAAAATTTACAACTACAGAAATTAACTTCAAATGGCGACAAGTCAAATATTTCTAATGGACAAAACAATGAAAACATGTGTTCAACTAACGATACCTCTATTATTGAAGAAAATGAAGCTCTTCGAAATGGGCTCAACGAAATTTTGACATTCATAAAAGAAAATGGTAAGTTTTGTGGTATATTAAAAACGTTATTATAAATGTTAATATTAGTTATAAATTAACGTTAGTAAAGGTAACTTTCAGATAATACTGCGCCTGGAATTCTTTCAATAAAATGTCCTAGTTTAGAAGCCATTTTGAATTCAATGGAAGCCCGAAAATTATCTGGTTGGTATTCACCGCACATGAGAACTGTGCTCGAATTGAAAGCAGCTATAGGTGGCAATGATGCATTAATGAGTGCTTTGCATGAATCAAGGTAAAATAAAATATAAATGATATGAAGTGATATTTTAATAAACATTTTTAACTGTTATTATTGTAATGTTATTTCGTGTTTACAGAAAAGAGACATTTAAAGTAATGAAGAAACTTGACGAAGAAGAGAAAAGATCATATGATTTAGAAAAAACAGTACTTGATGCAAAAGAAAAGTTAAAACTAAAAAAAGATACGCTAGATAAAACATCTAGTACAGCAGACATGAATATTGGAGAGTTTGGCTCATGGATATCAGATGAATATTACAAAAATATTGATTTCACTATTGGCAAACATATACAGAATACATTAATAAAGGGAAACATTGTCTTTGAAAACCACTTCATAAAAGCTATACAGTATTTCAAAGATAAATTTACAATAATTTATGACAAGCTTCATGCGTTGACAATAACATCAGAAGATAATCTAAGCAAATGGGTAATTAAAGAAGAAAATTACAAGGCTGACATAGAAAATTTAAAATCTCAGTTGGATGAAAACGATACGTGTAGCAACGCTTCCCCAGGGCTAGTTACTACCTTCCAAAGTAACACCATGGAAAGGAAATACCAATTTCTGGAAGATTCGTTCAAGCAAATCAGAACTTTAAGTGAAAATTTAAGAAATGAATATTTAGAAAGTAAGCGTGATAAGATGCTTGAAATATTTGAGTATGAGAAAAAAGTTCAGACTTTAATTACTTCTGTTCTTGAACTTAGTGATAAGTTACGAAATTCTGTACCGATGGATATATTTTTAAAACAAAATGCGCTTTTAAACGAGACTATTTTAAAACATAGGAACGCTATAGAGCTCCATAACAAAATTTATTTCCAAGAAGTAGATTTACTTAAAAAGCTAGATAATGATAAACGCGACATTATAAATACAATCAAGGGTAAGTGTCAAAAATTATGTAAGCAATCTAAAAAAAATCTTAATATACACGTAAAAAATACTATCAAACAATATTGATTCAATTTTCTAGGTATTAATGGGAATGAGCAAAGTAAAGTATTGCCTGATGTTGAACGAGTAATTTTTGAAAAACAGCTCGAACAAATTAATGTTGAATTAAATAACAAAAATAGAGAAATTAAAATATTGGAGCAAAAATTAATTGACTTACAAGCTTCGCAATCACAACTACTGTATGTATATAACAGAACTATTGAAATTATAACACATATTGCATTTTGAAATAAAAGTATTTTCTTATTCATGTTTTTAGAGATTCGGGGCTTTGTATGCGAAACGACGAAGAAAAAAATGATAATAACGACAAAATACAAAGTCTGGAACAACAAAATCAATTTCTTAAAGATCAAGGAAAAGACATTCAAAACAAATATGAACTTCTACTTTTACAAGTAATTACTTAAACATTGTCATATAAAAAATATTTTTTGCTGATATATTATTAATAAATATTATTACAGTTAAAGGGGTATGAACAACAAAAATTAAGCAACGATATTGAGACAAATATGCTAAGACATCAAATCCTCGATCTTCAATCAACAGGAGACGGCAAAGCAATTATCGCTAGGTTTGATATAAAATAATTTAAATGAAATTATTCTTAACAGGTTAAACATCAAAAATCAACTTTGCAGATTAAGCGGCGAAGTTTTATTAGCTCAGTTACAAAGATCGGAATGTTATGAAAAAATTGAAGCATTGAAAGTAGCATTACAGAGAGAGAAATATTTAAGAGCTGAGACCGAAGAAATTTTAATTAATCGACAAGCAGTTTTTGATGTATACTCAAAAAAGTTTCAGAAACAGTTTAGGTAAAAGACAGAAAAAGTTCTAAATGTTTGTGTAATTAAATTTATATAAATATATAAATTATGATTTTCTTCAGGTACATTAACGATGTTATAGATATATTGAGACATCAATATGCAGGTAGTTTACCGTTGATCTCCATAGAATTATTTTGTAGTCGACTTGAAGAACTCCAATGTCAATCTCGAGCAACTGAAGAGAAACTTGCTGAAATAGAGGAATTACGTTCAGATCTCATGACAAAACACAGCGTGTATACACATATTTTAGATTTAGCGAAAACAAAATGTTTTGTAGAAGATGGAGTTTGCCCACATAAAGTAAAAATAGCGATAATGGTGAGTATTTTTTTATTTATTTGTTAACAAGACATCACAACAAACAACATTTCAATAAACTATTTAATGTTTAGGAAAAGACTAATGCAATGGAATCAGAAAATTATAGTAAACGATTATTGTCAATTGATGAATCAAATAAAAAGCTTTTAAAACGCTGCGATGATCTAGAAAGGACAATAGTATTTATAAATCATGGATTTAAAGCTTCAAATATTAATCAGGAATCTTCAATAGTGAAAAAAGAACTTGAAAATATTGATGTAGAAGATATCCAATCACACGATGAAGCCAGTAATAAAGGTGATGTGTGTTTTTTTTTAAATTATTTAATAAACAGTGCTCATTGTTGTACATGAAATAAAACTAATTAAATATTATCACGTGGAACTGTATATAAATATTATGCATTGACATTTATAAAATATAATATTGTACTCGTAGGAAGTCTCACATATATTTTGCCAAATGATGAACTTGAAAATCCTCCTCTGAAAAACAATAAGCCAACACATCAGCAGTCTCCTATTATTAGTCCAGTTCCAACAGTTGTAGAAAATAGAAAATTGGAAAATAGGCTTACACAAACTCCTTTAAAACATTCACTTGCAAAACTAATACAAACCGATGACGATAAAGGTATGGAGCTAAATTCCCAATTAAACAAATGTTTAAGTGATAATCGGGAAAAAGATACTATGATAAATAAACTGAATCTTATAACTAGCACCAAAGAGCAAGAGCTACAACTACTGAATAAAAAAACAAATGAATTAAGTAATAAAATACAAGTTCTATTGAACAGAATTGCTGAAAAGGATGAGAAAAGTCAAAATTTAGAGGCAATTATTGAGACTTTGGAAAAAGAAATAAATTCGATTAGAATGAATCAATTAAATCAAGCAACTGATAAAGTAAACGTCGAGAATCAGACTTTATTAGAAAATATTAAAAAAATTGAAAATGATAAAAATAATATTATAAATGAATACAAAACATTGTTGAAGAATGAAAGGGATGAATACTTAAAATCGATTAAAAATCTTCAACTAAAAATTACAGATTTACAGACTAAGGTCGACGAGTAAGTTTTAACCTCTTTACACATTTTACACAACATCAATCACTACCATGAATGAGATAACATCCATCTTATCTTATAAACTGTGACAGTTTATCCTTAATCATGTATTTATTACAGGAGGCAGTCTAAAGCGATCGTTCCTAACGATGACGCTATTAAAAAAGATATCAGTAAATATACATTAAAAATTACTGATTTGGAAAATAAATGCTTTAAGCTCCAAAGTAATTTGGAAGGATACAAAGCGGATCAGTGAGTTGATATCATTTTGTCAAAATCAAATGTGACTTTATATAGATGTTAAAGGTGATACAATATTAAGTGATTTTTAGGAATAATCAACTGAGTGAACTTGAGCGTTGGAAAGAGTTGGCTTCAGAAAGATTGTCAAAAATGGAGCAACTAAGTGCTCAATTGAAAGAACGTCACAGTCATGAAGTAAGGACATTTAAATCTAATATGTAGATATCTCATATTGTTTGTACTTATACTCTGATGATTTTTTTGTGTATATTTGTTAGGTCTGAGGATAGGTCGTAAGCTATTTTTCATTTTACTACCCAACTTCTCATTGTATAATTGCGATATGATATTGAGCAAATCTGCTAGTTATTACAATAATAAATAAGTAGCAATAACCTAATAATAGATTTTCAAGCTAAAATTGAAATTATGCTTAATTTTATACGTACCATATCACATGGAGATTACTTATAAATTAAAATTCCTTCGAGAGCTTCTTGAACATGCTGGACAGAAAGCGTATTAAATTACGGGCATCTATCGGCATATTTATTGCAGAGATACTGACCGCACTATCTAAGTAAAAATTATGCCTATTTTTAACGAAGGGAAAATCTTAGAAAGATACCTAAGCTTTGAGGGAGAGGTCGGGTGATGTGGGATTGTACCCCTCCGGTAGCAGACCTCTGCCTCTATCAAATGACGTTAGGTTCTCCGTAGAATGAGAACACTGAAGCCACTCTCGAGCGATGTAGCATCCTGGGTCGCATTTGCGCAACCACCCTGTCTTTATTGCCTTCTCAGGATTCCTTCTTGAGTCAGAACAGGTGCCTTCTTGAGTAACAGCTTTGGAAGACCCAACTAACACCGCGTACAATTCGAAACAAATTTGCCTACATGATAAAAATAATGTGGCGAATCAAACTGCACACTATGTGACCAACTAACAGTTGTACAACATCTTTTAGAGTGTATTAGAAAACAGAGGGAGAAACGATCAAGAAACAATCTAGTGTTTTGATGTCGATCTACTGCAGAGCATTCTGAGTATGCCAAATTCAGAAATAGCAATCAAAATTATAATGTGATCACTTCGGATTACCAGTGATTTATGATAAAGCGTAGTTACGACGGGCTGACGTGTCCTGTGGACAAAAGTCCATGATAAACTCTAAATTTTTGAAAAAATTAAAGAGTGGCGGTAACCGTAAGCAATGTATTTACAGATGGAATCATACAAAGCTGAAAATCAACATTGGTTGTCACAATTGAATGAGACACAGAAAGAACACATGGAACTACGCTCTCGTTTGACTGAACAGAAGGCTTTCCACTTGAAACAATTAGCTGAAAAGGACGCTCACATAGAACAGCTCCGCTCCGTAGTAAACAATCTCAAGGTAAGGTAAACTTAACCTTGGATATTGAAAAAGATAGACAAGTCACACTCGTCAATATATATATAGCGGGGTCCAAAAAAATGTATCCACAGTTGCCATAGTCCAAGTCCATAACTTGCAAACTAATTGACGGAGGGGTCTCATTTTTGGTGAAAATGTAACTTGAAGTCCAACTTAAAGGTGTTCGAAATGGTCATCATTAACATCGACACACAAACGATTCCGAACTGCAGCACGAACTACCGACTGCACCGTGTTCAGTTGGATATTTGCACATGAATGTACATGAATTCTGAGGAACGTGGTGGATACTCTACAGTACTTCCACGACCTATCCGTCTTCCTGGTAAATTTTCGTCGAGATAAGCCCTGACACGATGTTGGTACTGGGCTGGGGCAAAACTTGTTAAAAACAAAATTTTCAGGCTTCCCTAAAATCCATCCGAGTCTCAGATGGCAGGTAAACTGGATGTCTGAAGGCACACCTCACCAGTGACTATGCCGTCAAAGAAGAATGGCCTACACACCACATATTCCGATTCCGATTCGACTGCTAGAACTACAAACGATTACACTACGAAAAATGAGTTTGCTAGTTATGGACTTTTAAACAATGGATACATTTTTTTGGATCCCTCTGTATGTATGGGATATATATACATAGAGGAGTCCAAAAAATGTCTCTACTTTCCATAATCAAGCCTTATATAAAGAACGATGCTACCGATTTCATTATTTTTTTATTTTCTGGTGCAAGGAAAAATGTATGATTGTAATTTATGCAGAAAATTATTTTTTTTAGAAATCTTTTACCGTCATATTAACGGTTTAAACTCTTTACTATTCTATTAACTATTCTTTACGCTAACTAATAACGGGTTTTTCCCATACCCCTAAAGGGTCGAAGAGTACACAGATTACAGTTAGTCAATAATAAATTATTGTTTGGTGATTTTAGACTCAAATACTCAACATGCAGACAATGCTTACTATAAATGATCCTAGTTTCGATTTGTCCGCAATCGTCGAAGTGGACGAAGTAAGCGACGCGGCGTCGCAACAAGGATCGGATAGACTGGAACTCAAATTTGAATCTACTGTAGATTTAAACGATCTACAGGACGATTTTATGAGGATGCCTAGTAGTACTACAGCTATCTGGTAACTATATTAAAAGCCTTATTATTTTTGCAGATAAAACAAATACAAATAATTATTTCGGTAAACTTAATTTGTATTACATTATACGTGGTCGAGGTCCGTTCTTTGGTATATTCCGTGTGCATGTCGTGCGTGCACAGATGCGTGTGTGGGGGCGTGCATGTGTACACATATAAATACCTATGAGTGCGTGATTATGTAAAAATTATTTCAAAAAATCTATTACGTCTGTTACCAGCACACTGACTGCTTACTATACAAAAGTGAATAAAGAGTATTTTGATATATGTTATCGTTTCATTAAATTAATCATTATCTCAAATATGTGAACCTTTGTAGGCAAGAGCCTTTGATAGAGCGATTGCGGAGAGAGAAGCAGCTGGTGGGAAAGCAAAATGCTATATTAAGAAGGCAGATCAAAGTGTTAGCAGCCAGAGAAAGAAGGTCTCGTTTAGACGCACAGAATCTTAAGAACCAAGTTTTTCGCATGTATGTATATTGAGATATCATTTTTTATTACAACGGGATAAAAGTTCTAGTTGAATTTCAATGAATAATATCTTCTTATTTTTTTTTAATAACTATGATCTCGTGTTTAAAAATTCCATAAACAAGAGGTAGCTAGGTTAACGTGAGGAAAAGTGAGTTGGCTTTGCTCGCCTTTGGAATCTAACTGGGAGCGAACAAGGCATTTTTCTCCCGTACACAGGAGCAGAAAAGAAAAACTTTGCAAACAGCCTTATAACACCAGCCTTTTAACTATTCTAAGTTGAATAAATTAATATTGAAATTGTTTAGCTTGATAAAAGGTTAGGTTATTATTTGAATGTTATGTATATTAATATGATAATGTAAGAAGAGGTTGTTTATTAATAAAATCTGTAAAGTTTTACACTGTTAACGGTATATGTCTATCGCACACTGGGCCCTGAGTAGAGTGAGAGGAAAACGACTTTATTTTCGAAGTGTGTAGTTGCTGTTAGCCCTACCGGCTTTGACAGCGTAACCGAGAGGGGTGACGAGCGCAGAAGCTCGGCCGAGGGGTGGGCCCGTAGAAGGGCCCTGCTGCGTCGTGGGGGAAACGTTGCTCTAAGGGCGCCTCCTGCGAGGTTTGGACCTAGGCTTAGAGCAACGTTTGCTGCTGCTTTAAAGGACAATCGGACAGGTGCTTAGTCTTGACGCCCCTGGGTCCGCGACTGGGGGCCGGGGTGCGTCAGATAGCGGGGACCACGTCTTCGCCGGCGGAGACGCTGTGTATGTGTGATTGTGTACGGAGCGTTGTCGATCTGGTCGTCTGAGTCGTCAAGGACGTGTTTGCGTCGCTTCTTCCTAGGCGGGATATTTAGCCTGATCCCATAAGAGGCGGCATTTCTAATGACTGCGCGCAATATGGATAGCTCTGTTAGCGCTGCGATAGAGTGAGAGAGGGCGAACCTGACTACCGCTGACGTATGCGTGCGAGAAAGGGAAGCCAGAATAAACTGACGCCGTAACTCATTACGTAACGAAAAGGTTTACTCATTATCACTTCAAAAAGCGTATACGCCCCACCGGAATGAATTAGGATGTCCTAATTCACAAGCAATTTTTCACAAAATTCCGCGGGCGAGAAGCCCTTATTTTCTCCCCATGTAATTAAATTACTTTATTTTCTAATAAGAAGCACCAACGGTAGCAAAGTCCCTTCAGCTGAATCGGCAGCGCTTCAAAATAAAATAGCATCACTTCAAGCTCAGCTTACAAGTGCTCGAAGGGACGCACATTCAACTGTCGCACTGTGGGACAAATGGAAGAGGTAAGTCCTTATGAATCTAAACTAATATTATTAAGAGGAAACATTTTTGTTTTTATGTTATCACACAAAAACTATTGAACCGATTTCAAAATATTTTCACCAATAGAAAGCTTGATTTTCACTGAGCGGCATAAGCTATATTACTTTCTCAAAAAAAAGTACATCTATGTAATCGTGTGCGCTACGGCAACTATTGATGAAAGAACATAAAAATGTTCTACTACATTATAGAACGTATTAATATCTATAAAAAAGTCCGTGATGCCATATGTCCAAATTCTGTAGTTATGCCACTATAACTACTTTTNTTACTTTATTTTCTAATAAGAAGCACCAACGGTAGCAAAGTCCCTTCAGCTGAATCGGCAGCGCTTCAAAATAAAATAGCATCACTTCAAGCTCAGCTTACAAGTGCTCGAAGGGACGCACATTCAACTGTCGCACTGTGGGACAAATGGAAGAGGTAAGTCCTTATGAATCTAAACTAATATTATAAAGAGGAAACATTTTTGTTTTTATGTTATCACACAAAAACTATTGAACCGATTTCAAAATATTTTCACCAATAGAAAGCTTGATTTTCACTGAGCGGCATAAGCAACTATTGATGATAGAACATAAAAATGTTCTACTACATTATAGAACGTATTAATATCTATAAAAAAGTCCGTTATGCCATATGTCCAAATTCTGTAGATATGCCACTATAACTACTTTTTAACGTTTTAAAAATTAATAAAAGTGCCGACAATAATCAAACCATATTATTCATACCTCTGTGTTAGTCCTTATTCTATTCTATTAATGACTGTTCCAACACCTGTGAAATTCTTTTTAAATCGGACCGTTTCAACGCCTTTTATATCGGACATTCCATTCAAAATATATAACGAATTTTAAAATCTCAATTTAGGTTATATCATATTACTAGCTGACCCAGCAAACGTTGTTTTGCCATATGATTACTATTATCGCTATTAAAAAATAGGGGTTGGTGATAGAAAGGTGAAAATTTAGGGTTGTATGTATTTTTGTATGCTGTATGACAAAAAAATAATAGCAAAAATTTCGTCCAAAAATTAAGAAAAAGAAATTAAGGGTGTACAACCCTTATCACTTAAGGGTATGACAAATAGATAGAAACCGATTCTCAGACCTACTGAATACGCATATAAAATTTGGTACAAATCAGTAAAGCCGTTTCGGAGGAGTACGGCAACTAGCATTGTAACAGGGAAATTTTATATATTAGATAATGCAATGTAGTAGAATAGCTATGACCGTATTCATTTTCTTTGCAGTGTACAATTTCAAACACTCATATAGATAGAAAAGACTATGTATATAATGACTGTTTTTATTCATTAGCACAACTCTTCTGTACGCATAATGTAGTTACGATTGTTATTACATTTGAAGTCGGCGTTAGCCACGATAGGTGTGTCCCGCGTGCCCAATTGGCAGCTCCCACGCTGACACCGACACCAAGTATAATAATAATCGTATCAACCTTAAGGTAAATGGTAAGATAAGTAGCCGCCCATTAACGTCTCACTTCTGGGCACAAGCCTCTTCACTCATATTGGCAGGCATAGTACACAAGTCCACTCTCTATTCCTTCACTTTTACAGTCCGATGTGACGGGGATCCGATACGACCGGAGAGAGATCAGGCGCAGGACTGACGGCTTAACGTGCTCTTCGAGGCTAGGGGGTGGATCACACCGCCAACTTCCCAATTTCGGGCAAATATTGAGAAAATCTTAACAGAAAACTCAACAGTGCTTTTTGGATTGATCTGACCAGGGACTCGAACCCAGGACCTCATGTTTGTAGTCGAACATATTTACCACTAGACCAATGAGGAACTGTCTCATTGGTCTATTTAAGTAAGAATCTAGGTCTATCTATAGTAAGAATTTCATAAATTTCACGATTCAAAAGTGCTGTAATTGCAGGCCTACTTGAATAAAGATATTTTGAGTTTGAATGATATTATGTAAGTCGTCGGTTTGCCGATCCCGATCATAAGTTGTCTCTGTCTGTCATAAGTGATACTCTTGTCACACATTCACCAGCTGACTCCAAAGAAGTTTTACTTTAAAAATATTAAATACGATACTCTGTTGTTATCGCTATACCCAGGGCTCAACAAGCTTCAGAGCGATGGCAAGGAAAATACGAAGACAAATGTCAGGAAATGAAAAAAATTGAAATAAGCTTGAACTTGGCAAAGTCGGCTGTAGCAAGACTGGAAAAGGAGAAACGAGTTCTACTATCACGACTGGATACGTTTAAAAGTAAATTTATAAGTTATCAAGGACCTTGTGAGTTTTATGACTAGCGATATGCCCCAGCTTCGCACTCATAATGGAGCATATATTATCTGTCGGATAGCATGATGTAGATTAAGTGACATGCATACATACTGAGTATCACGCCTCGTTCCAATAAGGGTAGACAGAGACCACGTCCTTCCACTTGCCACGATCCTTGCATATCTCCTTCGCTTCTTCCATTATCATTAAACCTTTCATACAAGTTCGTCGGTTTAGAGTACTCTTGACCTGGCCCTTATTTGAAGTGCCCTCGCTTTGGTCTTCCCCTTCCAACTATCCTATCCACTCTTGACTCATAAATCCCGTCTGTCAGTCTCCTTTCGTTCATTCTCTTTACGTGCCCAAACCATACTAGCATATAAGCATTTCACAATTTTAGTAACTACATCTTCTTTTATATCACAACGTTCTCTTATCAAACTACTTCTTACTTTGTCATTCAGTTTCAATCCACGCATACTTCCCAAAGGTTTCATCTCTACCGCATTTATTTTACTTTACGCGATTCTTCTGCCATGCCCAACTTTCACTATGCACTCCTGCATGCACAGCCAGTCTGGCCCTTTGAAATACCATCTGGCTATTCATAAAGGCGTGCAGAGCACCATTTACCATATTCCCTGCATTAACTCCCTTTCAATATCACTTTCACATGTTCCACCTTTTGTAAATTTAGATCCCAAGTATACAAATTCATTCTTTCACCTCTTCCACTTGTTCCTTATGTGATATGTATCTTTATAATGCAGATATTACAAGCAATAACACTAAAGTATTTTTGTACATATTGACATATTATACAACTGAAACAGATTCTGAATAAAAATCTGTTCAACAATTTTCGACTTTATCGTATACAGGGGGACAGATAATGGAAGAAGTTCATACTTCCTAATTACAGCTGCCTTATTAATTATTACGTGCTTGTTATATGTATGACACATTACGCTCACCTTATGGTAAGTAATGATATAGTCTAAGATGGTGACTTGCACATGTTCTTGCTGGTAGGGTGGTAACTAGCCACAGCCGTATCTCACCAATACAAATTAAGACAAATTATAAAACGCAATATACTAAGTATTTCATGGACATAGAACCTGGTATCTCTGCTAACTGCGGTATCAGAAAAAATCGTAAGGATACCTGCATATTTTGGGTGTAATTCTGGGGTACAGGAGCACTATGCTGGCTCTATCCTATTAGTGAGGAGGCCTGTTCCCAGCTGTGGGACGTTAATGGGCAGTTTCTTACTCTTTTTTTACCTCTGCTAGCAAAACAGTAATCACAACCTTACGCCAGCGAGGCCGTCATTTTGATCGGCTTCAAAATTTAGTAGTATCTTCCTATGAAAACAGATATTTAAGAATGGTTTACCTCAATCGGGGACCATGTGATTGTAACTGCGGAGAACTGCTTGTAATAATTATAAATTTTACAGATGACAAAACACTGGCAATAGAGAAACACGATGAGGAAGTTTCAGAGAAAGCGTTAACTAGGAGTGACATATGTCTCTCCCCTCCCCCTGTATCCACTCGGTCTCTTCTCGATAGAATTGAAGCCCAGCAACGTAGAATCGCTGCACTAGAACTGGCTGAAAAGGTATAACATTTACCTGACTGTAACACTGGCTTTTATTTATCATGAAATATATATTTATCATAAAATCTACTTCCTCGGTACACATATGACCTTAAAATGACGTTATACTCGTGTCACACAAAGAACATCATATTTTACGTAAACATGACGTAATATATATTAAAAAAATCAATAAAAACGCCATCTAGAAAGAACTTCTTAAACTCATTGCACATAAAGATTCCTGCTCAGTAAACATGTGACCTTTAAATTACATTATACTCATGTCATACAATAATCATCATATTTTACGTAAACATGACGCAAAGTATATACAAAACCAATTTATACGCCATCGAAAACGAACTTCTTAAAATCATTACATAGAAAGATACCTCGTATTTGCCGTGGCCTTAAAAATGATTCACAGGTCATACTAATTGGTCAAATTTTATTTAAATGGGATATAAATATAAAAAAGTTAATTCACACGCCATTTAACTCGAACTCCTTAAAAACTATAGAGGATGACACTTATGTGTGTATATGACACAGTGTAGATATGACCTTAAAATGATATTGTAAAAAGGCGATACAAAGAAAATTATATTTTAAGTAGTGTTGATGACTTTATTTACCTATTTACACCATTTAGGGACGTAATCCTTACGCGTGGTTACTAAGAGTAAGTATTACGTAAGTTTCACGTCATGATATGAGAAATAATGATTCATATATGACTTATATCTTACGTAAAGTACATTGTACAGTATTCTTTTGAAGTAAACGTGTTCACTGGATTTGGTTTGCAAATACGATGATCAATTAATGAAATTTAACCAATTATTTAATGTTAAAGGAAAACTGTAACAGCATCATATGTCATCCACAACAAAAACTGTAATTGAACTTGAAAATGTTAATTATCTATAGGGAAAGTGTAAACATTACTTCTGACGTGTTAGATTTACCTATTATTATATATACTCGTACACCTAAAATAGAGCAGGACTTATTAAATAGCGTGATGTGTAAAAGGCGGTCCTATCGCTTTATAGACAACCTTAATTTCTTCTGGCTAAAATTTGGGAAGACTGGACCTATTTTAACTGAAATTTAATTGGAAAATTGATGTTATAAACAGTAATTGGACTGGTTTCCACTACGCAATTTCTCTGCGAAATAACACGTGCCCGAGTTTAACGTAAAGTATATTTAAGGGCAATGAGACAATAGTGTCAGAGTACGAGAAGTCTTTAGCGGAAATTACGTCATTAAAGGGTCAAGTTCTCAAACTAGAGTCGACACTACTTGAAGTACAAATAAGGTCACCTTTAAAGCTTACAACCGATGGAAAACCAGAAGTGGATTATTGGAAGAAGTAAGATATTTATTTATTAACATTTACATTCAGATAATCAAAACTGTTAAACATTTAGATTCCTTTTAAATTGTCACTTATTCGAATCTTCTTTAATGTTTTTACGGATGATTAGCATCACGAATATATGCAGCGTTTGTTATGCCAATTCGTTTGAAGGTTAGGTAGTTTTAATATTTACAAATAATACGTGGCATTTTAATTTGCCACTTGTCATGTAATTTACTATTTTTCATAAATTCTCTTTTCTAAATTTAATTAATAGTTTCTAATGTTGACAAAAAACACGTGGCATTTTTATTTACAATTCGTCTATTGATATTAGAATACTAATTATAGAAGATACACTTTTAATATTTTAATGGCAATTAAATTGTCTCTCGGAAATATAAAGTTTTAGATTTGTATAAATATATATAGGACTTAAAAATTAGTTTGCCAAAGAAGTTTCACTTCTGACATGTGTACTTTGTTCGCACGTACCTTTCATTGTTATTACGTGTATTTTCTTTATATCAGCTATTGCGACATGTTGAAGGAAGAAAATATGCAATTGACTCTCCGAGTGAACTCTGTAGAGAATTTGCCAACTTCAACCAACCAACAGCGTGTCAACGATTTGGAACAGACAGTTTTGACTCTCAGAGGTTTGTTTACATTTTTATGTGAAAACTTCTTTATTACCGTTGTGATCTGAAAGTCCATGTAACGAAAAAGAGACTGACATGTGTTTCAATGCTACAATTCCTATATAGTGTTCTTTGTATTGTAAGAAAAAATTGCGTATTCTTTTATAGGGTTCTTCGTTATTCTTATATTTGGAGACAGCTGACACCGACTCCGAATATAACAATACGAAGAACACTATAAAATAATACGCAATTATTTCTTACTTTTTAGAGCATATTAATATATTTGTAAATTGTTTTGAAGGCGGTTCTTTTTTTGGTAAATTTATTTTGAAGTCGGTTAAAATATAGCAATATTTCCCTTGCTACGTTAGGTGTCCCTACGTCACTAGTTTACGTCAGAACTTGTGTTTGTAGGAGTAACCTCTGTTGCACTAAGCCAGTACAAAGTCCCACTTCAAATGAAGCGAGGCATATTGTAGGAATGTCTTGTTTTAGTTTCAATTTAAGCAATTTTTTACAAAATTGTTGATAAAAAAGAATCTTATTGTACTTGATGTAAGGTACATCTTCAAATGGCGTTATTTATTTATAACGTGCCTGTTTATGTTATTGTAATTTTAATGCTAAAATGTGCTTTAAATCAGACTCTTACTGTTTCATTTTATTTTTTAGGACTTGTTAGTAAATTGCAATCTGAACAAAAATCTTCCGTAGGCGTGCAAAGGAGAGTTGATTCCCGTCCCAGCAGCGGTCGAAGTGGCACTGAAAAAGTATGCTTTTTACATATTTTTTTACTAAATTTTCTAATTTTGGAGACATCTAAGTATTCAAGTCATTTAACAAAGACACTAAAAATACTCAACTGATGAACCTTACATGATGTAAATGAAGACTAGTTATTTATCAAAATCGTAAACCAACGATCGTCTCTCTTTTGATCGAGGTTTACCCATATCTACTAAGCATGGGATAACTATTTTTAAAGTTAAAAAACTAACTAACATATCCGTTATTCCCTACTTTTCTATTAAAATAACAAGTAACGAAAATAACTTATTCCCAAAGTGTTATTACGTTACTGTCAATATTGTAATAATGTAGCGAGCTAGTGTTATTATAACTTCAACTAGTAAAGAAGTGACATAGAAATGCAACGGTATATATAACAGAAAACAATTGACAACGTTTAATATTTATGACTTATTAAGATTTAATAATGAGTTGAATATACATTCCAGAAACTATATTAATGAAATTAATTTAAGAATATACAATACTCACCATTTTTAGGTTTTCACATAAATTTGATGAAATCGATAAATTTATAAACAGTTTAACATGCAGTATTTTTAGTAACAAATAACAGGATAATATATCCGTTATTTAACCTAAACTAATTTCACGAGTTACAGTTATTGAGAAAAAGCAATATGTCACGCATAACATGCTTAATATCTACATATTCCTAAATATCCCTCCTAAGTATAACTCCTAACATGGTACCAGTTTTTTTACTTTAAAAATCATTAATATATAGTATTTAACTTGTGAAAAGATACATTTAACTTTTGAAAAGTTATATTTAGCTTCAGAAAAATTACATTTAAATACTGATTAATAATAATAGCCATTATTATTATACAACCTTAAATCAAAATTACGAAATATGTTTTATAAATGCCACCGGTTGTCTTGCGTTAGAATTGACCAGTTTTTTCGGTCACCGTCTTTCCTCGTCGCATCTCCTCTTACCTTCCCTTACGTACCATTCTGTGACGTCATTACCTCAATTGTCTTTGCTATTTCTCGCTACATGACCTGCCCATTTCCATTTCTGTTTTCTTATAAAATAACTGACATCTGTGGTGTTAGCCTTCTTTCTAATGTAGTCGAGTGTCATTTTATCTTTAATGTTTAGCATGCTGCTCTCAATATTATGTTGACAAGTTTCTAGTTTAAAGTCTAAAATACTGAATAGTAAATATTTTAATTCCCATTGCCTTTATACATTTGCCGGTACAGTAGACCTATAGTGTCAGTTAAAAAGGTTCACATGTTTCACCCCATTCCCTTTTCACTCAATGAAACGCAGTAACATAATGTTGCCACTTTTGGCTGTAAGTTTTGGTTGCTAAGGTTAATAATTTGTCCAAAATTATTGTAAATGAAATCTAATCTTAAATCATATATCAAGGATTGTCCTTAATTCCTTATTTATTTTATTTATGTTTATCCACATCACTACATGCCCCTAAATTTCCCCCTAATGTCTTGCATGGTGTTATATTTTCAACTTTAAAAATCTATATTTAATTTCTGAAAAATTACATTTATCTTCTGATTAATTCTGAATAGTTATATTTATTATCTGTTATTGTTATTGTGAAAGTTTTATTGTAGAATGTACCTTTACAACCCAAAATCATTTTGTATCAAATCTTGGCATCTTTATAATACATAGGTTTACATTAAGGTTGATTTAATCTGCGGTAAGACGTACTTGGACATACTGAAAAATACAATTTCCTTTGGAGGTAAAGCATATTCACTAGCATTCTAAAAGTGTGTTTTTATTCAGATCAATCGCAGTCAGTTAGAATCGTATCGAATTGAGATATCAAACCTTAAGAAGAGCATTCTCGAGAAAGACGCTTTATTGGAGAGTTCAAAAGAAATGCTGAAAATAGCTGCTGAAAGAGAGGATGATTTATTGAGAGAGGTAATTTTTTCATTTACCTATACTAATATTATGACGCGATATAATTAAGTCTGTCTGGTATATTTTCATACCTAAACCTCACAACCCTTTTGTATAGAGCTAGAGGGGCTTTTAAATTAATATACTTCGAAGAAAAACCTTGAAAAGGGTGAAGTTTTTTAAGTAAATTCCATCGACTTTATTATAAAAAGTGGTCTAAATCAAAAGTAACTAGTTGGTGATTCAAATTTAGACCAATTTTATTTTATTTTTTTATAAAAGGGCCGTAAATGTTATAAGCATACTGGAGCAGCCCATATTTTATGTAAAGGTAAGGTAAGGTAAGTAGCAGCCCATTAACGTCCCACTGCTGGGCACAGGTCTCCTCACTCATATGAGAGAGGGTTTTTAGAGCATAGACCCACCACGCTGCTCCACTGCGGAGTGGCAGGCATAGTACGCAAGTGCAGTCTCTATTCCTTCACTCTCATAGTCCGATGTGACGGGAATCCGACACGACCGGTGAGAGATCGGGCGCAAGACCGACGGCTTAGCGTGCTCTTCGAGGCACGGGGTTAGATCACACCGCTAACTTCCCAACTTCGGGCAAATATTGAGAAAATCTTAATAGAAGACTCAATATCGATTTCGAAATGGCCCGACCCGGGACTCGAACCCAGGACCTCACGTCTGTAGTCGAACATGCTAACCACTAGACCAATGAGGCAGTCACTGCATATTTTATGTAATACATACAATTTACTTAGCTAAAATCATTTTTTGCTTTCTTAAACATATATATCGTTACTCTTATTTGCATTCCTGCGGACTGCATGCAACCTTTTTGACGAAACCTGGGTTAAAGTACACTTTACAGAGTAAATTTATTCGAGGTCGTTGTTTATTAGATCAGGGGTAACCATATCCTGCAATATCCTTAGTCCTTGGTTTAAAATGTATGAAATGCACAAAATTTAAACCTTATTTACAATAAGGCCCCGTATGTCTACGAGGGTAAGAAGTTCTTGAATTGAAACTACTTTAGGCGCATGAGGGTATGAAACGCGTGATTAACGTCACGAAGATGTGCAGCGTTTTTTATGCTAATTAGTTTAAAGGTTAGGTAGTTTTATTATTTTTGTTATTTACAAATAACAAGTGGCATTTTAATTTACCACTCGCCTTTTACTCATTTAATATACTATTTTTCATAAAATATAAATTCAAAAACAAAATTTAATTGGTTATTTCTAATATTGACAAAAACGTGGCATTTTTTTGTTTTAACAATTCGTCATTTGATATTTCAATAAATTATATAAATCGCTTATATATCTTTCTTTTTCACTCCCTGTAAGTCTCGGAAATCTAAAGTTTTACATTTGTATAAATATGAACAAGACTTAGAAATTTGTTTGTCGAAGAAGTTTCACTTCTGACATGTGTACTTAGTACGCACGCACTTTTTTCTCATAATTAGTAATATTTTCTGATTTCTTTTTACAGAATACAATGTTACAGCGACGCATAGAACAACTTACAGAAAGTAAAAGAGGATTTATGTCTGCCTAACATTCTGTTGCATAACATGAAAAAGAATAAGCAAAAGGATAAGGTAAATAAAAGTCTTAATCTCCAAACTTTAATAAACTCTTGTCAAAAACACATTGTTTTATTACAACATGTCATTTAATTGTAGATACCATAAGGAAATAAATATCAACTCAAAACGTAGGAAAGTTAAACATTAAACTAAGTACTTTAGACCCGCAATATAATGGCAGTAGATATAGTAATCCTTTTATGTAAATACTTGGTAAAGTTGAATATTTCATTTCAAAATATTCAATTTATTCAAAAAGAAACATTCATAGGTAAATAAGAATTAATTTAAGTCATTTATATAAATAGTCTAGAACATATATTATGAGATAGTATTATATTAAATGATATATAGAAGAAAACCTATATTTGACGATTCAAAAGTGCTGTAATGGGCCTACTTGAATAAATCAAATCAAAATATCTTTATTCAAGTAGGCATATTACAGCACTTTTGAATCGTCAAATAATTTTTTTTTCTATTCTTTTCCACACTCTAATTCTAATGCACGTCTGATGATGATACTCCAGAGCGACTTAAAATCTGAAGTTACGAGTCCTTCGCGCCCTGATCCGAAAAGAGCCCATAACAAACTCAGTCGGGTGTTTTGTTTTTTTGTTATCATCATCATCATAAAGATATCTTGACTTTGATTTTTATACATATATAATAAATAACTTTTGTATAATAATTATCAACGAACACACTGATCCGTACATCTCGTTTTATACAGCGTAGGAGCAGTCATCGTGTCTCAAGTACCTCGCTCATCCCTTAGGGACTACCACATGGGACACATAGTCGCAGGTAGCTAACACAGCCACGTCTTAAAATCACGCTCTGGTCATATTTATTTCTCAGTGAAATTAACGCGCCTAACTATCCATGTGATTATCAACGTAATAATTATGTCTCCTTTATCTTAACAACCAGCAGGACTTAGTTGTCTTCCAATATATAATTCTAAATACTATAATTATCATACACACGCACGCACCCACGCGCACACACACACGCACACACGCATGCTCATATGTCCACAGTGTATTCAAACAATTAACATAATTTAAATTATTTTTGTTATATTTTATCATAATTTAATGATAACGTAAAGAGTTCCAATAATATAACAGGAAGGGGCTGACCCTCAAGACACGGGTACTCCTAGTTTGGGGGTCAAGGGTAGTATTTATTATGTAATTTTTGGGACGAATAAAGATTATTATTATTAATATCCTTCAGTACAACCCTTCTGGCTTCAATTTAAAGTTAAAGTGCCTTTACTGGTGTAATATCTATTCATCTTACCCAACCATCACACTTCGCTTCATAAATCGGGTTAGCACTAAAATTGTTGGAGAGTCGTGGGTTTGAGCCCAGAAATCCTAATTATTAAATTACGATGACTTGAATAGGTTATTACTGTATATAAAAAGACTATGATACAGAAAATATTGCCTAAATCACATTATTAACTTGAGTATAAGACTACATTCTTCATTTTGTTTTATAATCATAAATGCATTTTAAAGAACCCTTTTTCCGGTTTTGATAACAAAATGCCCAAATAGTTGATAAGCAACATCTGCATTCCCATTATTATTAGCACGTTTTGATTTTGTGTAGTGCTAGTGATATGTTTCTCTCACTCCAACAAACGCGACACCGTAAGGAAAGAGCGAGACTAATATTGCCGCTTTGTACGGCCGCGTATGTCGCTCACTCAGTCAGAAATGTGTCAAAAACCTTTTAAAAAAGGCATATTATAGTGTTGAAGATTATTTAAGCGATAAAAATGTTTGGATTTGATTCCAGTTGCACACAAACAAATATATACTGAAAAGAGCAACCGCTGAGTTTCTTGCTGGTTTCTTCTTAGTGATTTCAACTAACTGAATCGGTGATAAATTTGTTACCAACGACCAACTGACGGTCCAAAAATAGTTTTTGAGACTACTTAAACAAAGAATATTTTAATTTTAAATATATTGGGGTATTTTGGTACCCCGGTTCGATACACACGTTTTTTTATACTTGGCGTTGGAAAGGTTCGGTATATATTGGTTACATTTTAAGAAAGCATAAAAATGGATGGTACGTGGTGGAATTATGCTCCAGAAACCCTTTGAATTTTTTTTTGTATGACACGGTCTTTTATGTATTTACATAGTTTCCACAAATTTCCAAAGTGCAACCGATGATGATGATAATAATTACCGACTTAAAAGCCATGGTTACAAGGGTTACTTCGCGCACTGCTCTGAGAAGAACCCACAACTTATTAACACACTTTTTAATCATCATTCAACGTAATTACTAAAAGGTTTTCATGAATATGTAATAAGATATAGTTGTTGGGTAGACAATAAAAAATGTTTATTCTTATTGTATAAGTACATATTTTTAGAAAGGAACTTTTAATAAATATCACTGGTACAAATAAATGCATATTATTACTATTATATAAAATAATTAAAAGTCGTACATTCAATTCAATAGCCAAATATGCTCCAAAAATAAAATTAAAAATCGAATCACTCTTCCGCTTCTCGTTCAAGAAGTTCACACTGTAATAATAAAAATCGACATTTAATATAAATATGATACAAAGATATTTGTATTGCTGATAGGTTTGTGGACGTTTACTGTGATCTCACCATTCTCACTCTCTCATAAGTGATTATACAGTCTAATATAACGCACTATCCTTTCTTTTATCGCAGGAAAATGCTTTTAGACAAAAACTCCTGACCTGAGGTTAGCCCTTGACTATGATCTCACCTGATGGGAAATTATTATACAGTCTAAGATGATAACGCACTAACCTTTCTTTTATCTCTGGAAAATAACTCCTGACCCATGGGTCCAGAGAGGGCGGAGGCCTCTGAGAGGTTAGCGCTTGACTATGATCTCACCTGATGGTAAGGATTATACAGTCTAAGATAACGCACTATCCTTTCTTTTATCGCAGGAAAATGCTTTTAGGCAAAAACTCCTGACCCATGGGTCCAGAGAGGTGGAGGCCTCTGAGAGATTAGCGGTTGATTGTGATCTCACCTGACGGTAAGTGATTATACAGTGTAAGATGATAACGCGCTAACATTTCATTTATCGCTGGAAAATGCTTTTAGGCAAAAACTCCTGACCCATGGGTCCAAAGAGGGTGGAGGCCTCTGAGAGGTTAGCGCTTGACTATGATCTCACCTGATGGTAAGTGATAATACAGTCCAAGATGATAGCGCAATAGCCTTTTTTATCGCTAGAAAATGCTTTTAGACAAAATCTCTGGACTCATGGATCAAGCGTGTGCGATTCAGAGATGGTGGACTCTGTCAGATTAGCGTTTGATTGTGATCTCACCTAATGGTAAGTGATTATACAGTGAAAAATGCGCGCTAATCTGGTGAGCTACAAATTAGAAAGACAATACAAGGACGATTTTAGACCACAGTACTCATTACGTGATCTATAAAAATATTTTATAAATTTATCAAAGTGACTTTTGCGAAGTACACGTTTAATAGTAACGAATTATCCATTTATTCTTATCCGGACTTACCCCGGTAATGCAGCGATGAATGTCTAATCATATACAATTTTCTAAACACCCGGGGATTGAACCCGAGACCCTAGCAAAGCGCTAAGGGCACCTGACCTGGGGCTCGAACCCAGAACCTCATGTCTGTACACGAACAAGCTGACCACTAGATCAATAAGGCACAAATGCCTCCTAAAGCGTGTGAATGTTGTTAAAGTCAGGCAGTCAATTTTTAAGTAACTAGACACTAGAGTCAATGTCAAGGTGAGTTTAAGGTCACTCAGTATATTAAAAATCAGTCGTTCTTCAAAATCAAACATATCAATAGCAAGTCCTTAAAAAAACTAAACTTTTTGTAATCCTATAGGTCAGTTTTGACGTGAATACGTCGTTAAAAACGCATCCATAAGGAGCAAATTCAAAAAACTAATGATAACAAAATCGGAGGATCAGGTTTGGTGCTGTTTTGCACACATCTATCAAATCCATCCGAAATTCAATTACACCACTGGATAGCTAAAGGATCAAAGAATTTATTACGCTTAATAAGGATTGTAAGACATATTTTATATATAAACTATTATCCATTACGAGACGTATTCACGTACAACAAACGGCTGTGGCCATAACACAACCACACACCATTTTTTTTACCAAACCTATAATTGTATAAAAATATATCTATGTTAATTGCAAATATATTGAGGAGTTGTTTTTAGAGCACTCAGGAATCATAAAGCTTACTTATGTTAGTGTGTAAAGCATGTGCTACACGGTTTTAAACGGCGGTTTATTATGCCAAATTTCGTTTGACCTTTAAACACCCTTGGCTTGCGTTTGAAACCACTGGTAGAAGTGTTGGTTTAAAACTTGTTTGAAACTGTCTAGCCGGTTGTTTAAAACCTCGCTAACAACAGTCACGTTGCAGCGACGAGCAGGCGACATCAAAATGGCATGAGAAGAAAAAGAACGAGAAGTAGTTACAGAACTTCTCGAGCTATGTATAGACTTGCCCTACCTTTGGGACAACATGCGAGTCGTACTCGACTCAGAAAAGAAAGGGTGGGATATTTTAGCCCCAAAATTAATTGATATTGACCCAAAGGCCAACGCCGCGTCTGCAAAAAAATAAGATATACACTCTAAGAATTTCTTATACAGACGAACTTCTTAAGTTCATACGACTAAGGGTTTAATCTCTCCATTAGCCACTGTTTCATCCATATTCTTTTTTATTCTTCAATAGAAGAATAAAAAAGAATATGGATGAAACAGTGGCTACAATAAAACAATACAATAAAACAATGTGCAATAGCACACAAAAGAGCAAGACACACCACAACTCTTGGTTGTTTAGATAGGTGTGCCATGGCATCGTGTGCGAGCATAGAGATGTCCTATTCACGCAACGTTCTATAAATAGTGATGGTTTTAAATATGTTTTAAACCATCTAGTCGGCAAAGAGAAAATCTCTTTTTTCTGGTTAAAACCGTGTATCACATGCTTAAGTGTAACTTTGTCATCAATCGTGAAGGACGTTTCAAAGTCACCTCAAGGACGTGTACGTAGTGATCGATACTGGGAATGCATTAAAATAAGAATTCGACGCGATTCCGAGAAAGGATCCTGGTTTTCTTTTATTATAAATTGTGCAATGCATATCACAAAGTTAAAAAGTATACCTACATTTTTAAATACATATAATATTATCAAGTTGAAGAGTTTTTTGGCTTAAACGCGATATTCTCATGACGGTCCGATTTAAAAAATTCTTTCAGTGTAATATAGAACATTTATCAAGAACCACTATATGCTTTATATCATCACGCTAAGACCAATAGGAGCTTTGCATCAATGAATAATAAATCAAAATCGGGGTTCCTTGAATTTGAGAACTAACTCTGCGTGTGTTACTTAAAAGATTTATGTTACGCAAAAATCATGTATGACAAAATGGTTCCCCTTTAAACGTTCTAAAAAAAGTCTCAGATGGCATATGTCTATCTTTTAAGGTTAGCTCATTACAACCCTTTTTATGGGAACCAAATTTGTTTCTCTTATGAGATGTAGACGGAGTTTTTAAACATTAAATATTCTAAATAGTTGATATAAATTAATAAATGTTATATACATATTTAATGGTTATTGTGCTGGTTAGTCAAAAGAGCTTATCAAGTGA
The DNA here is from genome assembly GCA_015832385.1 of Elymnias hypermnestra. Classification (NCBI taxonomy): domain Eukaryota; kingdom Metazoa; phylum Arthropoda; class Insecta; order Lepidoptera; family Nymphalidae; genus Elymnias; species Elymnias hypermnestra. The sequence goes on along the minus strand of JACTOM010000546.1, from coordinate 2,050,194 downwards.
ATGTAGAAGTAATGTTAATCACTAGAAGAAATATAAATTACTTACCTTAAATATTTGGCAAAAAATCAGTCGAGAATAGAAGCGTGCTTCGAGGTCAGTGTGCTATAGCGTTGACCATCTACAAACAAACTATTTAAGAAACCAACTACTGTGATAATATAAATAAATATTATATTAAAAATAAGCCTAATTTACATAAAATATATACCCCAAACAATTAGTAAGATACATGTCTAGCAATATTATAAATATTGGTGTTAGTTTTGTCGATTTCCTAAGTTAAACTATACCGTTGGTTTTAAAATATTAGTTTAGAATACGTGTTTTTATTATAGAAAGGCCACAAATGTTATAAGCTGACCCAGCAAACGTTTTTCCCGATAATAACTATCATCGTTATTAAAAAATTGTGGTTGATTAAATTTCTTTTTGAATGAATAACAAATAAAAATATAAAAAAAATAAAGGGTGGACCATCCTTTACATTTCGAGATATAAAAACAGATGTTGACCGTTTCTCAGACACTCCCCCGATAATTATACAAAATTTCATGAGAATCGGTCGAGCCGTTTCGAAGGAGCATCAAAAACCACGATGCAATTATTTTATATATTAGATAATTAAGGATATTGGTACGGGTCACAAATGTTATGAAGAAATTGGTGCGAGCCACAAATGTTATAAAGACATTGGTGCGAGCCATAAATGTTATGAGAATGTTGATACGGGCCACAAATGTTATGAGAATGTTGATACGGGCCACAAATGTTACGAGAATATTGATACGGGTCACAAAAGTTATAAGAATATTGATACAGGTCACAAATGTTATGAGAATGTTGATACGGGTCACAAATGTTATAAAGACATTGGTGCGAGCCACAAATGTTATGAGAATGTTGATACGGGCCACAAATGTTATGAGAATGTTGATACGGGTCACAAAAGTTATAAAGACATTGGTGCGAGCCACAAATGTTATGTGAATGTGGATATGGGCCACAAATGTTATAAGAATATTGATACAGGACACAAATGTTTTGAGAATATTGACGCGGGCCACAAATGTTAAAATAATCGTGCGGACAACACATCTTCTTATTAGACGATAACAAAACTATTTTTGCATTTCAATTATTTAAGAGCCGCCGGTTGTGTTTAATCACAGATATACGAAAACATAAACACTGCGTGAACAGTTTGTTTTTGTACCTAGAATTGGAAGAGCTATAATTAGTGTGCGACATATTATTACTATTATTATCACAAAGACCAACTTCATATCAAACTAGGAACAAATAAAGTAGTCGTGTCATATTATTTACCTGAACATCTGTTTTCTTCTCCATGTTTGCCCTTAACCTACTTGCAAGAGGGGGGGTAAAGAGTGCTGGGTCTGGGTGAGTTTTGCCAGCCTTTTCCCAAGGTTGTCGTTGTTTCCATAAAAGAGATACCGCCGACCCCACAACCAAGACCCAAATGAAACCAATCTGAAAGACCATAACCATATTATTATTTATATTTGAGAATTTTATAAAATAAATTTTTTTGCAACATGATATTAACAGTAGCTAACGCGAATATTTTATTTACTATGGCTCAGTGTTATCAACAAGGACATTTGAAAAGGAAAATAACCTTTACCAGGTTGGCACGATTCCATCTTAGACTATATTACTCACGATCAGGTAAAAAGTCATAATGGCTGGGCAGAGAGCTTGGATCGTTCTCCTATGGGTTGGTACGGGTGATTACCAGTCATGGTTGCTTCTCCAAATATCTGTACCGAACTGTTGGCTGTGAGCCCTCGGCCAGATGTCACGAGTGTAGTGCCTCATTAAACACAGCCCAACACACGGTGGCAGAATATCCCGTCTGGGGACCTCAGCGACTCACTATGACGTGGCTGATCGTCACAGAATTCTCACTGGCACGTATTATAGGACCTTATCAGTGAGCAGGCCTGGAGAGCAGTTGCCTCCTTTTCCGAAACTGTCATCTCGCTTAGTGAGGCTCGGCAAAGGGAGAGGGTGAATACCGCCGAAACACTCCATCCCCGACGAATGGGTGCAGGAATGGGTTCCCACTCATGGTTGATGGCGGTCCAGTTGGGTTTTAGTGGGTATTGCGAGTTCATACCCTCGTGGAGTCCCACACTCCCCACCGGGATTACACCCCCACATTAGTCGGGGTGCGTAAATGCATTTCCCAGTGACAAAATAAAACAAATGTGAAAAGTCAAACGCAACATCAAAAATAAAAAAAAATTACCACTCATTGTAATCGAGACATGGATGTAATAAGTACATTTTAAAAAGAAGTTTAATTCAAAGATAATTTACCGATTAGTCTATAATATTTTTCTCTATAATACAAAAAAATACGCTTAGATTTTCTAAGTAATCCGTCCGTAAGAAATACGTATATGCACGTATGTTGTTTTACATAATAGTGTCATAAATGATTTTTTATTTAAATAGATTTAAAGTGACACCAACTTTTATTAAAAATACTAGATATTTGTTAAATTTAGATTATTGCAAAAGTTTTGTACTATTATTATCTCCATTTCTCTCAAATTATTTATATATTATACAAACAACGTCACCGAATATAACGACATCTTTTATAACGACTGATCGGTTATAACTACCGAATGGCAAGGTCAGGCAATGCCCTGCGTTTCACCCGCGTAGATACCGAACTCGTTGTAGTGGAAAGTCTACTAAGTCGGACTATAGATTTATTTTTTTATTTCGCTTACTTCTTAATTACTTCCTTTCACATTATGAGATTACATTCATAATCTAAACATTATACAGATTCTACATTACAACGAATATATAGAAAACTAATACATTTTAAAATTCGTAACATCATCTAGGTAGAATGTCCTACATTAGCAAGTTTTTAAATTCAATCGCTCCATTAATTTTAGGCTTAATAAAAATAAAAACACTATAGGTATTCGGTGGGTATCATTGGTATCCTTGAAATATGAGCTAACTCACAAGTCACAGCCCCAGTTATAAGGGTCGCTATAATTTACTTTCATAGATTTCATAGATTGACATTTTTAAAATGCGTATATCTTTTGAATGGAATATCCTATTTTAATAATTTAAAAAGTATTTTACAGGTATTGAAACGGTCTTTAATAATAGGATAAGAATTAATGCAGATATACCAATAATATGGTTTGATTATTATCAGCACTTAATCAAAGTGCTGATAACTTTTACAACGTAAAAAAAGTAGTTATAGTGGCAGAACTGCAGTAGTTAGACGTATGGTATTGCGAACTTTTTTGTAGATATTAATACGTTCTATAATATCGTAGAACATTTTTTTGTTCTATCATCAATAGTTTCCGCAGTGCACGCGATAACAGATTTTTTGTGACCAATTTTTTCACACTTGAGTTACATTATTGCATTTTTACGAACGGACGTTATACGGACTTCAATGTCGTTGTATCCGATTTTGACTGTATAAATTTAAATCAAAATTATCTTACCGGACTCGTCCACATATAAGAAACTCTGTACATATAGAAATAATCGCTTGGTTGTGTGACGGTTGTAGGTGGTAGGGTTACGTTGAAAGGGCAACCTTCCACACTGACTGGCAGTTTCACTGTAGCTGGTCGAGGACCACCGAAACTGATCCACAATGTGACTGCCATACCACTTAATAAAGCTACAGAAACACCCTAAAATAAATTATTACATTTTATTGAAGTGAAACTTCTTTAGGCGCATGAGGGTATTCATCCTTGTTGGATCCAAGCATTGAAGTCTCTCTATGAGGGTTCTAGTGCCTGTGTCAGNTCAGGTAAAAAGTCATAATGGCTGGGCAGAGAGCTTGGATCGTTCTCCTATGGGTTGGTACGGGTGATTACCAGTCATGGTTGCTTCTCCAAATATCTGTACCGAACTGTTGGCTGTGAGCCGTCGGCCAGATGTCACGAGTGTAGTGCCTCATTAAACACAGCCCAACACACGGTAGCAGAATATCCCGTCCGGGGACCTCAGCGACTCACTATGACGTGGCTGATCTTCACAGAATTCTCACTGGCACGTATTATAGGACCTTATCAGTGAGCAGGCCTGGAGAGCAGTTGCCTCCTTTTCCGAAACTGTCATCTCGCTTAGTGAGGCTCGGCAAAGGGAGAGGGTGAATACCGCCGAAACACTCCATCCCCGACGAATGGATGCAGGAATGGGTTCCCACTCATGGTTGATGGCGGTCCAGTTGGGTTTTAGTGGGTATTGCGAGTTCACACCCTCGTGGAGTCCCACACTCCCCACCGGGATTACACCCCCACATTAGTCGGGGTGCGTAAATGCATTTCTCAGTGACAAAATAAAACAAATGTGAAAAGTCAAACGCAACATCAAAAATAAAAAAAAATTGGTATCGAGACATGGATGTAATAAGTACGTTTTAAAAAGAAGTTTAAATCAAAGATAATTTACCGATTAGTCTATAATATTTTTCTCTATAATACAAAAAAATACGCATAGATTTTCTAAGTTCCGTAAGAAATACGTTTATGCACGTATGTTGTTTTTATATAATAGTGTCATACATGATTTTTTATTTAAATAGATTTAAAGTGACACCAACTTTTATTAAAAATACTAGATATTTGTTAAATTTAGATTATTGCAAAAGTTTTGTACTATTATTATCTCCATTTCTCTCAAATTATTTATATATTATACAAACTACGTAACCGAATATAACGACATCTTTTATAACGACTGATCGATTATAACTACCGAATGGCAAGGTCAGGCAATGCCCTGCGTTTCACCCGCGTAGATACCGATCTCGTTGTAGTGGAAAGTCTACTAAGTCGGACTATAGATTTATTTTTTTATTTCGCTAACTTCTTAATTATTCCTTTCACACTATTAGATTACATTCATAATCTAATCATTACACAGATTCTACTTTACAACGAATATATAGAAAACTAATACATTTTAAAATTTAGGTTGAATGTCCGACATTAAAAAAGTAAAGTAAGTAAGTAGCAGCCCCACTGCTGGGCACAGGCCTCCTCACTCCGAGGAGCGAGGGTTTTTAGAGCATAGACCCACCACGCTGGTCCACTGCGGATTGGCAGGCATAGTACACAAGTGCACTCTCTATTCCTTCACTCTCATAGTCCGATGTGACGGGAATCCGACACGACCGGAGAGAGATCAGGCGCAGGACCGACGGCTTAACGTGCTCTCCGAGGCACGGGGGTGGATCACACCGCCAACTTCCCAACTTCGGGCAAATATTGAGAAAATCTTAATAGAAAACTCAATATTGATTTTTGAATTGGCCCGACCCGGGACTCGAACCCAGGACCTCATGTCTGTAGTCGAACATGCTAACCACTGGACCAATGAGCAATGTCCGACATTAGCAAGATTTTAAATTCAACCGCTCCAGTAATTTTAGGCTTAATAAAAATAAAAACACTAGGTATTCGGTATATACCAATACCATTGGTATCCTTGGAATATGAGCTAACTCACCAGTCACAGCCCCAGTTATAAGGGTCGCTATAATTTTCTTTAGATTGACATTTTTAAAATGTGTATATCTTTTGAATGGAATATCCTATTTTAATAATTTAAAAAGTATTTTACAGGTATTGAAACGGTCTTTAATAATAGGATAAGAATTAATACAGATATACCAATAATATGGTTTGATTATTATCAGCACTTAATCAAAGTGCTGAAAACTTTTACAACGTAAAAAAAGTAGTTATAGTGGCAGAACTGCAGTAGTTAGACGTATGGTATTGCGGACTTTTTTGTAGATATTAATACGTTCTATAATATCGTAGAACATTTTTTTGTTCTATCATCAATAGTTTCCGCAGTGCACGCGATAACAGATTTTTTGTGACCAATTTTTTCACACTTGGGTTACATTATTGCATTTTTACGGACGGACGTTATACGGACTTCAATGTCGTTGTATCCGATTTTGACTGTATAAATTTAAATCAAAATTATCTTACCGGACTCGTCCACATATAAGAAACTCTGTACATATAGAAATAATCGCTTGGTTGTGTGACGGTTGTAGGTGGTAGGGTTACGTTGAAAGGGCAACCTTCCACACTGACTGGCAGTTTCACTGTAGCTGGTCGAGGACCACCGAAACTGATCCACAATGTGACTGCCATACCACTTAATAAAGCTACAGAAACACCCTAAAATAAATTATTACATTTTATTGAAGTGAAACTTCTTTAGGCGCATGAGGGTGAAATTTTTACGGATGAAACGCCTGATTAGAGTCACGAAGATGTGCTGCGCTTTTTTATGCTAATTCGTTTGAAGGTTAGGTAGTTTTAATATTTACAAATAACATTTGGCATTTTAATTTGCCACTCGTCTTTCAATAATTTAATATATTACTTTCCTAATATATAAAAAAATACTTGATAATCTCTCTTTCATAAAATTTAAATTCGAAAAACAAAATATAATTAATAATATCTAATAATGACATAAAAATACGTGGCATTCTTATTTACAAATCGTTAATTGATATTTTAATAAATCTAAGTCTCGGAAATCTAAACTTTTAGATTTGTATAGATAAATAATATAAATAATAAGACTTAAATTATTTGCAACAAAATAAAGTTGGATCAGACTGCACACGCTGTGCAAATTTGATTAAAATAGCTTAAGTAGTTTAGGAGCCCATTGCGGACAAACAACGTGACACGTAATTTATATATATTCAGATAAGATTAGGCACCTAGAGCCGAAAGTATGAAAACGCCGCCGATGATAAAAACGCGGGCGGCAATGCTTTACTTTCATCCCGTCGCCACGGGACGAAAGATATACAATATGTCATAAGATCTGAAGTTCGATAAAAGTTTAACATAATATGAAATGAAGTTAGATATTGAATCAATAGCTCATATGCTTCGATTATGTAACTAGGCAACAAGTTGTATATTATAGAATATAATATTAATTTATTTGCCACATTTGAAAATACATGGTGGTACAAAATGTTAAAAGTACAAATGTTAAGCCAATGATTGCCATGCTAATATGTTATATAAAAGTCAATACACATCATATAAAATATTCAATAATTACACACAAGAAATAATAATACTCAAAATTAAAAGAAAGTCAAAGAAGAATTATAACAGATATTCGTCCACGTCGTATAATGTCTTTTCCAGCAACCAGTCATTAAACTTCATTTATTTATGACAAACTTTTAAACACAAACTATAATATAACCAAAAAATAAGTTTACTTATGCAATCAGCGGAACTTTATAAAATAAAGAAAGCAAGTTTTGATAAATCGTAAGAAGAATTAAGTTAAGAAGTGAAATACAAATTTTGATGACGCCACTAAACTGACAGCAGAATTGCCAAATATTTTGTCATATAAAACAAGCACGCATTCGTCGAAGATTTGAAGGTATGGTGAAAAATGTATAATTTTACAATAATAATGACATTATAAAAGAACTGATAAACCAAACGGCTAATTGACAATTTTGAATTGATGTTAGTATAGAAGTTCTGATCACTATGCATACTCACCTTCTCATTGGCGTAAGTTGTAAACATTCCCAGTGTAAATACACCAAGTAAAGGTCCTCCAACAGCACCGAATATAGTTAAAGCTGATTGTAAAACACCCCCTAAATATTCAGCTATAAAAGCTAAGGCAAGGAATACTAATCCAAAGCCACAAGCTGCTAGCTTCGTCAACCAAGGTATATACGATGGATTCATTTTACACCATCTATAACAAAAGATCTTGCTAACACACAAACTAATAATGACAGTTCACTGCTTATACATATCAGAAAATTTATTGTAGGAACGTAAAAACATTGACTCTTTCAATAAAAAGAGTAAATGTACATCATATAACCTACGAAACAAATACTTGTTATACATTCTATTAGGCTGCATAAAATTAACAACTCATTTAAGGGTAACTGTATACGTTTCTATAATAAACTCCCACAAGACGTTTTAGAGATGTCAATTAATAAATTAAGTCTTTGTTAAAAGAAAGTGATAGAAAAACCGTATTATAAGTTGCAAGATTACTTAGACGATAGAAACGCATGGTAGTGAACAAATTGTTCTAATTTTAATTAAAATATAGTAAACTAATATCATATTGTAATGATGATGGTAACAAAAAAAGAACCAAAATACCCGGCTGAGTTTGTTGTGGGCTCTTCTCAGATCAGGGCGCGAAGGAACCCTCGCAACTTTAAATTTTAAATAGTTCTTGAGTACTATCATCAGACGTACATTAGAATTAGAGTGTGAAAAAGAAAAAAATATAATTTGACGATTCAAAAGTATTTTTTTTAACGAAGGCTTTAAATGTATTTTGCTTTACTTTGTATTTAAGTAATAGATCAAAATTTTGTTAAAGAGAATCCTTGCTTAACTTTATTATAGTTGTAATTGTGCGATAAAAAATCGGTCTGGGTCTAACGCCATAATAAAGTATTGTCTAATTTAAATTTTTTCCTTTTATATTGTACTAATTATTATGAAATTTTTGGCTGTGATTTTGTATAGTTTTCTTATCATATTAAAGTAAGTTCATTTTAAAAGGTTTAATGAGATGAAAGAAGTGAAGGAGATATGCAAGGATCTTGGCAAGTGGAAGGTCTCTGCCAACCCCTATGAAAATGAGACGTGATGCTATGTATATATGTATGTTCATTTTAATAAGTTTATTAAAGATTTTATGAAACGTATAATAAAACGATGTAATATAAAAGAAGATGTAGTGACTAAAATTGAGAAAGGTATTCTTAGATTGTTTGGGCACGTAAAGAGAATGAATGAAAGTAGANTGAAAATGAGACGTGATGCTATGTATATATGTATGTTCATTTTAATAAGTTTATTAAAGATTTTATTAATCGATGTAGTATAAAAGATGATGTAGTGACTAAAATTGAGAAAGGTATGCTTAGATGGTTTGGGCACGTAGAGAGAATGAATGAAAGGAGACTGCCAAAAAGGATTTATGAGTTAAGAGTGAATGCGAAAATTGGAAGGGGAAGACCCAGGCGAACGCTCCTGGACCAAATCCAGGATATTTTAAACAAGGGCCAGGTCAAGAGTACTCTAAGTCGATGAACTTGTATGAAAGGTTTAATGACAATGGAAGAAGCGAAGGAGATATGCAAGTATCATGGCAAGTGAAAGGACATGGTCTCTGCCTTCCCCTATGGGAATGAGACGTGTATGTATTAAAGATTTTATCTCTATAAAACTCAAATTTATGTATTTTTTATATTTATCGATAAACATAATTATAATGTGGAATGTCAATGTTAACATCAACGTTTGAAGACAATGATCCTAAATAGCTATACCTACTATATATAATGATTAGTTATAATTGTTGAATTAAAATTTAGGGCAGAGGTGTTATTAATGTTCTTACATGTAGATATATCGTGTGAGACATTCTGATATATTGAAAGAGATCATAAGAAGCTTGAGAGTATCTTGTTACTTACCTGCCAATGTAATCAGAGAGAGTAACAGCTGCAAGTGCATTACAAGCTGCAGATATAGTAGAGAGGGATGCACTAAATATACCAGCAACAAAGAGTCCAGCTAATCCTGGCACTGATTTCATCACATCTACTACATAATAAGGCATCAATTGATCAATCTAAAAAAGACATAATGTTCAGATTAACAAATAAACATAAAAATTTTAATTCTTATGAATTGAAATTCATATATATTTTGTCATAGGCATATATACCATTTTTTAAATATTGTAATGAGTGAGGAAAGTTATATGCTATTTAGAATTGACCAGAAATTAAAAGCCATAGAAATACAGACTTCATTTATATACGTATATAAATGAAATTTGTCTGTATGTAATACTGGATGAAATAAGTAAAAATTTTTAAGCCTATTTGATATACAGAGTTTCTGTATAACTGTTAATTTTTCTGGTATAATCTCCTGAAATAATTTTGACACCACTTTCGCAGGTAGTTAATTTATCTCCTACAGCGGGTCTAATCATGGTTGGAGCAATCCGTCCCCGCCTGGAGAATTGGATATCTAGGAGGCACGGGCCTTTCACAGGCTGGTGCAGGTGATGACCGGATATGCTTGTTTCAGCAAGTACCTGCATCAGATTGTTCGCAGGAGGAAACGCCTGCCTAACATGAACGTGATGCACCTGTGGATTCAGTGCAATACGCCTTGGCAGAATGCCTTGCGTGGGGACCCCAGCAGAATATATTGACGTCGTTGGTCGGAGGTTAGGAGGTAGGAGGCGTAGATTTGCGCTTCTCCTTCAATTTCCCAGAGGAATCTTCCGGAGTGCCACTGTAGATTGCGTCTACTGATCCTCTGGTGCTCCACAAAAGGATGCGGAGGGTATCGCTGGGTTTTAATGGGTATTCTGGTTTACCAGTGAAACCACACTGCCGATAAGATTTTAGTCTGATTGGGATGCCAAAGGCATTTCTCAGCGAAAAAAAGTACAAAAAAGGTATTTTATGAATAATTGCTACGTGAGCTAATGTCCCCAGTTCGACATCCAATAAAAATAAGCAATTGTATTGAATAAATTGCTCGCACCTAGACCAGTGAGAGGTTTTTTGATAAGCTACCAGTAATAATGTACTAATTGTTATAATGTATCTTCTAAGACGAGTTTACTTTAACACGGTAACATTTACGCAATAAAACGTATGTATATTCAACATTTATATAACAGAGACCATGGCAACATGTTTCCAGAGAACGAATAAATTATGAACCGTTAACTGTTATATCGATGCGGTTGTCATAATTGAAGTCATGCGATTATTTTTAATTTATTTCTAGCTATTTATACATGAAAGAGGACAAATTACACAACCAACCAACAAGTACTCCACTATTTTGGTCATAACGCCCAAAGACAGCCAGAAAACCTGGAGAAACTGGGTTGTGCTAGGAAGATTTGAATGAAAAAGACAAAGGTGTCGATCATCTACCCGATGGTCTAAATAAAGAGGACAACGAGACTCGCACTTCCAACAGCTCTAAAAGAAGCCGAGGATAGGGTAGACGGAAGCAGCTCGCCCGTGCAGCCACTAAGGCATATCAGAACAGGCACGCCCTTCAGCAATGAAGTATACGACAATGACGATGATATATGGAGATCATAGAAAAATATTATTTAATTATAATTCCTATTGTTGAAAATATTCGTCAATGCTGTAAAAGGTCTCTGATTCATAGTTTGTATCTCTTTTATCGGTTGTACATATGACTGTACTAAAAAAACCCGACCATCAAACACAAAATCAAAAACCGGCTGACGCTCGGGTCAAGGATTGCAAAGGCGCGACGCGGCGGTTTTTCGCACAATTTAGATTTAGTTGTTTCTTTTACGCGAACTTCGGCGCCGCCAATGTGAGTTCCTTGACCCGAACGTCAGCTGATTGTGTTTCATTGTTGATTTTTTCTTTGTAAAGTAATGTATTATTTATGAAACTTTAATTTTATTTAGCTGTACAAACATGATAGAGTTTAAATAAAACTTATAAAAAGTTTTAAACGATGGATTTTTTTAAAATCAGGATCGATTTTTATTCATTAGTACTATCACATGCCAATTGCCTCATTGGTCTAATGGGTAGCAAGTTCGACTACAGACTTGAGGTCGCGGGTTCGAGTCCCAGGTCAGGCCATTAAAATTTTCTCAATATTTGCCCGAATTTGAAGTTGGGGTGCGCTCCACCCCCGTGCCTCGGAGAGCGTTAAGCCGTCGATCCTGTGCCTGATTCCCGTCACATCGGACTATGAGAGTGAAGGAATAAAGAGTGCACTTGTGTACTATGTATACCAATCCGCAGTGTAGCAGCGTGGTGGATCTATGCTCTTAAAACCCTCTCTCATATGAGTAAGGAGGCTTGTGCCCAGCAGTGGGACGTTAATGGCCTGTTATTTACTTTTTTACTATCATCTGTCAATGTTTTCGGAAGCTCTCTCCTAACACCTTGTTTATCTAGATTTATATGTATGTTTTTCAACCTACATTCTATATAACAATACCTTATTATAACTTGTAAAAAAGAATACTTTGTAAAACCCTTCAATTTTGTTTATATCAGACTGGTACTGTATATACATACAATAAAATAGGTATCGCATTGACGTAGTATACAATAAATGACCCGTAACAAGTTCCTAGTAAATAAACGATGATTTCAAAAATACAACCAGTTTTTATGATGCAGTTGTGAATCAGAAGGTTGATCTCGAAAAATATATTATCTAAAACTGAGATATATTTTGGTTCCCTGATAATAAGATGTGTCATTTCTATGCAATTATCATCACTAGGTAAGTTATTCAAGAGCCTGGATTACTTATGTCCTTGTCTGAGATAACAGTTGTTATCGTTTGTATGATCATCTGATGTGTTCAAGTATTTATTTTTATTATCTTTTAGTATTATATTATATAGTACTCTTATTTGAAAAGAATTGAAATTACATTTATATAGTTACAGGGAATTATGATTATCAATGTTCGAGTCCCATGCTTAACTATGATTACATCTGATGGTAAGTGATGTACCGGATTATAAATCTCAATGCTTTGTGGTTCGTCTTGGCTAGTAGATTAGTAATTAGTCACGGCCGAAGCCTCCCATCTACAAACTATGTTTGAAAGAGTAACCGCAGAGTTTCTAGCCGGTTTCTTCTGAGCGGAATCAACTTTATAAACCAGTAGTAGATGTTTTACCAACGGATAGACTACTGACGATTCAAAAGTGCGTTTTGAACCTACTTGAATAAAGAATATATTGATTTTTGTTTTTATATTTGTTAGAACAGGGCAATAAGGAGGGAGGATCAGAGTTCTAGCTAACAGAGTCTTGACCCAAAGATGGAAGGTGGATCTCGGGTCCCCAGTAGCGGGCGGGGCCATATTAGGGGCGATCTGCCCTCATCTCGACAAATGGCTGGGCAGTCAGAACGGATCGCTCTCTTACAGGTTAGTACAGGTGCTTACCAGACATGGCTGCTTCGGCAAATACTTGTACTAAACTGTAGGCTGTGAGCCATCGGCCAGGTGTCACGAGTGCGGTGCCTCGTCGGACACAGCCCACCACACCATGACAGAATATGCTTTGCTGATCGGCACAGACGTCTCACTGGCAAGTATTATAGTAGCAATACTTACCAGTGAGCAGGCCTGGAGAGTGGTTGCCTCCTTTTGCGAGACCGTCACCTCGCTTAAGGACCGTCACGGCAAAGGGAGAGAGTGAATGCCGCCAAAACACTTCATCCCCGACGAATGGATGCAGGAAACAGGAGGCGGAGATTCGCACAACTTCTCCTCCTGTAGAATATCTGTGAGCTGCTACCGAGGGGCCAGAGAGGATTGCCTTAATGAACCTCTGGCTTCCTACTCATGGTTGATGGCGGTACCGCTGGGTTTTAGTGGGTATTGCGAGTTCGTACCCTCGCGGAGTCCCACACTCCCGACCCCATTAGTCGAGTCGAGCATAAATGCATTTCCCAGAGACAAAAAAAGGACAATAACAGGATAGGGTACAAGGCAGCGTAAGTTAGCGCAATTTTGTTCTCCTCCGTGAATCTTTAGTTGGACTCATCCGGGACACCAAATTCATTCATGGACAAAGACAGTTTCACTGGGTTTTAGTGGGTATTGCGAGGTCTTCTTTCTTGCCGAATCCCACACTTCTCACCCATGGGTCGGGGTTTGTGAAAAAAATAATTTCCCAGCAAAAAATAAGACAAAAGGATACTAAAAAAATTACGGTCGCCTTTGTCGTGCACTTTGTATTCACAGACTATATGATTAATTAATGTTAAACACAAATGTAGGAAGCGTGAAATAATACAATGTTAAAACAAAACCATTCCTTTGTAAGTTCCAGATGTGTAATATTTTTGAAGTGAAACTTCTTTAGGCGCAAGAAGGTTTTTTTTTGATGAAACGCGTGTATAGCATCACTAAGATGTGCATCGTCCTTTATGCTAATTTGTTTGAAGGCTAGGCGGTTTTAATATTAACAAATAAAATCTGACATTTTAATTTGCCACTCGTCATAAAATATGAAATAAAAATATGTCATAAATTATCTTTTCAAAATTTTAAATATCAAAAACAAAGTTTAATTAATAATTTCTAATATTGACAAAAACACGTAGCATTCTTATTTAACATTCATTTAAGATTCCAATAAATTATTTGTATTAATTTTCGATACTTTTATTTATTTATTTATCTATTTATACACTTTTTTGCACGTCTACAATAAAAATATACAATGAAATAAACTTAAGTAAGAGAAATAAAAGTACAATAGGCGGTCTTATCGCTGACTAGCGATTATAAATATTTTAATGGCAATTAAATTTATTAAATTCCTAACATATAGTCCGTTTCCCCTCCCTCTAAGTCTCGGAAATCTAAAGTTTCGGATTTGGATAAATATAAACAAGACCTATAATTCGCTATTAAAGATTTCAATAAATTATTTGTATTCATTTTCCACACTTAATATTTTAATGACAATTAAATTTATTAAATTCCTAACATATATTGTCTAGTCTTGGAAATCTAAAGTCTTACATTTGTATAAATATAAACAATACTTAAAAATTACTTAACCAAAGAAGTTCCACTTCTAACAACTACGCAAGCACTTCCAACTTTTTTTTTTAAATTAACATTTTATTTGTTGTACTTACAGCTGATATACTTTTGCTGGCCAAAGGATCACAGTCTTTATAAACAGCATACATACTTAAACCACTGGTACAAGTAGCTAAACTGAGAACAGATAATACAGGCCAACTCCACCATAAACACTTCTGTGACCTTTCCAATGTACTAACTGTTTGCAGCCTTTGAACCTACGAATAAAATATAAACAAGTTAGAGTTTCTTTTCATTACTGATTGATTAACACAGGGCCGGAACTAGAACGCCCCCAGGCCATAAAAGCCCAGTGGACGCCTCCCTTTTTTTGTCGATATTTTAATTAAACGTAAACGCATAACTCAACAAAGCCGGGGTCAATTTTGACAATTCTTTTTTTTAAATGTTCGTTGATATCCAAGGATGGTTTTTACGGCGAGAAAAGTTCGTATAATAGCAGGGGGAAACCCTAAAAGCAGCCCTTTTCTGTTTCCCATACAAACGTTTTCTAACTAAAATGTAGAGTCAATTAGAACTTTAATGCTGTTCAATAAAGTTCATAATAAATTACAAGCACTCACTGTTGTCTAAGCACTGTAGGTGCACTTTTTGACAGAACGAAGTTTGTCGGGTCTGCTAGTCTTTTATATACCTAAGTTTTTTACTGTAGCGCTATAAGGTATAACAACTGGATCAAGAGTAATTTGGGGTACTAATCTTAGCCAAGTCACCGTTAATGGCACAAAATGTGAAAACCTACCTAGGTTTTCAAGAGTTGACTGCAAATAAATTTAGAGATCGTCTGCATACATGTGGCAGAGAGAAGTCAATTTTGAAGTGATTGAATTAATAAACATGGCAAAGAGAACAAGTGATGACACGCCACCCTGGGGCACTCCAACACGTATCTCACACCAGGATGACATTGTCACTTATATACATATAGGCATTGTATCCCCGAATATCAATTATCTATATTATTATTAAATTGAATATTGTCTGTCTTTACTAATCTGTTTTGTTAATGCAAACTACTACATATTAAATATTGTTACATGTTAAATGATTTTGTTTGTTGTTAAACATACGGTCTGTAAGTGAAAGTGTGCTTGCGTGCTTTGTGAGTGTGCGTGTGTGTGTGCTTGTGTGCGCATGCGTGCATGTGTATGTATGAGGAAGTTTGTAGTATATCGTTGCACTTCTATTGAGCTAAATTTTATCGCAATCGGACATAAATGTTCTCGCTATTCATTTTACGTTCATTTTGCATGCTAGTTAAAACTCAAACTTCAATTAAAATAATTACCTGTGTGTGATTAACGGCGTACAGTGATAGATATGTAACACATCCACCAATTATCAAAGAAAACCAGGTATGTCGTTCTGTCGGATCTACGCTGAAACTGATTTGAACTTTATACAATGTTACTTTAATATAACGAATTTCTAGGTATCAATTATTATCAAAATCATCTTAAAGCAAAAGTTTCAGGTTCAATTTATGAACAATGTATTTTCTAATTTTTCTGATAAGAGTCTTTTGTAGTGGCTAGTTACAACGCTACCAGCAAAGACATGAAGTAATAAACTACATAGTAATAGGCACATACTATCAGGTGAAATAAAAAGAAATGTTGCACTAAATAAAAAAGGTAATCTAAATACTTACTTTGAAAAATCTAATCGTCCACCTTCACGAGCTTCAATGAAAATCTTGTCATAACCACCAAGTTGTACAGATGCAAATATAACTATACTAAATACAGCTCCAAACATTAAAAACGACTGCAATAAATCAGTGAACAATACAGCCTTCATTCCTCCTAAAGTCGAATAAAAGGTACAAGCTAAACCCACTACTAGAATAGATATTAACCTATCTAACCCTGTAACAGACTCTAAAACTATGGCTGGGGCATATAAAACTATACCATTGTATAAAACCATTTGTAACGTATAAGTTAACGAAGCTAAAAGTCTTATTTGAGGACCGAATCTTAATTCTAAGTACTCATAAGTACTAGTTTTCTGTAATCCAAAGAATACTGGAAGATATAGTCTAGATGCTACAGGTGTAGCAATTCCGTAAGCTAGATTTATAACAACAAATTGCATCCCATAATAGTAATTCTCAGCTGAAACTCCCAATAAAGTGATTGCTGACATAAATGATGCCATTAATGATACAGCAACAGGAAATATTGACATGTTTCGATCGGCTAGAAGGTATTCCTGAAAATAAATAGAAAGGTAAGCAATTGCATCCAAACAAAGTTAAAAGTGCGTGCATACAAAGTACTCGTGTCAGAAGTGAAACTTCTTTGGCAAACTAATTTTTAAATCTATATATTTATACAAATCTAAAACTTTAGATTTCCGAGACTTACAAGGAAGGAAAAAGGGAGATATGTCAGGAACTTAATGAATTTAATTGTCATTAAAATATTAAAAGTGTCCAAAATTAATAAAAATAATTTATTGAAATCTCAAATGAGGAATTGTATATAAAAATGCTATGTGTTATTGTTAATATTAGAAATTATTAATGTTGTTTAAATAATGAAATTTTGTTTTTGAATTTAAAATTTAGAAAAGAGAATTTATGAATTATTTTTCTTTTATATTTTATGAAAAATAGTAATTGTTAAATTGTTAAAAAACTTTACAGGAGAGTGAAAATTAAAGTAACTGTAAATGCCATTGTCATTTTGTGATGCAACAATATCATTTCCGTCAATATCAATATGAGTTTTTAACTGAAAATATAGATTATTCCAGATTTCATCGTGTCTTTAATAAAAATTTTGGATTGTGGGATTATTTATCAAAAGCTATATATCAAGTGTTCAACCCATTGTTTAATTGCGAAGTCTTTTGGTTGATTATCGTCACCTGTGACTGATTAGTGTTGTTCTTAATAGAGCTGACCGACCTATTTAAAAAGTTTTCGAGCTGTTGTTTAGTGCGGTTTTCTTTTTAAAGAGACTGTTACTCTCTCAGGAAGACGTAAATTACTGTCTCTATACTTGGATTTGATTTTTGTACACATTGAAAAGTTCTTTTTTAAAAACATCCAAAGGAACCTCTCTATAGATTAATCTAACAATAAGATACCGGAAAGGAATTAGGTAGTTACTCTTATTACAACAATGACCATTGTATAATGTATATTGTATATGTTTGTTTCGATAAACCTATATCCAATAGGTTTATTGAAACAAACATATACAATAGTTTAAACAGAGATAATACTCACATCATTAGTTTTCTGTTTCCCACCACTAAATCGGAAATAAACGCCTATTAATACAGACGCTATCATAGTAGCGGCCATGATGATATAGTCCCACACTCCAAATATTTGTTGAGCCATTTTTCACTGTAATTAATAGAAGTTAATTCTTTCAAATTGGATTTAGAAAACTGTCTATGTAATGCGCTACAACGTCAACTATTTGCTAGTGTAAAACTTATCAAAATCGGTGCAGCTGTTTCAGAAATATTCGGGAACAAAAAGACAGATAACCTCCAGAAATAGTTTTTTTATTGTTATAAGTATCGTATCAATGCATTTGTATATAACTAACAGTACCCTGCGTTTCACCCGTGTAAATACTGTCTATTAAGTCGGACTATAGATTTATTTTCGTTAACATAAAAGTTATATTTCACTTAGTGTATTAGATACACAGTTAATCAATCTAATCAATAAGTCAATTTAAAAATATTCTACAGGTATTGAAAGAAATTTTTAAATGGATCCCGTAATTTTTAGCTCGACTATTATTTAATTGTTAAAATAAAAACAAAATTTCAACATACAAATCTATCTTTTATAATATTACAGAAGGGATTTATTTGTAATACTTTAATGTGTGTGTATCCCTCATGAAACAAATTTGTCTTGCATGGGAAAGGTCCCAGAATGCACTGGGAATATTCTGTGACCTTTCAAAGTTTGATGGTGTGGAACTTTCATACTTAAACTAAGTCACTATGGTGTTAGAGCTGGGTCGCTTAATTTGTTGAGTTCCTATCTTCAAGATAGGCTACAAAAGGTATTCGTAAATGGCGTATAGTCGTCGGGATCACCGGTAAGAATGGGTGTCCTACAAGGATCAACACTTGGCCCTTTTCTATTCTTAATATATATAAATGATTTGACGTACCATGTGAAAGACAAATGTGATATAGTGATATTTGCTGATGACACGTTCTTGATATTCAAGATTGATAGAAATAAGGAAAATTTCGACGATGTAAATAGTACCCTGTGACATGTCTCAAATTAGTTTTCAGTAAATAATTTAATATTAAACTCGGCAAATACTAAGTTTGTTGAATTCACTTTGCCGAATGCAAAAGAAATGTGTACAAATATTCGAATTAATGATATTCCTATATAGAAAGTTAAATCTACAGTATTCCTAGGTATAACATTAGATTCTGGGCTTCAGTGGGGCGCCCATATTAAGACTCTGGCAATTAAACTTAGTTCCGTTGCATTCGCTATAAGAAAAGTTAGACAATACACTGATGTTGAAACTGCCAAAATGGTGTATTTCATTTACTTTCATAGCATTATGTCTTACGGCATACTGTTATGGGGTAGGGCGGCGGACATTGAAACTATATTTATATTACAAAAAAGAGCAATACGGGCCATATATCAATTAGGATCTTGTGCTTCTCTAAGAGATATATTTAAAGAAACATCAATTCTTACAGTAGCTTCGCGATATATATTTAATAATATCTTAAATATCCATGATAACATACATTTATTCAGTAAGAAAAGTGAAATACACAATTTTATTACAAGAAGTAAAAACAAACTTGTAATATATTCTAAAGTGAAGAAGGTTCAGAAATCATTTTTCGGGTTGAGCATACGCATTTTTAATAAGATACCTCAATCAGTTTTAGATTTGCCTCCACATAATTTTAAGAAATATGTCAAAAACACCCAAGGCATATTATAAAGTTGAAGATAATTTAAGCGATAGATATGTTTGGACTTGATTCCAGTTGCTCACAGAAGCAATATATTACACATTGTAGCATGCAAAACTATCTTTAAAAGAGTAACCGTTGAGTTTATTGCCAGTTTCTTCTCAGCGGATTCAACTTTCCGAACCGATGGTAGATTTGTTACCAACGGACAAACTACTGACGATTTAAAAGTGTTTTTGAACCTACTTGAATAAAGAATATTTTGATTTTGATTATTGTCTCAGAACTTCCCTTAACATAACATTTGGCGTAGTTTTGTTTATGTAGTAGTATTTTACAGATTTATAAATTATACATTTCATAGAATAAAGATTAATATAGAGATATGTGATTTGATTATTATTAGCACTTTTTTTTAACTTTTAAAATGTAAAAAGTAGTTATAGTGGCATACTCGTAACAACAGTAGTTGGAGATATGGTATCACGGGCTTTTTTGTAGATATAATTACGTTTTATAATATTGTAGAACATCTTTTTGTTCTATCATCAATAGTTTCCGCAACGCATGCGATGACAGATTTTTTGTGACTAAATTTTTCACATATGGTTTACATTAATTCTTTTTTATTAGGGATCCCTTTTTTTTTTGAGGAAGTAATATAGCCTATGTGGCTCAGTGAATACAGCTTTCTAATGGTGAAAACATTTTTAAAATCGGTCCAGTAGCTTTTGTGTAAAAACGTTGCAACATACATAAACACAAATGTTTCCTCTTTATGATATTAGTTTAGACAGACAACCAAGGTTATTAAAATATAGTAAACGCAGAGATAGGCAGTGTATTCTTAATTATTACATCAATAGTAATAGTAGGAAGATTGATGAAGTAATTGTAGTATGCACGCGTATGTTTTTGCAAATATTTATCCTCAAACAGGTTTATTATACCATTGGAATTTCCTGATTTTGTGAAAAGTTTACCATAAAAAGGAAGACTTATGTTATTCCTTATAATATCAGCTACTTCATTATTTAAACATCAGCAAAATGTATACAACTGTTTCAAAGATAAGCGCGAATATCTATCACGTTTCCATTCAAAATTCTAGACAAAATTCCTACAAGTAAAAATAAACCTTTTACTAATCAAATCGGTTATTAATCAGTGAAATTTATATCATAATCAGTCTAGTCCTTTCGAAGATTAACGGGAAAAAATAAGTGAACTAAAAATTGTCTGTTAAATACTTATTTGATAAACATTATTATTCCTGTACAAAATTTAGTTTTTCAATATATGTATTATTAAAGGTGGTTTCTGAGTTTAGTTTACACAGACGGATGGGTGATACATTTATGATATATGTATACATAAATGACCAATTTAACCTCGAGACTCATGTCAACTAATAGTATACGACGATACAATGCAACATGATCAATTAAAGTTTGAGACAAGTCGTCCAAGTCTACTCTTACAATTGATAGTAATATATTATAGCAACGACATTTTAATTATTGTATTTACGAGTGGTTACCCCGTTATTAGTGAGAGACTACGTCACGAAAGCTATACATGTACAACGTATTTCATATTAATCAAACGAATACTATTTCATTGGTTTCAGTTTGGTTTTGGTGAAGTCCTAATTGTTTCTAAAATAAAAGTTGCCTAAGTTACTCCCTGTATCCCTGTCGGCTATCTGTTACTGAAAGTCCCGTCAAAATAGGCCCAGCAGACACAAGTTATACATGAAAGTTCGAATCAATTGTATATACTTTCCCAGGCATTAGATGTTATATTGGAATTACAAAGAGACTCTGAAATTTTCTTTATTTGCTTAGATTAATTAATGACTATTAAATTCCCACAGCTGGGCACAGGCCTCATCATATATATTGGTATGTTAGTTATCCCTTAGATTTTCCTGCCGCGTTTTATTGGCCCCCGTAATTTGCCCGCGCTTTTTAACGGAAATAATCGCCTGCCCCGCCCCGACCCGATCTGTCGTCTCTTGGGATTTAAGTCCCATGCTCATGAAAGAATACCAAATGTTATGATTTTTGTGTTTGCTAATATTTAAACTATACAATGTTATCTTTTGTTTATTAAATTAAGACTCCGGTGTAGCGTCATATTGCAATAAACTTTGTGATAGTGAAAAAAGACCGTCTTGTATTTATAGGCTCATATATTATAAATTAAAACTTACTTCATGGGTTTTCATTGTTATTAACATCACCTATATAATCAAAAACTTAAATAATCACTAATACACACTCACAATTTAAAAAATTCTACAAAAAAACTTCACAACCTTCGACGCGACACTCGCACCGTTACTAACGGTCACTTTGTAACAAATTTATTCTTGTGTTATCGCTACGCATATTTTATAAAGACAGTTACTGAGAAGCGAAATATATAAAACACATTATGCTTTAAATAGAAAGAAATGCTTATATTTCTGACTGCACGAGTTGAGACAGAACTATCGTATCATGTCATGTCCAGTAGTTGACATGGGCAATCTAAGGGTTATTACAGTATACACCTAGCCACTGCGTCAATACGAATTTGAATGCTACAAATATCCCATAATTGCTCCTAAGATATACAGATCTCCTCCAAAAAGCTCAATAATGGATTGTAGATGTGCCTACTCAGGCTACGAACCCATCTCTGTTAATAAGATTGTTATATTATTCCTTAACTTCGTTTGCGTCACACAAGAGAACGAAACAATTTCATTACCATAAACGAGGTTATAGTGAGTAATCCTTAAAAGAGAGATATATACTATCTAAGACTTTTTATAGAACTTTTCATGAGCAACAATTCCCCCATACCTTATTGTTACGTAACTTTAGCCGTTCACGTAGTGTACCCAACTAAAGATTTCAATAGGGGTAAATTTTCCCCGTTTTTGCAAAATTTTTAATGATGCTCCACTTCTATTGGTCGTAACGTTATGTTACATAGCCTATAGCATTCCCTGATAAATGAGCTATCCAAGAACTACAGAATTATTCAATTCGAACCAGTAGTTTCTGAGATAAGCGCGTTCAATCAAACAAGCATACCCATAACCTTCCTGTCTACATGTCAAATCATATCAAAATATCTTTATTCAATTAGATATATTAAAGCTCTTTTGAATCGTCAAAAAATTTTTTCCACACTCTGATTCTAATATACGTCTGATGATGACAACGATTCAAGAACGACTTAAAATCTAAAGTTACGAGGGTTCCTTCGCGCCCTGATCCGAGAAGAACCCACAACAAACTCAGTCGGGTATTTTGTATTTTTTTTATTACCATCATAATTACAATATCATATTAGTTTAATATATTTCAATTCAAATTAGATCAATTCGTTTACTCCCACGCGTTTCTATCGTCTAAGTAATCCTGCAACTTGTAATACGATTTTTCTATCAACTTTCTTTTAACAAAGACTTTGAATTTATTAATTGGCATCTCTAGAACGTCTTGTGGGAGTTTATTATAGAAACGTATACAGTTACCCTTAAATGAGTTGTTAATCTTATGCAGCCTACTAGAATTTATAACAAGTTTGTTTGTGTTTCGTAAGTTATATGATGTACATTCACTCTTTTTATTAAAAGAATAATGTTTTTATCTACCTACAACAAGTTTTCTATAAAAGTACAAGTCCTTATAAATTTTAATAAATAGATAGAAGGAAACTTAGGTTATTTTGATAATGATTACAATAAATTTGAATCATGACGTAATAAATAAAGATTTATTTGCCAATCAATAATATTGCAACGACATTGATAGAGTAAAGATACAATAAGTTATAATTATTAGTGATAACGTTTGACCCCATCTTATAACAAGATATCCATTCATGACATAGACGTTTTAAATCAATCAAGGTACATCCCCGGCTTTGCTCGAGGTAAACTACCTTTTACTAGGTTAGTGTGCTACTGTCTTAGACTGTATCATCAGGTAAGCTAGCAGGTAAAAGCTGGAATAAAAATTACATATTATATCATTGAATTCCAAAGCAATTCTGTAAGTCATTTTGACGAAACTTAGTATGTGTTTATGAATGGTTTCGATAGTTCGATTAGATGAATATCGGATCATACACGCGCCGCCTCCGTGCGTTCGTTGACCCGAGCAACAGCTGTGTTTCATTCATGATGGAGCGGAAATATTGCTAATAAAACGTTTAAAAATATGTTTTTTTTTCAGGATCGATTTTTTCCCTACCATCATCAAAAATGTCATTAGGACAATATGTGTGTCTTTGTTGTCGGTAGTGGTCTCCCGATAGCGGTATAATAAGTAAACAAAGGTCATTAATTTAGGAAAAAATGAAATAAGGATATATATGTAGAGACTGCCTCAATGGTCTAGTGGTTAGCATGTTCGACTACTGACATGAGGTCCTGGATTCGAGTCCCGGGTCGGGCCAATTCGAAAATGGATATAGAGTTTTCTATTAAGAGTTTCTCAATATTGGCCCGATGATGGGAAGTTGGCGGTGTGCTCCACCCCCGTGCCTCGGAGAGCACGTTAAGCCGTCGGTCCTATGCCCGATCTCTCTCCGGTTGTTGGCCCGATCTCTCTCCAGCTCCCTCATATGAGTGAGGAGGCCTGTGCCCAGCAGTGGGACGTTAATGGGCTACTTCTTACCTTTACTGCAGATGTAGCCACGAAATGTGAGTCAGTTTTAAATAAATCAAATTATCCCTTTTTTTGCAATTATCAATCAATATAGAATAGATTGATATAATTAATATTTTTATATACATAATTACGAACATATTTACGGAAACAAAGTTTTATATCAATCTGCAAAGATAACAATGCAAATATTCTTAATTGCCTTAGTTTTTATTACTATGAACAGCCCCCTAGCCAAGATGACAGTACGACTGGAACACGACAATTTATTCATGTTATCATGTGACATGTCAAGGTAATACGTCATTCCCATACATTTCTAAGCATTCTACTTTTTTTGTTCGAAGTGTATTTAGCTGTTAGCCCTACTGGCTTTTACAGCGTAACCGGAAGGAGGACGGGCTCTTTTGGAGGCCGCCACATTTCGAGTGCGAGCCCTGAAAAGGGCTCGCTCTCCGGGGAAACGCCGCTCCAAGGGCGTCTCCTGCGAGACCGAGCCCCGGCTTGGAGCGACGTTATCGCAGAACATCACCTGAAACGGACAAAATCAAAAGCGCCCCCGGGAACGTGGGTGAAGTCCACGTTCGGGTGACGTCAGAAATCGGGGACCTCGACTCCGCCGGCGGAAAATAGCATTCTACTGGCGTTAGTGTACTTAGAATTTCATTTTATCTATCAGCCTTCACATCTCTATAAATCGACTCGACTCTATGTATATTTATATAAAAAAAATATTGAAATTATAGGAGTCAAATAATTTTTAGAGTGTCAGCGCCATTTATCGGCGCTAGACAGAGTGAATGAGTCACAGCCTGGCGGCTTTCTCGGCAGTTCTCGGGTAACGGTCCGCCAGAGCGGTCGACTGTTGAAACTGTCACGCGTTCCATTAAGTGATTGGACATTATAATCTGAGTTGATTAGTAAAGTGTTTGATAGCACCAACATTGCCCACCGACGCTTAAACTTTGGTGGTTTAATTATGGAGCCCACTAATGACGATATCGGCGGATCCTAAGCTCTTCCCCGACATATATTTACCTAATATTTAATATCAACGTACAATTATTCCCTTATGAGGTTATTATTTCGTTACTTTTGTACTATACAAACGAAGGGAAATTAGTTCATAGGTACAAAATAACCTAAGTCTCGTATTTTTAACGGTATTATAAAGTTTGCTTGTACGTAAACTTTATGTACAGGTGATTAAAATAGTTAAGCTACCCCTTAAAATATAAGATATCTTCCAGTGAGTTCTGTCATAATCGTATTCAACTGATTCAGACTTTACCGAGAACAAACATATAGACTAGCAATGCCCCTCGGTTATATCTTTTGAATGTAACGTCCTATTTTAAGAATGTAAAACGTATTTTACAAGTATTGAAACGGTCTTTTATAAAATATCATTTAACGATTAAAATTAATACAGAGGTATGAATAATATGGTTTGATTATTGTCGACACTTTTATTAACTTTTAAAATGTAAAAAAGTAGTTACAGTGGCATAACTACCGTAGTTGGAAATATGTTATAGGGACTTTTTTATAGATATTAATACATTCTATAATATTATGAAACATTTTTTGGTTCTATCATGTTAGCAGGTTGGATGAAGTGTAAGCAGGTCTCGGGAACAATTTGCGATGCCAGAATGCCCCTTACACTAAAGGAGAAGATTACTTAGACGATCGTAAGACCTGTCATCCTGTATGGATCAGAGTGCTGGGCCACCAAAGGGAAGAATGAAAGGAAATTGCATGCAAATGTTGAGATGGATGTGTGGAGTGACAAAATTAGATAAGATTAAGAATGAGTATATTAGAGGAAGTGTGAAAGTAGCACCAGTAACCGAGAAGTTAAGGAGTGGAAGGTTAGCCTGGTATGGATATGTAATGAGAAGGGAGGATAGCCATGTATGTAACAGGGTCCTAAATATGATGGTAAGCGGCAGAGCCGGGAGAGGGCGACCAAAAAAAGTGTGGATGAATTGTGTGAAAAGGATATGTGTATAAAGGGTGTGAATGTAGAAATGACAGCGGATAGAGTGAAGTGGCGAAAGGAAACATGCTGTGCCACCTAGTGGGATAAGGGCAAGACAAACAACAACAACATTAGTAATTTTTCCAGCCCACGCGATAACAGATTTTTTTTCATACCTTAGGTTACATTAATGCATTTTTCTTAGGAGTTCCTCTTTATTTTGAAAAAGTAATATAGCCTATCTTGCTTAGTGAAAATGCAGCTTTCTAATGATGAATAAATTTTTGTAATCCGTCCAGTAGCTTTTGTGTGAAAACGTTACAAACATACATTCAAAAATACAAATGTTTCCTCTTTATAATATTATTTTAGACAGAGAAAAAATTGACAATTTCTTAAAAAAGCATAGCATATTTGCATTTAGACAAACATAAAATGCACTCCAATATATACTTGTGAGTGTCTACATCGCGAAAAAAGATATTCAAGTCATTAGATATATAGATTTTGAGATCTCTTAATATAAATAAATAAAAATAATTAAATGATTGTTATTTGTCTTTTCAAAAATGTAAGAAAGTATAAGGCATTTATTTATTTATCTGCCTTTAGATTATCACAAGGTTATAGAGAATTTAATATATGTAAGCCTCTATAAAACTGAGCGTTTATGATTGTGTAATTTTATATATATTAATGATATTGCATGCATTGCATAATGCAATCCACATTGCACGTGCTAGCATACATTCAGATAATGTTGCTGACCTAGGTTTATTAATTTCATTTGAGCATTATTAGCAAGCGAAACATTATTACGTACAAAAATTTGTTGAAAATAAAATAAAAGTAATCAATTCCATATTAGTATAACTACACAATAAAGAGGAGTATATTATATTATACATATACATTTCATTTATTTAAGTATAACAATGACGATTATTATAATAGATTCGATTGTAGACGTCCATTATAACAAACTCTTCGGTAAATTTTATGAGAAATGAATCACGCTATTATCAGGTGATTTTAGCGCGATTAAAATGTTGGTTAGCGTAAGTTTAAGGTGACCAAGTATTGTTAAGTTACCTCACATCAAATATATTTAGCAATGAAATATTTTGACGTGAATACGTCTTTAAAATCGCATTCATATGGAGGTCATTCAAACATACGAATGAATATAAAATCGGGGGATACAGTTTGGTATTATAGCTACATATCTATCACCTTCATTCTAAATTCAATAATATCACTATAGCTAATAGATTAAAGCATTTATTACGCTTAGTAAGGACTGTAACACGAACGTAAGCCCCTGTTACGAAGCGTATTCACGTACAACAAACAGCCGTGTCTATGACACAGCCACACCACATCTTTTTAATTAGGTAGTTTCATCAATGTCATTAAAATACTTTTAAACGGCTAGATCGATTTTGATTAAATGCTCTGTGTTGCATTGGGATCAACACTTGTGTAGATTAAGTATTAGATCCAATAGATAACGGATTTCATATTTATTTCCATATAATTCTACGGGATCAGGGACTACGCGGGTGACACCACGGTGAACAGCTAGCTTTGTAAATACATAATTTAGAATAGGTTTTCTATAATAACTTATGAGTATTGTATTTAAATTTATTAAGCACTTACCTGTTTGTATTATTATACTTGATAAATCGAATACCTTGACGTGAACTTTTCGGCCAAATTACGTATTTATTATAAATGAGCACGGCATAATTTTGACTTAAACTATTATATTTAACTTTACTAATTTAACCTATATCACAAATTCTATTGTTTTAATTTAAAAAGTTGTTATTTCTCGAAAATTATTAGGTTACTTTATAAATAAAGCAACACGTCCATCCTCTAAGAAACCTTCAGTCTTCTACTGGAATGGAGCACAGACTAACTAATAAAATAGAGTTACTACATTACACAGAGTACACAAGATTATACAGAAAAATAATGTAATACTCTGTAGTTCTTCATAACGCATTTCAAATGTTTTAAATGTAATATAAATATTGAGGTTATGTTAATTAAAAAAAGTGATCGATGTTCATTGCTTAGTCTCTTTATATATTCCGTTCGTTGATAACACCTATATGTGATTTTCTACACGTTAAAGTGAGCATTTTAAAGTGAACATGAGTATTATTTTTATACTAATACAAATAAATATTCAGATGTAACTTTTATTCAATATATATGCATTAGTAATGCGAATAAAGTTATTTGT
Organism: Elymnias hypermnestra; assembly: GCA_015832385.1. Taxonomy (NCBI): domain Eukaryota; kingdom Metazoa; phylum Arthropoda; class Insecta; order Lepidoptera; family Nymphalidae; genus Elymnias; species Elymnias hypermnestra. Next base: position 2,021,592 of record JACTOM010000546.1, on the reverse strand, counting down.
GTCTTTCCGCTAAGGAATCTACTGGAATGTGCACAGATTAGCTAATGGAAAAGAATTAACATTACACACAGAGTACACAAGATTATACAGAGTAATAATACTATTTAGTTCTCCACAACACATTTCAAATATAATAAAATATTAAGGTTATGTTAATCAAAACTTTTCGAGCACATATAAAAGCGATCGAAGTTCATTGTTAAATCTATTTATATATGCCGTTCATAGATAATATCTATATGTTATTTTCATGTACTTTTTAAGTAGGTGTTCATAAAGAAAAACATTCATATTATATTTATATCAATATAGATAAATATTTAGATGTAACTTTGATTCAATATAGATATGCATTTGTAATGCGAAAAAGTTATTTGAATTTCAAATTAACATTAATGTTCGTTACTGAAGATATACCTACTAAATATTTTAGTAATGTCTTATGGCTCTACCATAACAATTTTCTGACTTTATAATCTTTATTAAGATAATACAAAAGGCTCATTAATAGTTCATGATTTTGAAAGTTGATACTTTCATATTATAAATAATCAGGTCAATATTTACAAATTTTTAATCTGCGCTTCCCTTAGTCAAATACTCAAGGTCAAGGAGTACTTATAACTACAAGGTCTTTCGGTTATTGATCTAACTACAAAAAAATTGCTATGATGTTAGCGCTTTCTGATTTTCAAGCCTATAGCTAATTTTAGTTGTTATATTTAATACACATTGTGCTAAAATGTATAAAAAATGGAGAATCTACTATTAATTTTAAAAGTTCCTGTGTACAAAGTACACATGACAGAAGTGAAACTTCTTTGGCAAACAAATTTTAAGTCTTGTTTATATTTATACAAATGTAAAACTTTAGATACAAGAGACTTAGAGGAAGGGAAAAAGGAAGATATGTTAGGAATTTAATTGTCATTAAAATATTAATAATAAAAATAATAATGCACCACCCGAAGTCATCGGTTATGAGGCTGTACATCCCCCGAAAATGTGGCGGTCGAGGCTTATTAAATGCTAAGACCATGCATAATCGGGAGGTGTTCAGCCTCAGAGCCTACTTCGAGGCGAAAAGGGAGTCTCCAATGCATCTGGAAGTCATACAATGTGATAAAGGACTCACTCCTCTATCCTTGGCCAAAGAGGAATGGCAGAGACCAGCTGTACTTAGCACCTCTGACCGGGAGGCCGTATGGAAGGGAAAGGAGATGCACGGGCGGTTTTTCAAGGCTCTACACGAGTCTCACGTAGATGCAAAAGCCTCCGTGCAATGGCTGCGCTTCGGAGACCTCTTTGGGGAAACCGAAGGTTTTGTCTGTGCAATACAAGATCAAGTGATCAAGACCCGGAACTACCGAAAGTACATTCTGAAGGATGGCACTCACGACATATGTCGAGCCTGTCGCCGTCCCGGAGAGTCACTCAGACATGTGCTTTCGGGATGTCCGGCGCTTGCCAATACTGAGTATCTGCATAGACACAACCAAGCAGCCAAAATTCTCCACCAGGAACTTGCCCTGAAATACGGCCTCGTGGATGAGAGGTTGCCGTATTACAAGTACACGCCGGTGCCAGTACTCGAATGTGGCGCCGTCCGACTCTATTGGGACCGGTCCATTATCACGGATAGGACTATACTGGCCAACAAGCCTGACATCGTGATAATGGACCGGGCACAGTCTCGGGTGTTTTTGGTGGATATTACGATCCCGTATGACGAGAATCTCGTGCGAGCTGAGACGGAGAAAAAGCGCAAATACCTGGATCTGGCGCACGAGATTACCGCCATGTGGGGGGTGGGATCCACTGAAACCATCCCAATCGTTATATCTGCCAACGGTTTGATCCCAGTCAGTCTCGCTCACCATCTGAGACGGCTGGGACTGCGTAACGGTTCGCTCGCAGCAAAAATGCAGAAGGCGATGTTGCTAGACTCGGCTAGGATAGTCCGGCGGTTTCTCAGCCTGTAGCCCTGACCCCCGGCCGTTTGTTCTCCCAGCCGGGGTGTATCCTCCGCCCGTTATAATATTTATGTAATTGTATATTTATGTTTATGTATTAATACATATTTCGATATATAAGTATCTATTATTTATTTATCTATATGATATAAATATGTATATATTTTCGTAAACGAGCGTGAGTGAAGTAGTAGAAAAACAATAAATTAAAATCTCAAACGACGAATTATAAAGAAAAATGCCATGTTTTTTGTCAATATTAGAAATTATTAATTAAATTTTGTTTTTGAATTTAAAATTTAGAAAAGAGAAATAATGAAATATTTTTATTTTATAAAAAATAGTATATTAAATGACGAGTGGCAAATTAAAATGCCACATAAAAAAACATCGTTATGCTCATCACGCGTTTCATCCGTAAAAAAATTATCCTCGCGCGCCTAAAGAAGTTTCACTTCAAAACATGATAACACAGATTGTTAATTGGGATGATATAATCACAAATATTACATAAAAAACATTGGTCGTCTGTAACTTCGAAAGAAATGCCGATCGCGCCTCTCTGTCGCTTGTTTGTCTATCAAGTAATTTAGCTGATGATTATTTTACGTAATAACATCATAAGAAATGCCGAACAAATCGAATGGTTGGACCGATCGCGCCACTCTATCGCTTGTTCTGCGCTTATTGTTTGTCTACCACGAATGATAATTCTAAATCAAAGTTTTACCCTTAGGCGCCCATAGAAGTTAAACTCTACGGCCCCGCTGGCGAAGTGGTACGAGTACTCGCCTTGCCAACAGAGGTCCCGAGTTCGATCCCCGGTAGGACGAAGTTAGAAAATTGTAATTTCTAATTTGTCTCAGTCTGGACTCGTAGGATGCTTCGGCCGTGTCTAGTAACCACCATAGTAGCAAAGACGTACCGCCAAAACAAAGAGATTTGTGTTCCGGTACGATGCTGTGTAGAAAGCGTAAGAGGTGTATCGCCTCTTATCAAATTAGCGCGCTTCCATCTTAGCCTGTATCATCACTTACCATCAGGTAAGATCACAGTCAAGCGCTAAACTATCAGCATTAAAAAATAACAACTTCAATAAATCTGAACTATCTTTTAATGCTTGCTACATAGCACCCTACAGGAACTCAACCTTCTGCATGATGATACAGTCTAAGATGGTAGCGCACTAATCTAGTAGGAAGTTTTATCTTTCAATAGTCGATACAGACCAGCCACTTCCGAAGCCTCCACTCCAAACGAATAAAAAATACAATTTCCTAAATTTGGCTAGTCAGAAAACGTATACAGTATTTCTAATAGCAAGGCTAGTACTCGGTCGATTGTGTAATGATACAACATCAACTGTACATCCTCCCGCCTTTGTGTACTCTCAGTCGGATTCATTCGGGATCAAATAAAATAAAACTATAAACCCAACATTACACTAAAATTTTAATATCCCAAAGTATAAATATACGATATTTTGATCTCAAACGATTCATAAAATAATACAGATTTATTGTGCTTTTTACTAGTAAATAAACATTTATTACAATTAAACTCTCAACAAATAAATAATCTGACAAACACGTACAAAAATAATAAGTTAGCCTTAAATATTTCAGATTTGACTTATAACCTATAAATATAAAGACTATAACAGGATCATTTTTTAAAGGGAAAGCTTCTAGGCTCGTGTGTATCTAGGTACTGAATGAGGCTGAGCCAACACGTTCGTTATGTAACGCTTGTTCGATTACGTCTGCTCTCATCGATTAATAGGTATGACAAATAAAGAGTTAGCGTGTCATATTTCATTATTTAATAGTTTATTACGCAAGGGAGAAAAATAGGGCATTCTCTCCCGCGAAATTTTGACAAACTCGCGGGTACGTATGCCCTAGTTTTCTTCTCGTCTTCGAATTGACTTTGTGAAACGTGAGTTAGCTGAATGCGCGGCAGTGGAATCGAATCGGGAGAGAATAATACACTTTTCTCCCAAATACAAAGGTCTAACAGCAAAGTTATAATTTGCTACATTATTAACAAAAAATTACACTCACACTATTTTGGTTACCAAGAGGAAAATTAGAATCTAACAGGGAGAGAACGATACACTTTTTTCCCGCATACAGGTGCCGAAAAGCGAACTTTTCATCCCAGTGTAAGAAAATATAACATTCTTAATAATTTCCAGACACATTTACTTGTACACTATCACAATTACATAACTTTATTAATTCAAGTTTTCACTTTAAGTATATAAATTACCACTTAGAAAGATACATTTCGCACTATAATAAAAGTTAAGTACAAGAATAATTAGATTCAAGTAACATTTTTAGTTAGATATTGTCTTTTTCCTAATATTAGTTAAGTAATACTATATCGATTAACTTCTATAAATATATAAAGGTGACGTCATCGTGGATGTAATGTGGCATTACAAATCGTGCCGGGTGTTAAGGAACTCGATTATGTAATCGTATGACTCTCTTAACTATGAAAGGACCCCGGTTCGGTTTTCGGGAGGACAAATAAAAATGTATTTCTTAATTTGACAATGTCTGGGTTTTTAGGTCGGTCGGTAGTTACTATCAAAATTGCGAAACCACTTTGCTTAAATTTAAGTCAATCACGTATAGCTTAACGTGCGTGAGTGCGTGTGCGTGTAATAGCGTGCGTGCGTGAGTGGGTGTGAGTATGTATATAGATTTGAAGTATTTCAACAACAATTTCGGGTTATGCTTTGTAGCTTATGTATTTTTAAAGTGAAACTTCTTTAGGCCCATGAGGCGGATGAAACGTGTGATTAACGTCACGAAAATGTGCAGCGTTTTTTATGCCAATTCATTTGAAGGTTAGGTTAGGTTAGGTTATTAACAAATAACATGTGGCGTTTTAATTGGCCACTCGTCATTTAATAATTTAATATACTATTTATAATGATACATAAAATAAAAATACTTTATAAATTGTCTTTTTTAAATTCAAAAACAAAATTTAATTGATAATTACTATTTGAGATTTCAATGAATGAAATATTAATCTTCCCACTTACCTCCCTCTGAGTCTCGGAAATCTAAAGTTTTAGATTTGTATAAATATAAACAAGACTTAAAAATTAGTTTGCCAAAGAAGTTTCACTTCTAATAGGTGTACTTTGTAAGTACGCACTTTTATTTATTTTTTTAAATCACAGAAGCGGACTTTCCTAGAACAGATGTGCTGGAAAACATATTCTGCAATTTGTAAATATTATCAAAGTAACTTTTACTAATGTATATATAGGTTATTTTCCGCAACGCATATAAAAATCCAGTCAAAAACAGTTCAGACACATTAGATTACGAGGAAACAATGAATTTCTCGTTTAATTTGGAACGTAAACTTTAGAATGGGCTACTTTTTTTTCTGATTTATCCATGGGAACGCGAAATTCTAGGCGTTTAAATAATCTTGGACTAAGCCACAGCGAGTTCGGATTTAACTAGATTTTTATATTAAACCCAAGTAAACTAATAAGCAAAATAATATATTTGTTTAGGTTTTAGGTTACATAAATTGTTTGACCCAGAGATTACAAAATTTGTTAATTTTGGTCATTATTTTACTAAATGAATTTAAGTTATAAATTACTTCATAAATGTTTCGGTTACATATTACATAAATTGTTGGACCCATAGATTACAAAATTTGTTATAGGTTTACTTTGTGAATATATTTGTGTTATTTATTACTTACAATGTTTGAGTTAAAGAATACTTAATGACATATATAGGTTACAGATAACTTATATGGTTTGGGTCATAAATTACAAAAGGGACTGTTTAAGTCATAAATATTTCGGTTACATATTACTTAAATTGTTTGAATAATAGATTACTTTAATTGAGTCATAGATTATTTATATATAATGAGTTATTGAGTTTATAAATTAATTAAAATTTGTCGAATAGAGTCATAGATTACTTAAAATATTTCGGTCATAAATAACATATTCGGTCATAAAGTTATGATCCAAGCAATAATTGCTTGGATCATAACTTTAATGTCATGAGTCACAGATTATTTATAGATAATGAATTATTGAGGTTATAAATTATTTAAATTTGTCGGGTCATAGATTACTTCAATTGTATGAGTAATAAAGTATTTAATAAGAGTTTATTGATTACTAACATTTTTTTGGTCATAAATACCATAAATTGTTCGGATCATAAGTTACCTAAATTGTTCGGGCCATAGATTACTTCACACTTAGAATCAATAAAAGTAACCTTTTCGTTATACGATAACATTTAAAGAAATATGTTTAAGGAACTTTTAGTATCCAATATTCCTAGTAGAATTAACAAATCACATGACATATTGTCTTTTTTATCTTCATTAACAAATCCTATATGTATTAAGTTCAATATGAACTATATTAAGAGCTAGTTAAAATAAACACTATGCTATTCTTGATAATCCTTTTTGAGTAGCTCGCACTGAAACAAATATTTAGATATTATTACTTACATGACATAATATTTTCTATAAAAAAGCATAGTAACTCGTTAATATGCCAAAAAAAATACGCTTGCATACTTATAATTATTATAGGTTATTGTAAACAATAAAAAATACTTTAGATATCCTCGAAACTATTAATATTAAAGGATACTATATACTCGTAAATGTAAAACAAGAAAAAAAAACATTAGTGTGGTTTTAATGAGAATACAATGCAGGTGAAACAACAGATGCGAGTCAAGGGTGCCGCCATATTGGCCTTGGCTGCACTGCTGAGTATTTTTAACTTTACCTCCACTTCATCTATTGTAATATATGTTAGATGGAGATAAAAATTGAGATGTTGGAAAATAGTATTATTAAAACAAATATTTCTATGAATATATTTTCGATAATCTGAAACGAAACACTTTGTACATTTAACGAAACCTGTTGTGCTTTTCAAAACTTCTAATAGATGACGTCATTTAACTTATATAAAACGATTATGAAGGCATATATTTACATCTAAACAAATAAGCCAAGGTATTATTTGCTAATCAACATGTAAGGCATAGGCAACCTACCTTTTGTGCAAAAACAATCCCAAATGCAGGAAGCGTGCAAATTTAATGTGATATGGTGTCCATCTACAATAGAAATAAACCCATGATAATGTTAATTGATGATGTTAGTAAAATGATAAGATATCATAATGTTTTCAAAGCTAAAATCAAACCAAACAAACTTCAGTCTTAATAATTTTCAACATAAACAAAACACAATAATATTAAGTATGATCCCGTTTGTTGTTTGAAATTTTGTGAAACTACTTACTTGAACACTAGACTTCTTTTCATACTTAGTTCTTAACCTATTTGCAAGAGGTGGGGTAAAGAGAGCAGGATCAGGATGAGAGAGACCAGCTTTCTCCCACGGATGTTGATGCTTCCACGCTAAAGATACAATGGATCCCACAACTATAACCCACAGGAATCCAATCTGGAAAATTTTGATGAAATTACTTATTGATGTGCCTGCGTGCGCATATATGTGCGTGCATGTGTGAGCGTGTGTACGTATGCAGGAGTCTGAATACGAGCTTGTGTGCATATATTTCTTTGTACCTGTATGATTATTACTTGTGTTTGTGAGTGTGAAGGTGCGTCCATTTGCGCGTATGTGTATGCGTGCGTGCGTTTATGTGTACTGTTAGCCTCGCTGCCTCGGTGTTTATAAAAGAAAACACTACTCTGGTTAGAAACTTGGTTTATTAAATGTTTTTTTATAATATTATAATTCTCACAACTTTGACAGTTTACTGGAATCACCTTCCTTCAAATACTTGCCGAGACGGTCAGGACCTTAGGCTCATCACTAATCCAGACCAGCAGGCAGAAACCGAGTCCATAGTCTTGGACAATAATTCGACTAATTACCAGGACGACTTATTATTTCAAATAGAGCTACGGTTTTTATAGAAATTTTGACTGATTGTTTAAATCTTGACTGACATAGCAGTCGATAGTTCCAGGTCAGCGTTATTAATATATAATTTAGGGATGTAACAGTACCTATGTGTGTGCATGCGTGTATGTCAACGTGCGAGTGTTTGCTTGTACGTGGGTGCGTCTGTGTGTTATTGTGCGTGCGTGCGATTAGAAAATAGAAAGAAAATAACTTTATTTGGCCCACAGGTATATTTATACAAATGTATATACATAAATTGAAAAAATATATACATAATTAGTTGAAATGTTGTGTAACCCCCAACCAGTCCCAAAAAGGCAGAACAGCGCGGTATTGCTGTGTACCACAAACCTGACGTACCTGTTGATGCGTACGTGTTTGTCTGTGTGTGTGCATGTAAGTATGTTAATAGCCTTTTTTGATATAATGTTTGCTTTTGTGACATATAAGATAGTATGTAATAATAAAACATCAAACAACAGTAGTCCAAACATCACTTCTAATGTTAACTTTTTCACGCCATATATATATATATATATATATATATATATTCGATATAAATTACCAAAATTGTTTACTTTAAAGTGGAAATTGTAATTTTTGTCGACCCGTGTCATTTACGAGAACATAAAGAAAACTTACCGGACTTGTCCACATGTAGGAGATTCGGTATAAATAAAAATATCCGCTTGTATCTGCATTTATGATTGGCATTGTCACATTGGCAGCACATCCAGCAACACTAACTGGCAATTTCACTGGAAAAGGGCGCGGCCCACCGAAACTAATCCAAAGGGTCATAGCCATACCCGTTATTAGACCTATAGATACACCCTGCAATGAAAAATTTAAATTAATAACGAAGTAGAAACCTCCAAGTGGTTTTAGGTTTTAACCCCGCCACATTATCTGTTATTAAGACGTTGACAGCTGTGACGTCAGATTGCTGTCAGCCTCAATATTTTGAATCTGAAAACCTTAACATTTACTCTTGTAAGTTCCATGATATAGACATTTCTTTTTCGTTTACCTTTTATTGGTAAGAAGTTGGGTAACTTCTGATACAACCTATGAAAACGCACTAGCTTACCAAAAGGCAATTTACCTCTATTTTTTTCTACAGTATTGTACCGGAATACAAATCTAGTGTGATAACTAGACACGGCCGAAGCTTCCCACTAGGCTAAAGATGGACAAATTAGAAAATACTACTTCCTGGAATGCTTGAGTCTTGACTTATGCAGGCTTTGGTCGTGGCCTCCACCATACTAAAAAACACGTGCTGCCAGGCAAATCAATTGCGTTTGACACACTATGTCTGTGTTTGCGCGCGCGTGTCTCTCTCTCTCTCTCTCTCTCTCTCTGCCGGTGTATGTGTGGAAGGACGAAGCAGTGCAACATTTTTTATGCTAATTCGTTTGAAGTTTAGGTAGTTTTATATTAACAAATAACATGTGGCGATTTAATTTGCCACTTATCATTTAATAATTTAATATACACTATATAAAATAAAAATATTGCATAAATTCTCCTTTCTAAATTTTAAATTACAAACATAAATAATAATTTTTAATATTGACAAAAAACACGTCATTTGAAATTTCAATAAATTATTTGTATTAGTTTTCGACACTTAATAATGTAATGAAAATTATATTCATTCAATTCCTAACATATCTGCCTCTAAGTCTCCCAAATCTAAAATATTAGATTTGTATAAATATAAACAAGATTTTAAAATTAGTTTGCCAAAAAAGTTTCACTTCTGACATGTGGAATTTTTACACTTGCACTTTTATTTTTTTTATTGAACTACACCACATATGAAAAAAAAAATATATAAAAGGAAACTTAAACTAAATTAATAGTGTCACACAATAAGCGGTCTTAACCCTTTGAAGCGATTTCTTCCAGAAAATCTTAAGGGAGGAGGAAAGTCAAGGGTATAAAGATAGGTGGTGCGAAAGGGAAAAAAAGTAATACTTTACATATACAAACATAAAATACATGTATACTTATACGTAATGTCGTCTGTTAAATAACATTTTGGTGGGCAGGAATTGATGACTGCATAAGTTACAAATAAAAACAAATGCAACAATTCATTAAAAGAAATAAAAAATATTTTTACCCTCTCGTTGGCGTACGTAGTAAACATTCCCAAAGTAAATAAACCGAACAAAGGTCCTCCAACAGCACCGAATATAGTTAGAGAGGCTTGCAACACTCCTCCTAAATGCTCAGCAATGAATGCCAGAGCTAAAAACACAAGGCCGTAACCACATGCAGCTAATTTAGTTAACCATGGTATATAAGACGGGTTTATTTTACACCATCTGAAATATTAAATACAACCTATCACTAAAAAGAAGAAAATACAAAAGAAATATATCAAGTTGTTGCGTAAGACCACAAGGCAGAAGTTAAAACTTCATCAAGGTGAAGTATGTAACTTCGTCTTGATGATGTTTTAAAAATACATTTTTGCCTTATGTTATATTCATGAAATAAATAACATATATAAAACATAAAATTTTTATTAAACAGAAGTTATCGTCAGTAATTTAGACTCTCAGGGCCGGATTAAGGCCCCGGGGTTTCCACAAAGGAGGGGCTCCGCAATTGATATTTCGAAACTATTTAATACACATGTCAGAAGTGAATCTTCTTTGGCAACTTATTTTTAAGTCTTGTTCATATTGATACAATTCTAAAACTTTAGATTTACGAAACTTAGAGGGAAGGAAGAAGGAAGATATGGTAGGAGTTTGATGAAATTGTCACTAAAATATTAAAAGTGGCGAAAATTAATAGAAATAATTTATTGAAATCTCAAATCACAAATTGTAAATAAAAATGCCACCTGTTTTCTGACAATATTGGGAATTATTAATTAAATTTTGTTTACGAATTTAAAATTTAGAAAAGAGAATTTATGAATATTTATATTTTATGAAAAGTGATATATTAAATCGAATGGCAAACTAAAATGCCACATGTTATTTGTGAATAGTAAAACTACCAAATCTTCAAACGAATTAGCATAAAAAATGCTGCACATCTTCGTGACGCTAATCACGCGTTTACTCGGTAAAAAATTTACCCTCAAAGCGCACCTTTAAATCCGGCCCTGAAAGGAGTGACTAACTCGAACGAGCGTTACATAGCCGATTGTGACAGCTCAGCATCATTCAATACACAAAGTTCACAGTGCGTAATAATAATTAGAAAAACACATCCTTACAATAGAAATGTATATATGTAGTACAAGAACTATCGAAATTATTTAAGGAGTTTAAAGTACTATGGTATTAGTATTACCTACTAACATAATCCGTTAAAGTAACAGCAGCTAAAGCGTTGCATGACGCAGATATAGTAGATAATGAGGCACTGAAAATCCCCGCAACAAACAATCCAGCCAAACCCGGGACAGACCTCATAGCATCCACTACATAATATGGCATTAGTTGATCCGGCTGTAAGAAAAAATAAAGTCAAAAATCCTTTATTTAAGTTGGCTTTCACAGAAATATGAATCATCAATACAGTAACTTTATCATATTATTTCCATGTACCACTAATGATGTGATATACAGGTTTCATGTCTCCATTTAACATCATTTGAATCTATACATCTATATAAAATACTAGCAATTGATAATATTCTCTGTTAAATTCCACATTTTACTGTAGTTAACAATGTACACCAAAAACAACATATTTATAGATCAAATTACTATTTTTTACTACATTAAAAAACTAAAAAATATATAAAATTAAAACTTTGAGAGCTTCTAGTAAAGTTGTTTTGCACATTGCAATATATCAAAATTTAATAAATACTTTAAACACCACATAATAATTTAGTAATCACTTTAATTGGGACTGAAATTTACTTCATATATATATATTTATTCTATCCAGTTCCTTATGGTTATATATTTAGTATTTATGTATGTTTGTAATATATCTTTAGCTTGTATGTGTGCTGACATGTTCTTAGCTTCTTCATATCTCTGTACCACCACATGTTTTATAATATTTTTCCACTTTCTGGGAAGAGATCTCTCCAAAAGGATAAAGTATCCTATGTATACTAAATTTTAATATCTTATTACTGTGACTTCTTTTTTGGTGCATAAATAAATAAATAATATACATAGGAACCATCGATATTGGGTCATAAAAATTTCTATTTAAAAATTGATTTCCATCATTGTTATGGTATGGTAAAAGGCAAATAACTGTATAAAATTGCTATGAAAACGTACCGCACTTATACTTATACTGGCCAACGGATCGCAGTCTCTATACACGGCGTACATGCTTAGGCCACTTGTACATGTTACAATGCTTAGAACAGAGAGCACAGGCCAACTCCACCACAGACACTTCTGCGAGCGATCTAACGTACTCACAGTGAGAAGACGTTGGACCTGTAATTGCATTACTCTGTAAAACATTTCTTAGTAAAATTAGCGTGACATATTAAACCGCTTCTGTATTGAAAGCGAGTTTTTAAAGTGTAAATTTTGAGCTGATGATGATGTGCAGCGTTTTTTATGCTAACCCGTTCGAAGTTTAGATATTTTTAATATTTACAAAAAAGAAGTGGCATTTTATTTACAATCCGTCATTTGAGATTTCAATAAATTATTTGTATTAATTTTCCACACTGTCATATTTTAATGACAATTAAATTCATTAAATTCCTAACATATCTTCCTTTTTCCTTCCCTCTAAGTCTCGGAAATCGAAAGTTTTACATTTGTATAATTATAAACAAGTGACATGTGTTTTTTGCTCAAACGACCCGACTCAATCGTTTCGGTGTATAAGACTCAGCAAGGGAGGCCTGCCGATACCATTAATGGGTATTGCCAGGCCTCCTTGCTGAGTCCACCCAACGGAACTGGAATTTCGCATTCATCCCTGGTATCCCGGATAAGTCATACTAGATAACATATAAATAGATTGTTATATATATACCACAATAATAATAATAAAATCTTAATTAACGACATCAAAGTCCAGTTGTTAGTGCTTAAACCTAAAATCTTATTAACTAGTGTAAGTATCATATAAATTAACATAAACTCAGCATCTAAATATAATTCAGCCAATATTTTTGTACAATTGAGTGTTAATTTTGTCCGATTATGTTTTCAGAATGCTGTTGTTACTAGAACATATTCTGTCTAGCAGTGCCGTTACCCTTTTTCTTCTTAGACAATGAAAATCATTTGTATGGAGGATGGCAAACATGCCAACACGCTGCCAAACCGCGGTAATCCCAATAGCATTCTGAAGCCATTGTTATATTGCACACGAATAGCATCCATCGATGCTCGCATATAGCTAGTCCACAGACCGCCCGAGTAAAGGACTGGCAGTATGCCTTAAATCGAATAATTTTAACATTTTTACTGCATCGGGCAACTCGGTTGGGCAGCGTTCGGGATACTACGCCAGATTTTTTCTTCCGATATCCCTCAGTGCGTTTTGCCAGTGATGACCGACGGTTCTGAGACGTGGTCGCTGACTATGGGCCTCATGCAGAAGCTCAGAGTCGCTCAGCGTGCGATGGAGAGGGCTATGCTCGGAGTTTGGCTACGTGATCGAATTAGAAATGAAGAGATCCGTAGTAGAACCAAAGTTACCGACATAGTCCTACGAATCGCGAACCTGAAATGGCAAAGGGCGGGGCACATAGTCCGAAGGACCAATGGACGTTGGGGGCCGAAGGCGCTGGAGTGGCCCCGCACCGGACGGCGCAGTGTAGGCAGACCCCCCACAAGGTGGACCGATAATATAAAGAGAGTCGCTGGTAGCCGCTAGAGCCAGGCGGCGCAAGATCGGGCCTTGTGGAGGTCATTACGTGAGACTTATGTCCAGCAGTGGACATCCATCGGTTGAAGCGACGACAAAGACGACTGCATCGGGCAAATCTGTGCACTAGCATATTGCATCGCACCGCAATGGCTCTACGCTCTCGTTCAATGTCCTTATTATCCTTAAGATCCTCGGAGGGAACGTGGCCTAATTACATATATACGTCTTCGGTAATCGCGTTATAATCCCATAAGATAACATTACGTTACAAATCTATTAATTATGCAATAGTATCTTTGTCACTTAGCAAAATATGTCGTTGCAATGATTGATTTAATGCTAACAGGCAGATTGGTGTTATTGAAACAACAATAAACACTTCTCTACTTTTATTATGAGAATTCAAACGTACTGCAGTCCGTGTCATTCGAGTTTTGATTATGGAAATCAAAACATACAATGCTAGCACAACTCGATTACATTTCGCTGTGGGTTAATCTAATGTTAACTATATTCATATATAACATCAACTATCATCTGCATACAATTTTGAAAAGCCTTTTGCTTACTTATTGCTCTTTATCATTGAGAGGAAGGACAATGTTGTTTTATAGTAGCTTTAGAAACAGTTTTTCTTTTCGGGTAACTTTTTTATAAATTATTGCTAATTATATTACAGATAAGACACAATGTATAAATACTTTAATGAGCTATGACATGGGCGACTTAGGGTTTTTAAGAGCTTATGTCCGTTCTGACACTCAAAAACACTATAAAAAAATAACTTAAGCTTCTAACTTCAAAAATGACGGTACTGTTATCCCTTAAAACCTTCTATTCGCATTAAAAGGTAGCCTGTGTCCTTTCGCAGGCTCTAGACTATCTGTGTACCAAATTTCATTTAAAACGGTTCAGTAATTTAGGTGTGAAAGACAGATTTCAAATTTATGTTAGTACGAATAGAATTTAAAAAATCACAATTGGTTTTTGGTGTAAGAATCTTAAATTAATAATAAGTATTAAGTTGTAATTTTACCATTAAGCAAAACAGTTAAATTAGATATTTTTAATAAATAGTTTCATTTAATACTAATGTATTGATAATGGGCATAAAAAGGTTAAAAAACTAATAACTATTATTAATAATAAAGGTTTTTTGTTACCTGTGTATGGTTGACCGCGTATAGTGAAAGATATGTGATGCAACCTCCAATTATTAAAGACCACCAAGTATGCCTCTCTGTTGGGTTTATACTGAAACTATTTATTGAATTTATTGAAAAAACTTGTTTGAGGACCTAATTTATAGAAAAATAACACGATACCATTTTCTTTTTAAATATGTTTATTATGTTATGTAAAATAATCATCTGCAAACCAAGAAAAGTTATTCAAAACAAAAGTTGAAAGTATGAAATCGATTTCAGTAGATTTTTCTTATGGTTTCAAGACCTTACAGGGACATTTATATATAATATATCGGTATTTTGGAAGAATAGTGACATAATTCATAAAAGCTAATTATAAAGGTGAGCCGTTCTTAAATTGTGAAATCAATAATCAATTAAATAAGTTTTTTCAGAAATATATCAATCATCCTTTTACAAAAGACATTACATTATTGAAGACTATTGCAGCGATTAAAATGTTTGAACTTAATTCTAGTTGCCACAGAAGCAAAATATTACGCATTGTAACCTATAAAATTATAATTGAAAGAGTAACAGCTGAGTTTCTTGCCGGTTTCTTCTCAGCGGTGGTAGATTTACTACCGGACCATACCAACGGAGAGCCTACTGATGATTTCAAAATTATTGAGCTTACTTGCATAAAGAATATTTTGATTTTGAAGGAAATATGGAATATGCGGATTTCTGCTGTTCATAATTCCAATTTTGAATCCTGTGATTATTCATCTAAAGCAGTGCACACGATTAGTACGTCAATAAGAGGTTCTAATGGTGGCAAGTTTATTATCTATGGAAATTCAGTATGGCTGCGTCAATAGATATATGACACCTGTCATAAGATGGCGGGAAACTTCCACAACGTAATTCACTACCATATTTACATGTCTTATTCCATTTATTTTATTCATTAATAGAAGTTGTAAATTTATAACCTAAATAAAACTCCATTTCATACGTGGAAAAGAAAGTAATAATACGTACATTATGGTAACTATTACGATTATAATATATTCATGTTATCTAGATTAACGCACTTTTATATGATAATAGATTACTAGCCCAAGCAAAACTGTGGCTAAGTTGTGTATTACACTCAAAACATTTCGTTTAAAGCTAACATTATAATTATAATTCGAGTAAAACGAATTGAAACTTACTTTGAAAAATCCAGACGCCCTCCTTCCCTGGCCATAATAAAAATCTGCTCGAATCCACCTAACTGAACTGATGCAAATATAACGACACTAAAAACTGCTCCGAACATAAGAAAAGACTGCAGTAAGTCGGTGAAAAGCACAGCCTTCATCCCACCGAGGGACGAATAGAAAGTACAAACTAATCCTACTACTAATATAGAAAACAGTCTATCTAATCCAGTAACAGACTCCAAAACTATTGCTGGGGCATACAAAACTATGCCATTGTATAAAACCATTTGTAAAGTATAAGTTAATGATGCCAACATTCTTATTTTAGGACCAAATCGTAGCTCCAAATACTCATAAGTACTTGTTTTCTGTAACCCAAAAAACACAGGGAGATATAGCCTAGATGCTATTGGAGTAGCAATTCCGTAGGCAATATTTATAACAGCAAATTGCATGCCGAAATAATAATTCTCTGCTGAGAGACCTAATAAAGTTATAGCCGACATAAAGGAAGCCATTAACGATACAGCAACAGGGAATATTGACATATTACGATCAGCCAGAAGGTATTCCTGCAATAGAGGAAAATGCATTATTACCACATTTTCCTTGTAACGTGATACAAACTTATATGTAAATAATTACATGGACGGCCCTAAGTATAAAGAGTCAAGTATAAAATCCTAATTTTGTTTAACGTTCCAAAGTAACTTATTTCGATAGCTATATGATTTAAAACACGATTACAAATATTGCTAAGGGGTGATATACTCATACAACTTACAAAAAAAAAACATTGGTCATTGGTAAAGTCGACTTACGGGCGATAACTTTACGTGATAACATCATAAGAAATGCCGAATAATTCGAATGCTTAAGCCGATCGCGCATCTCTATTGCTTGTTCCGCTTATTGTTAGTTTGTCAAGTCATTTTACGGGTGACAACTTTACGTGATAAAATCATAAGAACTGCCGAACATGTCGAATGCTTAGGCCGCTCACGCCTCTCTATCGCATCTTCCACGCTTATTGTTTGTCTGCCAAGACATTTTAAAGATGATAACTGCACGTGAACACATGATAAGAACAATTAGAATGCTAAGGCCGATTGCGCCACTCTATGTCTTGTTCCGAGCTTACTGTTTATCTGTCAAGTCGTTTTACAGATAGTAGTTTTACGCGATAGCGTCAGAAGAAATGCCGAACAAGTCGAATGCTTAGGCTGATCGCGCCTTTCTATCGCTCGTTTTGCGCTCTCGTTCGTACGCTCGACAACCATTGATTACACATTATTTAGTCAAAATATCTAAAGTGCAAGTTGACTCTTTATACGTAGGTACCGTCGATATATAAAGAAGATACGTACGCTGATTCCCTCAATTGGGTACATAGTTTTTAAGAACAGAAAATTATCATTTATTTTTTGTATATTCCGATCTCGTGGGAATATGGGAAACCCCATTCTAAGTAAGAGTTTACGTCATGAATTAATGGTTTTAAAGATTGATTGTCTCGCTAGCGCAGTGGTGCGAGTACTTTGCAAGCAGAGTTCCCTGGAGCCTGGCTTCGATCGTGGCTAGTTACCGCCTTACCCATTAAGACACCGCCAAACAATGAGATTTGTGTTCCGGTACGATGCTGTGTAGAAACCATAAGAGGTAAATTAACTTCGAACAGTTTAAGGCGATTCCATCTTAGACTCTATTATCACTTAATACCAGGGCCCGCAGACGAGTCACTTTCGAAGATTGCTAACGCTTAAAAAATGTATGATAATGACGTTTCATATCGAAACTTATCGAAAAATTAAACGTCACGCCCATACATTTTTAAGCGTTAGCAATCTTCGAAAGTGACTTGTCTACGGGTCCAGGTGAGATTATAGACAATCTCTAAGGTGTCGAAGGTTATCGTTAAAGGGTACACAATGTTGTTGCTTCAACTATTAATTTATAGATACGAACTCACATCATTTGTCTTTTGTTTCCCTCCGCTAAAACGAAAATAAAGTCCAATAACCACAGAAGCAACCATTGTTGCACTCATTATTATATAATCCCATATTCCAAAGATGGTCTGCGCCATGTTTACCTGGAAGTAAAATATTATGTATCACTTAGTTTTCAATTACTTCCATTCACATTATTAGATACACTCTTACATTCATAATTTAATCAATATACATATTTTACTTTACACCGAATCTATATATATATAAAAGAGAAAAGAGATATCCAGGTATCTATTGTAAAGTAAGTAAGTAACAGCCCATTAACGTCCCACTGCTGGGCACAGGCCTCCTCACTCGAAGGAGCGAGGGCTTTTAGAGCATAGACCCACCATGCTGCTCCACTGCGGATTGACAGCATAGTACATAAGTGCACTCTCTATTCCTTCACTATTATAGCCCGATGTGACGGGAATCCTGACACAACCGGAGAGAAATCAGGCGCAGGATCGACGGCTTAACGTGCTCTCCGAGGCACGGGGGTGGATCACACCGCCAACTTCCCAACTTCGGGCATATATTGAGAAAATTTTAAATAAAATACTCTAGATAGAAAACTCAATATTGATTTTTGAATTGGCCTGACCCAGGACCTCATGTCTGTAGTCGAAATGCTAACCACTAGACCAATGAGGTATCTATTGACTCATCACGATATCTCTGGAGCCATAAGGCGTAGAGACTTGAAATTTGGTAGGATTATTTGATTTGATTCCACCCGCAATGGGGGTTACGGGGGTGTTAACTATTGATTCATTACGCTATCTCTGACACCATAAGGCGTATTGACTTAAAATTTGGTTTGAATATGCCTTTTGCCGAGTAGATGTCAGATAAGAACGGATTTTATGAAATTCCACCCGGTCGCGATGGTGTAAATCTAAAGCCTGAAAAAGGACTATAAGCTCTTTGCAGTAATACACAGCAAATAGCTCATTGAATTATTTATACGTATGTTTATTATTTGTATAAAAAATTGCCTAAATTAATGAAAATGCTAGCCAAAAACATTCCACGCAGACGAAGTCGCGGGTTCAGCTAGTATATGAACACGTCTTTGGAATGTATCAAACGACGCATTCAAGAAACATCAACGATGGTTATAATACAAAACACCTTAAGACTAAGTTATTTCATTTTGTAAGTCTTCTTTTTTATCGCAGACATGTTTGAATTTGTCGTTTTCATATGAGAATACTTCCACGAATACATATACCAAGAACTGAGGTAGCAATTTAAACGACCGTATCAAAAAGTAACCTTGGATGATGATTACTGCATCTCGAATAACATTTTGTGTATTTATATTAATAAATAAAAATAAAATATCTGTTTGTAATAACAGCATCTTACTAAATGCAAATACATTCATAGAATACCATGCTTGCATTATGTTTTTTATTATTATTTATAGTTTAACTGTAATCTTACCTTAATGTTAGTATAAGAGGTAATTTGCCTAAGAACGCAATTTTAATGCTTTGTAAGAGGTCAATTAACTCCTACCAGATTAGCACGTTTCCATCTGAAATGAAACTCAAAATATTCTTTACTCAAGTTGCCTCAAAAAGCCCTTTCTTATTGAGGGTAATGTGTCCGTTGGTAACAAATCTACCACATGTATAAGTGAATATATAAATACGGGCCATTTATCATTTGGGATCACGTGTTTTCTTAATTTAATACATGAAATAAAAACAAACTTTTAATTCCATAATTTAGAGTGAAGAACGTTCAGAAATCATTTTTCAGGTAGAGCATTTTTAATAAGATACCTCAATCAGTTTTAGATTTGCCTCCACATAATTTTAAGAAATATGTCAAAAACATACTTTTACAAAAGGCATATTGTAATGTTGAAGATTATTTAGGCGATAGAAATGTTTGGACTTGATCCCAGTTGCTCACAGAAGCAATATATTACAAATTGTAATATACAAAACTATCTTAAAAAGAGTAACCGTTGAGTTTCTTGACGGCTTCTTCTCAGCGGATTCGAGTTTCCGAACCGGTGGTAGATTTGTTACCAACGGACAGACTACTGAAGATTCAAAAGTGCTTTTTGAGCCTTAATAGTATATATCGCCCCTTAAGCCAGATAAGACTCACAAACAAACGCTGACGTATCAGAAATAAAATACATACATGAAACAAATAAAGAGCCTAAAAATCTTTCACTTTTAACAAAGTAAGAATTTTTATCTCTTCAAAGTCAATTAAGACGAAGCTAAAATAGGTCGCACGTAACATATATATTAGTTAACGACAGACACCATAATTTAAAAGTATGATGAAATCAATTGACTCAATTAGTTTAATTATCTATCATAAAGACTCTCCTTCATTCAATATAAAGAGAACCTTATTACGTTTTGAAACGATGTAACGTAACTGATGATAAACTTTATGAAACCTATACATCAGTCTCGTACTGTAACTAAATATTTTTATATTTCATAAATACGGCCTAATTTAATAGTATTTGCAATAAAACAACCATTTGGCTTTAACAAAAAGCCTCCACCCAATAAAATGGGGTTCTTGACTACTTAAAAGTAGATATTTGTCCCTCTTAAAAATTAAAAGTACGTGCGTACAAAGTACACGTGTCAGAGGTGAAACTTCTTTGGCAAACTAATTTTTAAGGCTTGTTTATATTTATACAAATCTAAAATTTTAGACTTCCGAGCCTATGTTAGAAATTTAATGAACATAATTATCATTAAAATATTGAAAGTGTGGAAAATTAATACAAATAATTTATTGAAATATCATGTCGTGTGTTTTTGTCTAAATTAGATATTATCGATTAAATATTGTTTCAAAAATTGTAGGTATATTAAATGATTAAATGAGGAGTGGCAAATTAAAATGCCACATGTTATTTGTTAATATTAAAATTACCTAACCTTCAAACGAAATAGCATAATAAACGCTGCATATCTTCGTGACGCTAATCACGCATTTCATCCTTAAAAAAATTTACAGAGAAGTTTCACTTCAAAACAATTTTTAAAACTCTAATTAAAATAAAGTAATTCCAGTGTACAATGGGCGATCTTATTGCTATTTAATGAGCTAAAAAATGCAGTTTATTATATACAATAGTGTGGTCTAACAGCAAAATATTGCTGTTTCGTCATTTGAAACTGTTTGTAAGCATTTTAAAGATACGAGAACAAATTCTGCGCAAAGGTAGTCACTAGCAACAGCTATGTAGTTGTATATATTTCTATATCTATTATAATTAGACTGTATTTATTGACTATTTTAACGGGTACATACCACGATGGCGTTTTTTAATTTTGTCAATATTACGACCCCGTACGAGCGCCCGTTAAAATAGTCAATATACCACGAAAATTTAAGCTTAAACCAATTAGACTGTGTTTGTTCGGTTAAACGTTTTAATCTTGGGAACTCTTGCTCGAAATAAAAATGTTGCACAGCTCATTTATCCAGGAAGGCTATTTGTTCTATATCATCACATTACGACAATAGGGAGTGGAGTAACAACGAAAACTGTTGCAAAAGAAAATGCTCCTCTTAAGGAGGAATCTCTATAATTTACTATTTCTCATAATCAAATTTGTCCTCACTCTGTTATATGATGCAGACGAAATTGCGCGGATCAACTAGTGTTTGATAAAACTGTTTATTGTTATTGATGTGTTCTTTTAATATGGATATATGTATTATGATTATATACAGCTCGAAGGCTGTCGGTGATTAGTTTAACATAAACACGGAAACGAAGAAAAAATAAACGATATAAATATCTGTAGAAACTGCATCTTGATAGAAAATATAGATAAATAACAACTACAAATTACAATTGAAACATTAGATGTAAAAATGTTTTATATTATGTTTACGAGAACGTATTTTGCCCAAACGAAGCTCACTAGCAATAGCTCTATCTCTCACTCACTCACGTCAACCAATGGACGTCCACAGCTGGACATAAGTCTCACCCAATGATGCCCACTGTGCCGGCTGCCGGTGACTCTCCTTATGTCGCCGGTCCACTTTGAGGGGGTCGCCATACCAGCACCTTCGAACCTCAACGTCCATCAGTTCGTCCGACTATATGCCCCGCCCATTGCCATTTCAGCTTCGTGATTTTTAGGGCTATGTTATCTTATCTTATCTTAGCCAAGGCAGGTATCCCGCAGGTCTACTTGGCAGCTCCCGCGTCTCTCTTGCCTATAGCTATATATGTAGTTACAACCTACAGCTATATATGAAGGTACCTTGGCTGACACCGACTCCAAATATAACAATACGAAGAACACTATAAAAGAATACGCAATTATTTCTTACTTTTTAGAGCATATTAATGTATTTGTAAGTTTGTTTTGAAGGCGGTTCTTTTTTTGTTAAAATTTATATTTATTTTTTGATTTTTAGTGAATCTGAAGTAAACTAACAAATTTGTCTCAATATGTGTACACCTAAAACGCGTTTCTCATGTGAGATAACACCGTTTAAATGAAACAACTTTACAAAGTTAAATTTACATTAATATCGCCACACCCGGGATCGAACCCGAAACCCTTATACCACCGCTTCACACATAATTCACCTTTCAAATATTGCAATGCAGCAACAAACGTAAGGTCATTGGCATTTGATTACAGACAGTTATAGATTTTGCCAAAAATCACACTCTTACTGTAAGCCGTTGAGGAGTTCCATTGATCTTCATATTTAACTACGACTAGCACTTGACCATACCGAAGTTACGGTAGGCAACTCAAATATCTGGATAGCCTATAGAAGATTCAGCCGAGTATCGTTGATTTGCTCCTAAGAATTGAAGAGTCATGGATTCCGTCACTTTGTCATGGATTCCATCATCAGAATCTAACCAAACTATCACAAAACAACCCTTGAAGTATATCCTTTCCAATAAAAAAAAAAGAATCATCGAAATCGGTTGGCGTGATCTTGAGTTATTCGTCCATTTGTCGCGCACATGCTTAATGCAAATTTAACACTTATCCGGTTTTCTCATGGATGCCGTTATCAGAATTTAAAAAAAAATGGGACCCTATGACGAGCACCACCTTTCATTTAAAAAAAATCATCAAGATCGGTCCACCCTGACGGGAGATATGAGGTAACAAACCTAAGTTAAAAATAGAAAGGCAATAAATTTAAAGAAATTATGAGATGCCGAAAAACTTATTGGTTTCCTATAAGCGCGGAATAATTATCGCAACTGTAATCTTACACTAATTAATAATTATCGCCGATTGTCAAAACCAAATAGACAATAAGTAGGGAAATAAAAATATTGCTTCCTTGCAATACTCGGCATACATACTCGCATGTTACACGTCTCATTTCATACATGAAACTATTGAAATAGAGAAGTATATTACAAAATCATAAGCAATAATTTATAAGACAATTCAATTTGCTTACTAAAAGTCGAAATTAATAACATGTGTATAGAATTATGCATATCAAAGTAAAATTTGCAATTTTTACTAGTTGCTACCTACTTTTAAGGGTCACGGCAGTTCATAGAAGGTAGAGTTTAAGTATTAGGTAAGAAATTAGAGAATTATACAATTCAAACTCTCCTTTTCCTAAAAATGCAAATATATCTATAAAAAAGTTTAATTAGAAAGTTGTTCATATGGTTTTTTCGTCGACTGTACATATTTTCTCTACATTAATATTTTCTATTGATATACATACATATTATATGTTAAATGTATATTAAATCTTGTATAAGTAAACTACAGGAAAATAAGATTGAAATTTGTTAAATACATACCCAGATTATAAGTAGTCATTGATTGACAAAATTTCAATTCTCGATTTACCTTGCAATGTTTATGTATAGCAAGTGGTTATACAACTGCATTATTTTACGAAATTTCAAAATGTATAAGCTCCTTTAACGAAATATAGCAGTTTTAAAGATTTTATCTTATTGGTTATTTAATCACGAGCATATTTTCTTAAAACAAATAGCACAGCACATTATTTTACGTGTTTTCACGTTAAACCCCCCCACCGGAATGACGTTCAGCAATCGCACAGGACAATGTTCATTTGTTTGTATTTTTAATTAAAACGTTCCATTTCGTGACCACAAAATATTTTTAGGTTATGTATTTACAATTTTTCTTAATTTATCTTTTAAAGGCAAAAATTTTATACATACAGCCTAATTTTGTATGTACAATTAAATAAATGTTCTAAAATCTTTACCTTTCCCATTCAAGGGATTAACATTAAAATAACAATCTGTAAAGTTTTGATTCCTCGCAAATGGACTTGAAGTTTTTTGTGACATATTTACAAATGTCAGCGATAAGCTCTACACTATCGTAGCTTTTTTATCGATATTGTGTATTTATTATCTGTGCGATTGAAATAAACTATCTTTGCGATGCACATATACGTAATTAATTTCTTATAATGATATCATTTTATTTCTCTGTTACAGCGCTTCATCGCTACAGTGTAGCAAGTAACGTTCCGTTTTACGCACATCTCTTTCAATAACAATAATTCTTTATAATATTAAATTGTTTTTGAACTTCATAGGTTTTTTTTGCTTAAAATAATTATATTTATATGATTACTTCTCATTTGCAATACGTATTATAGTACATTGTTATTTAACGCCATCTTTAGATAACTTAATGTACTTCGTTGTAACAAATCCGTAGTGTGGCTTACAAGAAAACTACATTCAATACCTTGCAAAAATTTAGAAATTATAAATTAAATAAACGTTAAAATGAGACTAAAATTAACAGATAAATAAATACGCAAGACTTACATATATATAAATACCAGTTAATGCTCAAAGTGTTTTGCAATGTAGCATGAAAAGGTACAAGGGAAATTTTTACGTAACGTCCCACAAGATTACAAAGTTTCATTATATAATTTATACTTATATATTGAGTAGCGCATAGAAGATTAACATCCATTAATATTTATTTTACTACTTAACGCGTTATTAACATTATTCACCAGAAAGAATGCAAAGATATGGATTCTTAGTTTTCTTCCTGTTTGAGGTTTTTAAAAATGTAGCGAATAAATAAAAGGTATGAGAAGCTTTTGAATGCATTTTAAACAGGTTCGGATGTGAAATATACAATATTATTTTAACTGCAACCCTACTTTATTTAATTGTTGACAGGTAAGCGATTGACCAAGATCATAGCTGATGATAAGTGATGATACAGTCTATGATGCAATAGGGTTAATCTGGTAAAAGACAATTTACTTCTTACGGTTTCTAGACAGATTCGTACCGGAACACAAATTGCTTGGAGGTACGCCTTTGCTGGTATTTGGCCACTGTGGCCGAAATTTAAATAAGCGGGAGTTTTTAACCGATAAAGGCAAACTCCTACACGAGTTCTTTATTGCCTGACCTTAGTAAAGGTAAAGGTAAGTAGCAGCCCATTAACGTCCCACTGCTGGGCACAGGCCTCCTCACTCGCATGAGAGAGGGTTTTTAGAGCATAGACCCACCACGCTGCTCCACTGCGGATTGGCAGGCATAGTACACAAGAGCACTCAATATTCCTTCACTCTCATAGTCCGGTGTGACGGGAATCCGACACGACCGGAGAGAGATCAGGTGCAGGACCGAGGGCTTAACGTGTTCTCCGAGGCACGGGGGTGGATCACACCGCCAGCTTCCCAACTTCGGGCAAATATTGAGAAAATCTTAATAGAAAACTCAATATTGATTTTGAATTGGCCCGACCCGGGACTCGAACCCAGGACCTCATGTCTGTAGTCGAACATGCTAACCACTAGACCAATGAGGCAGTCAACCTGACTCAGTCTGACCTTAGTAATTTATCTTAACTTTGCAGGTTTTAATTTTAACAGATTAATACCCGATTTCACCAAGATTCCCTAAAGCTTCATATATTTAGGAGTAATAATCTCCTTAACTAAATGTACTAGATAAATGTGAAATCTACTTAGAGGACACATAAAGCTTAGGGGAGGATGGAGAAGGAGTTAACGTTTCACTAAGAAAACAATAGATTTTAAAGGAAAAAAGTGCGTGCGTACAAAGTCCACATGTCAAAAGTGAAACTTCTTTGGCAATCGAATTTTTAAGTCTTGTTTATATTTATACAAATTTAAAACTTTAGATTTCCGAGAATTAGAGAGACGGAAAAAGGAACACATGTTAGGAATTTAATAAATTCAATTGTCATTAAAATATTAAAACTGTCGAAAATTAATACAAATAATTTATTGAAATCTCAAATAACGAATTGTAAATAAAAATGCCAAACTTTTTTGTTAATATTAGAAATATTTTTAACCGACTTCAAAAAAGGAGGAGGTTATCAATTCGTCTGTATTTTTTTTTTGTTACTTCATATCTTCCGACTGGGTGGACAGATCTTGATGATTTTTTTAAAATGAAAGATGGTGCTCGTCATAGGGTTCCATTTTTTTTAATCCAGTTCTGAAGATGGCGTCCATGAGAAAACCGGATAGGTGTTAAATTTGCATATAACTCAATATCACGCCAACCGATTTCGATGATTCTTTTTTTATTGGAAAGTATATACTTCAAGGGTTGTTTTATGATAGTTTGGTTTGGTTCTGATGATGGATTCCATGACAAAGTGACGAAACTCTTCAAATCACAGGAACAAATTAACGATACTCGGCAGAATCTTTAAAGGCCATCCGGATATTTGAGTCACCTACCGTAGCATCTGTATGGTCAAGTAATTGTCGTAGTTTAATATGAAGATCAATGGAACTCCTCAACGGCTTACAGTAAGGGTGCCATTTATGACAAAATATATAACTGTCTGTAATCAAATGGGAATGACCTTACGTGGGTTGCTGCATTGCAATATTATAAAGTGTATCTAAGCGGTGGTACCAGAGTCGGGGGGGGGGGGGGACTTTTACGTATTAGTGTTACGCTGGATTACCATATAAAAGACTGGTGATAGCGGGGTGGCAAAATAACTGACCGGTAACGTGTAAGGTTGCGGGTTCGATCCCGGGTGTGGCGATATCTGTGTGTGGTGTTTTAATTAAACGGTGCGGTCTCAATCGAGTCACACGTTGTACCCATATTCAGACAAATTTGTTAGTGTACTTCAGATTTACTAAAAAAATTTTTTTTTTTATTTTTTTTATTTATAATTTAAGATTTTATGAAAGATTGTACATAAAATTATTAAATGACGAGTGGCACATAAAAAGGCCACATGTTATTTGTAAATATGAAATCTATCTAACCTTGCACATGTAACGCTAATCACGCGTTTCATCCGTACAAATTTTACCCTCATGCGCCTAAAGAAGTTTCACTTCAACAAGTATGAAAATGGTAGATAATTCCGTGAAGAAAATTTCACTAAACCTCACACGTCAAATATTAAATTAAATATAGTCCACGGATATTAAATATTCCTTATAAATTATACCTTTCACGGTTAAAACGAAGAGCCGGTTATTACGCAGCATGGATGTAATACATCACATTGTAATTAATAAACCGTGACTTTCCGATAAAGGTGTTAAATTTTATTATAAGGATATATTGTACATAACCTGACGGGAGCATTTTTAATTTTACCCTGTCAAAAGATGAGATGAGAGCGTTGAGAAGTATGAGTGGATTGAAACTGAGTGACAAAGTAAGAAATAGTGTAATAAGAGAACGTTGTGGTATAAAAAAAGATGTAGTGACTAAAGTTGAGAAAGGTATGTTTAAATGGTTTGGGCACGTAGAGAGAATGAATGAAAGGAGACTGACAAAAAGGATTTATGAGTCAAGAGTGAATGCGAAAGTTGGAAGGGGAAGCCCAAGGCGAACGTTCCTGGACCAAATCCAGGACATTTTAAATAAGAGCCATGATAAGAGTAATCTAAACCGATGAACTTCTTTGAAAGGTTTAATGAGAATGAAAGAAGCGAAGGAGATATGCAAGGATCGTGGCAAGTGGAAGGGCGTGGTCACTGCAGTGCCTACCCCTAAGGGAATGAGGCGTGATGCTATCTATGTAAATAAAAAACTGCCTCATTGGTCTAGTGGTTAGCATGTTCGGCTACAGACATTCTCATTTCTGATCAGTCGCTGTCAGATCCTGGTTTCAAGTTCCGGGTCGGGCCATTTCAAAAATCAATATTTGATTTTTCTATTAAGATTTTCTCAATTTTTGCCCGAAGTTGGGAAGCTGACGGTGTGATCTACCCCTATGCCTCGGAGAACATGTTAAGCCTGTACAGGACACGAGGAGGATATTGGGGGTTAAATAACTTTACAATTAAAAAAACAAACAAAGATTGCCTTTTGACCTTGACTCACATTGCATATTCACACTACAAAGGATTATTATACAGTTATGTTCAAATTTAAAAGCTATTATACATTTGCATGTCATTGCTTCACAAACTAAGTAGGCGCTTGAACAGTGACGACAATAAACCATACCTCTGTGTAAATTTCTGGAAGTATTTTAATCTTTTTTTCAACCACGCCGCTGGCGCTTATAACATTAACCTATCCGATTTAATAATGATATTAATGGTACCTAAATGCACGACAATAAGCTCAAGCACAACCGTTAATAATAAATGTATGTCTACATTTCATTTTCCAAATTTATATTCGTAATAGTCAAGTTGATGATAGTGTAAGATTAAACGAAGAAGTTAAAACATGTCTGACTTAGAAAAGGCTGAAAAATTGTCTCCACCTAGACGTTATTTTGCCGTGCATTATATTTTATTAAGATTTCTCGGTTTAGGATGGTGGCATCACCCAGATGAAGGCAAAACATCTAATTTCCCCGGACTCTATCTTTATTACGCGGTATTAACTGAAATCGTATGGGTAGCAGGTTTCGTCGGCCTAGAGACAATTGACCCATTTGTCGGGGAAAAAGATAGAGATCGATTCATGTTTAGCCTATCATTCGTTATCACGCATGATCTAACACTCATAAAACTGTACATATTCTTCTTCAAAAACAAAGACATTCAGGATATAGTTAATACATTGGAAATAGATTTGCAGAAGTTTTATCAGAACAATGTTCAAAATAGCAAAACTGTTAGGACAACAAAAGTACTTACAGCTTCATTTCTTTTCTTCGGATGGATCACTATCGGAAATACTAATGTATACGGTATTGTACAAGACATTATTTGGAAGGCTGAGATTGCTAAATTGAACGATACTTCTCCAAGGCCTTTGAGGACACTTCCGCAACCAATTTATATACCATGGAACTACCAAAACGATTTGTCCTATATATTAACATTTCTTCTAGAGACTGTAGGTTTACTTTGGACAGGTCATATTGTAATGACCATTGATACATTTATTGGTTCTGTCATCCTTCACATGAGTTCACAGTTCAAGATAATGCAAGAAGCTTTAACTACTGCATATGATCGCACAATCTACAATTTAACTAAACACATAAATCGTGAAAACGATGACACACTTATAATTGTTGATTTGAATAACACGGATGTTGAACACCATTACGAAAGAATTGTGAGAACATATTGTACGGAAGAAGAAATTGAGAACGCTTTAGAAAACACATTGAAGAACTGTTTCCGTCAACATCAAATGCTTATCAGGTGTGTCTTATTATTGTTTGATTTATACTCTTTTTTAAAGAAAAACTAACTGTTCCTCATGGTTGTTATGTTCCTGTTGTGTATCCCGATCCATTCACAACTTGTCTTCCAAGTGTATGTGGGGAAAGTAACTTTGTTAAATTGAATAGGAAATCGCATATCTCTTGAATGGACGCGTATGTCTTTTATAGACTATAAGCCCATGGAAAAATTTAACCAGTGAAATGAACATACAGACATACATACACACATAACATCACGTCTCATTCCCACAGGGGTAGGCAGAAACAACGTCCTTCCACTTTCCACGATCATTGCATATCTCCTTCGTTTCTTTCATTCTCATTAAACCTTTCGTACAAATTCGTTGGTTTAGATTACTCTTAACCTTTTTTACTCTTATTTAAAATGTCCTGGATTTGGTCCAGGAACGTTTTTTTTTTTTTTATAATTATGGCAGACAAACGAGCTGGCGGGTCACCTGATGTTAAGTGATCACCGCCGCCCATGGACACCTGCAGCACCATAGGTACTACTGATGTGTTGCCGGCCTAATAAGTGGGAGTTGATTCGCCTCTTAAACACATTTGCATCATAGGCTTGCGGGAACACCGTTGGCGGGAGTTCGTTCCACATTTTACACCTCCGTGGGAAAAAGATCGACGGTATCTAAGTGTGGTTGAAGGCCATGCATCCAGGTTATATGGATGAAATTTATCGGTCCGTCGAGTTGTCCGATCGTAAAACCGTGACGGCGGTACTAATTTACGTTCGTTCGCCTTGGCCTTCCCCTTCCAACTTTCGCATTCACTCTGGACTCTTAAATCCTTTTTGTCAGTCTCCTTTCATTCATTCTCTCTACATGCCCGAACCATCTAAGCATACCGTTCTCAATTTTAGTCACTACATCTTCTTTTATACCACAACGTTCTTGAACCAACGTGAATAACGCTTAGAAGGCTGTTACTATATTATAAAATAACTTTGAGCGTTATTTCGTCATTTCTGAGCGGTACAGGCGAGCACACGAGTAAATAATTTATTTTATCCTAATATTTTTATTCCTAATATATTTATAATTTACAGCTATAAGGTGTAACATAATATTTAATAACGTTCTTACAGCAGTAACAACTCGGTAAATCCTGAAATGTTGATAATTGCTGTAAGATTATAAATTTATGTACGGCAACATTTTTTTGATATAATGTTATTAAAATATTACCGTTGTACATTATAGCCGTACATTATAAATGGTAACAAATAAAAAGTACAAAAAAATAATTATTTACTCGTGTACTCACCTGTACCGCTCAGAAATTACGACGTAGCGCTCACAGTTATTTAATGATATAATAACAGCCTCCTTAGAGTTATTCACGTTAGTTCATTTCACTGGTTAGTTTTTTCCATGGGCTTGTAGTCTATTAGTGATGATGTTAAATTATTTTGGTCACACGATATTCCATTACCCTAGCATAAGACCTTATCAATCTATTTCAGCAATGCCTGAGCTCCCATTTACCAAATAAAACTCAACAACTAAATGTTGCTATTACACGCAGGTATTCTATTCAAGGGTAGATAGATAAAACGCTTTATTGCACACTTTTACATTACAAAATTAACCATTAATACTAATAAACAGTAGAAAATATATAAAGCATGCCACGGGCGGGCTTATTTCTACGTAGTGATCTCTTCCAGAATATATTTTCTTAGTAGAGATAGACCAATTACGAGCGAGTAATTAATTACATCTGAATTGAGCTCAAAAGTGCGTTATAAATATATTTAAATTTCTCAAAAATTTTGCTGCAATTACTTATAGTATTCTAAAAAATCAATTGTGCTTTTTTGTAACACAAACTATCACAAAACAACCCTTGAAGTATATCCTTTCCAATAAAAAAAGAATCATCGAAATCGGTTGCGTGATCTTAAGTTATTCGTCCACTTCTTGCGCACATGCCAATTTAATACATATCCGGTTTTCTCATGGATGCTATTGTCAGAACTGGATTTTTAAAAAATGGGACCCTATGACGAGCACCACCTTTCATTTAAAAAAAAAGTAATCAAGATCGGTCCACCCAGTCGGGAGATATGAGGTAAAAACATTAAAAAAAATACAGACGAATTGATAACCTCCTCCTTTTTTTGAAGTCGGTTAAAAATAGTTTTCCATCGGATTCTATAAAAAGAAAGTTTAAAAGTTCCATTTAATAAACAATTTTTTGTAACAAGCAGTGTGTATATAAATTTATACAAGCAATTATAATAGCAACATTTTGTATGTGAAGATGCCAATATCCTATGTATAATTAAAAAATTCATAAGACTTCCTCGACAGAAAGCAATTTATTACAATTCTTTAATACCTGTTAAACTGTTAAGTCTAGACGTGATGAAACAATTACATTTCGAAAGAGTTAAGTGACTAAGTGGTCTGTAAATCTTAACAACTATAAAGTTACTTGAATGCAAGTTCTGGCAAGCAAGCTGAATGGAAGTCAACGACCCTTAAATTGCAATAAACTGCGACGTAAATTAGCAAGGATTGTACCCCATGCCAAGCAGTGGCAAACTTCGTTTTCAGGAAATATTGTCACCAACAAAGAAGACTGAATTGCTGAAAATAAGCATTAAACATTTTGGAATCGTCACGACTTTGCACATTTTATTTGAAGTATTTTTCCAAGCATAAATAAAAATCATATATCGGGTTGGAACAAGTACATGTTGATGTCTATATATTAATACACTAGCAATGCCCCGCGGTTTTAAAAAGTCTACTAAGTCACTTACCTTATAATCTCCTTTCAAATTATTATATACACACTGACATTCATAATCTAATCAATATAGAGATTTTGTTTTACAACGAATATATGTCTAACTAATACATTTTAAATTCATAACATCAATTACGTAGAATATCCGTCTTTCTTTAACTTTCCTATACACATCATTTGACACTCAGGATATGTTATTTTCTTTACATTGATATTTTTAAATTCGTTATCTCTTTTGAATGGAATGTCCGATTTTAATACTTTAAATATTGGTTTACAGGTATTGAAACGGACTTTTATAAAATATTATTTTACAGGATGATTATGAATAACGGTTTGATTATTATCGGCACTTTAACTTTTAAAATGTAAAAAAGTAGGTATAATGGCATACAGCAGTTGGACATATGGTATCTTTAGGACATCTTTAGGACATAAGGTATCTTAAGGACTTTTTTGTAGATATTAATACATTCTATAATATCGTAGTACATTTTTTTGTTCCATCTTCAATAAAGTTCTCAGTGCACGCGATAAGACATTTTTTGTTTCACACCTTGGGTTACATTAATGCATTTTTATTAGGGATAACTATTTTTATTGGGAAAGTAATATAACCTATGTCGCTCAGTGGAAATGTAGCTTTCTAATGGTAAAAAAATTTTCGTAATCGGTAAGCATTTGTGTGAGAACGTAACAAACATACATACATACAAAACACAAATCTTTCCTCTTTATAATATCAGTTTAGATGATGCGAAAACTCATCGTCTTTTTAAGAAAATTGCGAGGGCGGACTAGTATAAAATATCTATTTATAGTTTACATAGAGAGACAGAATGATAATATTTTTTTAAATTATGCATAAAAATACTTTAAATCAACAAAAAAACGTTACACACCCTACCATATAAACAAACGCATACAGAATATTATTATTATTATTATTAAAATTTTGGCATATAGTAGTGCCAGAACAGCACTGCGCACTCTGCCAATGTCACGTAAGTGGAAAAGACACACAGGAGACTTTGACAATATCAATTTTGAACTTTCCTTTTTTGTTGTAGTTAAAACGGCATGGCGGTGAAGCAGCTACTTTATTATCTACAACAACATAAATACAAATAACTATAAGTATAAGATAACTACTATTAACTTAGGATATATACATATCTATTTATCATTACATTTTACTAGAGCTTTATTCTATTATATTTGATATATTTACACAAGAATTTAACATATGGACTAAATACTAACATAAGAATAGATTGCGCGTTAATAGGGCGAGGAATCTTAGTAGGAAGGATATCATACAAAGGAAAAGAAAGTTTAGGACAGGAAAAGAGAATATGTTCTACAGACCCTTCATCTAACCCACACTCACAAATCGAGTGGTCCCTTACCCGGAGTTTTGCTAAATGCACTGGTGTACAAGAGTGGCCAAGGCGTAGTCGGGTTATGGTTGCTGTAACTGATCTACTGGCACTTTTAAAGATGGAGAACCAGGGTTTTCTTGGGATATCTGGTTGTATCAATGCATAGAATTTGCCTTTATGGCATTTTGAAAGGGACCAAGCCTTATTCCAATCATCTTTCAGATATTGAGTAGCTAACAATCTTAAATCAGAACATTGATTTTTAAACTGTGAAGTAACACCCACTTGGGATGCCGATTTTGCAAAAGAATCTACTATTTCGTTACCAATAATCCCGGAATGGGCAGGGATCCAGGCTAATGTGACTGAAAGACCATGTTGTTTACACAGGAATAGAGTTTCACGGATTTTATTAGTGGTGGAATTTCTTAAATTGATATGGAAGGGATTGCTTTTGACTGCCAATAAGCTGCTCAAGGAATCACTTAAAATGATGGTGTGTTTAATGTTATGTGAAAATACATATGAGACAGCTTCTAGTAACGCTAGAGATTCACCAGTAAAAACAGATGTCTCCGGTGGACATTTAAATTGCAGAGCGATTGCAAATTTTGGTATCCAGCAGGCTACACCTACACATTCTATAGAAGACAATTTCGAAGCATCAGTGTAAATTTGAAGATAGTTTGCCCAATTCTGGGAAATTATTTGGTTAAAACTGTTGTTGATTTCAGGATCTTGCGAATGGATTCCCAAATCTGTAATAACTGATGGTTTGTGTGTAAGGGCATTGTATGGAGTAAGAAAGATTGGGATTAAGGGTGAGTCAATTCTGGGATGAGGCAATCTAGTAAATTTTAAGAAGCTTTTTAAAAGTAAAGATGGTCTTTGGCAAGCTTTTTCTATTAAGGAAAGCTGTTGAAGTCGAAAAAGAAGAGGGTGTGTTGAAAGTTGTAGGATTTTACAAATAAATCTATCAGACAGGAACTGTCTGCGCAAGAAAAGTGGAGGGTCTACAGACTCCACCTGCAATGCATTGGTTGGGGTAGATTTCATTGCACCAAGAACTATTCTCAAACATTTAGATTGTACTCTATCCAATTTATCAGATGTAGATTTATTTATTGGGTCCAAAAAGAATAATCCATAATCAAGATAACTACGGATAGTAGAATTATATATGAGCTTCTGAGTACATGGATGCGAGCCCCACCACACGCCGGATAGGGCCCGGATGACATTAATACTCTTTTCACATTTATTTATTATGTACTCCATATGGGATGTACCATTTAATCGTGGATCAAGGTAGAGTCCAAGAAATTTAATTTTATCTGTATTTGGAATATCTTGGCCTTGACATGTAATATTTAGGGATGGAATACTCCTCTTTGTAGTAAAAACTATTGTTCTACATTTAGGAATGGATAGAGAGAGGCCATTGGTTTCCAGCCATTGGTCAAGATAGTATAAAGCAGAGTTAATTCGACTTTCTATTTCTGACACATTGGTGGAACTATAATATAGAGCAATGTCATCGGCATACTGTAATACATTGCAAAAATTATTTACTGATAGTTCAAGATCATATGTATAGATATTGTAGAGAAGTGGACTAAGGACAGATCCTTGAGGTAAGCCCTTCCAGACAGTTCTTGGAGGTAAAGTAAGTGATTTAAATTTTACTACTATTGTTCTTGAAGAGAACAGACTGAATATGATTCTGATTAATTTTGGAGGAAAGTTAAGTTTAATCATTTTTTGCCTAAGTAGTGGCAGCTGAACATTGTCATACGCTGAGGCAATGTCTAAAAATGCCCCTACTAGATATTCGCCTTTACTGAATGCAGTTCGAATATCCGTTGTAATAATTCCTAGACTGTCATTAGTACCCATTCCTCGCCTGAATCCAAATTGTGACAGAGCTAAGTATGACCTACTTTCAGTTAGCCATTCTAGTCGATTTTTTATTAAATGTTCCATTACTTTTGCTAACGTTGAGGAGAGGGCAATAGGTCTGTATGATGATGGGTCTCCAGGGTTTTTACCAGGCTTCAGTATTGGAATTATTATCTGTGTCCTCCAAGCCACAGGAACGATTCCTGTTTCAACAAATTTATTGATCATATTTAAATAACAGTGTTTTGCTGAACTACTTAGATTTACTATAAAGGAATATGGGATACCATCCTGACCTGGAGTTGAGTCTTTTAATCCAGAAAGGGCACATTCCAGTTCTTCAAATGAGAATGGTCTATCCATGTCATCTGAAGTACTAGAAATAGGTAATGTGGCTAAAGAAGATTCTGGTGGAACAAATGGTGGTGCAAGGTTGTCAGCAAAAGACTCTAACCATTCGACAGGGTTGTAGGAAGAAACATAGACATCTCTATTGAGACTATTGCGGAATTTCTTGAAATTTAGCCAGATGACTGATATAGGACTTTTAGGCCTGAGGGCTTCGCAAAATGATATCCAACCTAATTTCTTTTTTATAGAAACTATTCTTTTTACTTTTGCATCAGATTTCTTGTATGTTATAAAGTTTTCAGGGGACATTTGCTGATTATAGTTAATCTCAGCCTCTTTACGTTGTTTAACAGCAATACTACATGACCGGTCCCACCAGGGTGGAGAAGATCTTAGGATAAGCTTGACATTTTTAATGGGAATATTAGAATCAGCAGATGTCTTAAGCATCTGAATAAATAAATCATAGTAAAATAAAATATTTTCATAATTTATTACATTTGGTAGATTAACTAATAATCTATCAAAGGACTCACAGTAGCCTGACCAATCGGCATAGGTTACCTTATACTTAAGGAGGGGGTCAGGATTTATATAAGTGACTGGGCCTCTACACAACTTTAATAAAATTGGGAAATGGTCACTGCCATGAGTGCTGGGAATAGTTTGCCAGTTTATAAGGGATGCCAAAGATGGTGAGGAAAGAGATAAATCAACAGCAGTTTTCGGATTCTGTGTGGGGTAAACACGCCTAGTTGGTGAACCATTATTAAGAATACATAAATTTTCATCATCAAATATATTTAGTAGAACTTGAGAAAAACTGTCACAATAGTAGCAGCCCCAGGAGACATGATGGGAGTTCAAATCACCCATAACTAAAATTGGGGGTGGAATAGCTGACAGGATTGCACGTATGTCTAGTTCTAGAGAAGGGTGAGGATGGGTTATATATAAAGAGAGGAATGATATATCTAAAGCTCTCACAGCCACTGCATTAATTTGCTGACTGTAAGTAGGTAGGGTTATTTGGCTAAAAGTATAAGAATGTTTAATGAATATAGCTGCACCAGCATAACCATCAATTCTGTCATCCCTCAAACAAGTATATCCTGGGATCCGAAATCGGGACCCAGGATTCAACCATGTTTCAGAGATGGCAGAAATGATTGGTTTATATTTATTAAAAAGATGTATGACTTCATGTTTTTTAGATCTAATACTCTGACTGTTCCATTGGAGAAATAACGTCATTGCTGACAGAAGAGGAGGATTTAGGTTGGTGTACATGAGCAACGTTGGTCGGTAGTTCTTTACTTTTGCATTGAGATATTAAATAAGATAGAGCAGAGGTCATCTGCTCCATCCATTCTTTAAGTGAATCTTCAGATAGTGCACTGTGCAATTGGATAGCACAACCATTTGCTAAATTGGACTGGCAATTGTTAATTATTTCTTTATGCGCCTGTTTGTCATAACCTTTGGCTGGAGTAACCTGAGGCCGAGGTTTGCTGTACACAGTTTTCCTGTAAGATGTAACCTTGGGATGTGGGAGGTTGGATGGTATTTCCTTACTTGGACTATTAGTAAATACAGGTGGGTTAAATATGTCTTTTGTTACTTCAGCATATGATTTTCTGACTGAAGGAAACTGTGCAGATGCATCATTATATGAAATATTTTCTTGCGACATGACCATTTTAATTGAAAGTTGTCGAAGTTTTTCAGGACAATTTTTGTCAGTTGCTAAGTGATTCCCTGAGCAGTTTATGCATAAAAGGTTTTCAGTAACGTTACAGGTATGCCCTGTATGTTGTTCTGAACATTTAAAGCATCTAGGGTTTGATCTGCACTGATTTTTAACATGACCAAAACGGCAACAGTTAAGACATTGGATTGTAGGCAATTTATATAATTCAACTAGAAGTGAAGTGTGATAAGAGTAAACTCTTTGAGGAAGAAATTGTCCTCTAAAAGTTATTACTACAGATTGAGTTGGAGTCCAGTTGGATACATTGTCAACTATTTGTTTCCGGTTGAGCCTGCGAGCTTTAAGAACCTCGCCACAACCTACAGGTAAAATTAAAGATTCAACAAATTCATTCATGCTCCAGTCAACAGGCACACCTTTAACAAGGCCCATTCTTGTTACATTAAATGTAGGAATGATTGCTTTAAAGTTGTGGTTATTAAGCAATGGATTAGTTAAAAATTTGTTCGCTGCATCAAAATTATTAAACTCTACAGATATTCTATTCCGACCAACTTGTTTCACACCATCATTTACTATGGAGGTAACTTTATTTACATGAAGTAGCTGACCGAATTTAATGGGTCGAATGGTAGATCCCGCAGAAGGATCCATTATTTCCCGATATACATGAATAATAAAAGGTCCTTTATCTTCAGCAGTATAATTTTTAAGGCCTTCAGTGAATATTGGATTGACAAATATAGATTGCACAGAAGGGACATATAACTGAGAATCAGTTGGCTTTTTAGCAGATGGACCAGGATCTAGAACATTACTGTCACTATTTCCAGATCGTTTCCTACTTATTCCTTGAGAATTTTGAGATGCTGGAATTCCCTCCAAAATTTTCCCGGGATCAGGCGGTTTTGGCGGGAGATTGGCTTCCATTTTTTAAAGGACGCCTAACATTCGTTAAATCGAATGATAGATTATCAAATATAAAACAATTCAATCCAAAACTATCACTTATCGAAGCAGCAGCTACTATACTAACTAAAGTATCTATTATTTTAACTACAACAAAGTAACAAAACCCTGAAAATTTTAATTTTATCTCTCTNAAAAAACGCATACAGAATATATATACGTATGTGTCAACGGCTGACAATTATGTCAAACTCCATAAGGTTACATCAAAAAAGTTTATATTGTATGCACTAAGGAGGTTACATTAGAAAGGAGGTGGGATAAGGAAATGGGCACTTATTTTGATATAAATAGATTATTACAACAACTTTTTTTTAGTATCTTTGGTAATCTTTGGTAACCGCTGAAATTCTAATATTTTTTTTTTTTATATATAGTCTTTGATAATAGGACCTTAACAAAGTTCAAACTTATCATTTAATTTATTGGTGGTCGAATTTCGACCAATATGAAACTACTGGTACTAATTTAGCAAAGGCATATACTCTAAAAGGGTCTTCATAATAATTTCGCAATGGTGTGCATATACAAATACGTATAAATAGTATATAAAATCATGGTATGGTTTTAAGAATCTGTGATACATGTGAAGCAGTTGATGCGAGCCATGGTGGCCACCATATTGGCCTTAGCTCTGCCAAGCCCCTTTCACTATGCCCTACTCCGCGTCCACCTGCAATTATAGACATGCGATAGGTAGACAAAAAACATAATGTGATGTAAAAAAGTCACACTAAACTACGTATACGTAATTGCAATAAAAAAAACATAAATTTGTCATTATAGAGTACTTAATTTGATATAAAACCTCATTTAAGTGTAATGACATCATAAACCGAATAGCATTTTTATCTCCTTCCATAATTAGAAAATTAAGAGGTAGATTTATTTAAGAGACTGACACTGACACAACGAGATTGACCGACTGTTTTAACTTTTGTACACCAACATTAGTGAGAGAGAGAAAGTTGGTGTTTTCCGTATAACGATTTTCTGTTGATATTAAAATACCCAAGATTATTAGCTCTAAATAGTACAGAGTTCTGATTTATGCAATTTTGTGCCTATTTCCACAATTACTATATCAATGCTTTTGTTAAATATATCAATCTAAACTTATGTTATTAAGAGGAAGCAATTGTGTTTTTGTATGTATGTAACGTATGTATAATGTTTATATATCAAATATATCTATGTTTATGTATGTGGCAATATATATAATATAGTCTTTAGTTTAAATATTATTATATTTAATTAGTATTATATTCAATTAGTATATATTATTATTAATTTTGCAACATTTTTATCAGGTCCTGTAGCTTTAGATAGTATATAAGGTTAGATTAAGTTGTATCGGGCTGCGTTCGTGGTGGCACCTGGGCAAGGGATCCAGCTGAAAATCAGTGCTACATGGTTTTCAGACTGTGTAGCATAAATGCGGAGCTGGGTCACGTTCTCACACAAAAACTACTGGACCGATTGCTAAAAGTTTTTTACCATTAGAAAGCTGCTTTTGCACTGAGCGACATAGGCTATATTACTTTCCTAAAAAATAGAGATCCCTAATAAAAATTCATTAATGTAATCCAAGCCGTGAAATAATTGGTCACAAAAAATCTGTCATCGCGTGCGTTGCGGAATCTATTGATGATAGCACAAATGTTATAGAATGTATTAATATCTACAAAAAAGTCCGTGGAACCATATATCTAACTACTGTAGTTATGCCATTACTTTTTTACACTTTAAGAGTGTCGTCGATAATCAGACCATATTATTCACACCTCTGTATTAATCCTTATCGTATTAAATGAATATAAATAGTTTATTAAAGGACGTTTCAACACCTGTAAAATACTGTTTAAAGTATAAAAATCGGACATTCCATTCGAATGATATAACGAATTTTAAAATCGAAGATAAGGCTGACTTAGTAGACTTTAAATTGCCACGAGGTAGGTGTCTATGTTGGTGAAACCACGGGGCATTTCAAGCGTTTATTTTAAAACACATAAGGAAAGATACAAAAATATACACAAAAATAATAACATAAGGATATAAAAAGTTGCGCATTATGTATAAATCAAACAATGTTTCAAATTTTCAATTTCAACGCGTGAAAGTTGCAACTATTGATTAAACTGACATTTTAAAATAAAATATCTTTGAATAGAGCTTGCAATATAGTAGATTACAAGATTTATATTCCTTAGCTAAAAAAAAATATGAATCCGAGCCAATAGTAGCAATAAGGGGAACCGCTATTCCGTTATACGACATGGTTCAATATCAACGGATTATAGCTTCAATATTGTCAGTGGGTTACTTTTTTCACACGCCTAAATCAACATAATCTACGTTTCATATTCACCTCCCCCAAAATGAAAGAGTTGATTCATATTTTTCTATACGTCTACGATCTTAGATAATATTTCTCAAGATTTTATATAAACGTTTCAATAACAACTGGGCCCGTAGACGACGTCACTTTCGCAGATTGCTAACGCTTAAAAATGTATGGGCATGACGTTTTATGTCGAAAGTAAACGAAAAATGAAACGTCATGTCATGTCACAAAAAATTGACACCCGAAATTGACACACTATAGTCAAAATTTTAGTTTTTGAAAATATTTTTATCTTGTTTCGCCTAAGAACTATAACTTCTAATGCGTGTACATAAGTGCACACACACTTTTCTTTCTTTTCATTTATGTATTATCTTCTTCTTCTTAAAGTGCCTGTCCGACATATAGCATATTTGAACTACTCTTTTGCAAGGCGAAGTAGTTCGGCGGCACTCGCAGTTCCAGCCCATTCTCTGATGTAGCGAAGTCATTTTTTTTTCTACGGTCAACTCTCCTTTTTGCAGCCACTTTGCCTATCATGACAAGTTGAAGAAGTCCATATCTCTCGTACCTTTTCGAGGTAGGATTCCTTTCCTCAATTTGTCAGTCTGCAAAAGTGCGCGTTTTTGGTTGACTCGTTGCAAAACTTGTTCGTTGGATAACTTCTGAGTCCAGCTTATTGCCAACATGCGTCTGTATGACCACGCTTTGAATACTTCAATACGTTTTCTTCTTTTACTGTGCGAGCCTCGTATCCGTAAAGAAGAATGAGCCAGATGTCACATTGCAGAAGAAGAACTGTCTAATTAGTTTAATTGGTCTTTGTCGCGCCACCTGCTTTCCTTCACTAATAGTTTCCTTCACCCAAAGGTTGTCTGTTAAGAGATTGCTTATGCAAAGAGACCGCCTTTGCATGTTGTTCCTGAACTAATATTTAAGTTTTCCTGTCATTTTCTCTAATATTGTGTGTGCAATAAATAATAATATTTACCAAAGCAGCCATGTCCGGTCAACACCTGTACCAG
This sequence comes from Elymnias hypermnestra, assembly GCA_015832385.1. Classification (NCBI taxonomy): domain Eukaryota; kingdom Metazoa; phylum Arthropoda; class Insecta; order Lepidoptera; family Nymphalidae; genus Elymnias; species Elymnias hypermnestra. Next base: position 1,979,369 of record JACTOM010000546.1, on the reverse strand, counting down.
ACTATAGGAGGCTGATCCATACCCTCTGGATAATATTTTTTCCAAGTGGGGACGAATCACCTCCACTATGGCCGTTCCCGATACTGGAAAATCTTTGCTGATAGAATACTAATAGCCAAAGTCTTTTGAGATCCAGACACACAAATAATAATATACAATTTCTTATTTTTGTCAAATTGGTAATAGAAGATTGGATTCCCGAAACAAATACTCTCATTAATTAACCATAGTTCGAATGCGTAATAAATGTTATCAGCGAAGTGCCAGGGACTAAAATAACTTTGGGGCTGACAAAAGCAGAAGAAAATATATAGTAGTTTCGCATGCATTATACTAACATGCTATATTATGTGTTTAAAAACTTGCAAAGTAAACGCTATAAGATTTCAAAAGGCTATCCATCACGGGATGCCTGGCAAATATGAACCATCGGGTTTTTAATTAACACACAGGTTATTTGTGCCAAAGTGTGATCCGAGTGGTAAGAATAGCGACGTGCCGATGCTTCGCCATGGCATTGGATCAGTTTCACACATCGTTATAGACGTTTAACTCAAAATTTTGATACAAAGTTGTATTTCAAACCTGACTCAATCTTAAATAAAATGTTATCTAAGTGTAAGACATTCAGACAGCCTTTTTCTTTACAGCTGTGTTGAGAAATTCGCGTCAACTTATTCCTACGGCTTTATGACTCAACTCCTCTCGAGCATGGCTGCGATTTGCGTGGTAATGGTGCAAGTTTCGGTGAGATATTACAATGAAATAACTGTTTTACATAATTCAGATAAATTACTACACAGCTACTTTAAATTTAAGAGTATATTCAAAGTTAAAATATATTTTATCTAGCTGTGTTAGCTTTGCAGCTCCAGGACCCTACATCGCGAAAAGAATAAGAAAGAAATAACGTTTATTCAAATTGTACAAGATATTAATTATATTAGACTAATAAGGTTAGGTCACCTGGTATTTTTCACTATACAAGCATGAAACGACTCTGGCGCAAAAATGGGCCATCTCCTTTAATAAAGTATAATGATAAATTACAATCCGAAAAGGAATTTAGCTCAGCAATTTGCTGTGCGTTCTTATTAGCAAATAAAAAAATTAACAAAAAAGAACTGCCTTCAAAACTAACTGTTACAAATATATTAATATGCTCTAAAAAGTAAATAATAATTGCGTATTCTTTTATAGAGTTCTTCGTAATCTATATTCGGAGTCGGCGGTTTACCTTGAATCTGAAGTACACTAACAAATTTGAATACGTGTACACCTAAAAACGTGTTGCTCATATGTACATTGGTATCAACGCCCCTGGGATCGAACCCGCAACCTTATACATATCGACAGTCTTTTATATGGTAATCGAGCACATCATTAATACGCAAAAGTTCCCCCCCCCCCCCCAGACTTTGCTACCACCGCTTCACACGTAATACATAATATATAGTATAATATTGCAGCAACAAACGTAAGGTCATTGCCATTTGATTACAGACAGTTATATATTCTGCCATAAATCGCACTCTTACTGTAAGCCGTTGAGGAGTTCCATTGGTCATCATAACTGACTACGACAATCACTTGATCATACCGACGTTATGGTAGATAACTCAAATATCCGGAGAGCTTATAAAAGATTCTGCCGAGTATCGTTAATTTTCCCCTAAGAATTGAAGAGTTCCGTTACTTTGTCGGGGATCCCATGATCACAACCTAACCAAAATATCATCAAATAATCCTTGAAGTATATCATTTCCAATAAAAAAAGAATCATCGATATCGGTTGGCGTGATCTTGAGTTATTCGTCCTTTAGTCCCACACATGCTTAATGCAAATTTAACACTTATCCGGTTTTCTCATGGATGCCATCATCAGAACTGGATTTAACAAAATGGGACCCTACGACAAGTACAACCTTTCATACAAAAAAATCATCAAGATCGGTTCACCCAGTCGAACGTTATGAGGTAACAAAACTAAAAAAAATACAGACGAATTGATAACCTCCTCCTTTTTTTAAGTCGGTTAACAAAGAACGCACAGCGCTGATTTTCAGCTGAATCCTTTTGACGCCACGGACATTAACAATAGGCCAAAGTAAAGAAAAACTTAAAACATAAAAGGCTTACCGACTGGCGTTAAGATAATAAAGAAACCTTGTATAACTTAACTTTATAATAACACTTATACTAATTATACATAATAACTTAACTTGAAGAAAAATATAAATATATAAACATTCTTTTTTTACATATTCTAGTACAGATACATCGGCCACAAAATTTTAAATTTCATTTTGTTTTTTTTAGCAAGAAATTTTTAATTTATATTTAGACGTATTTACTTTTGGAATTTTTATGGATTTCAAATAATATATGTATATCGAATTTCAAATCAACGAATGAGTGATTGAGGGACAGAGTGAGTTTTTTGGTCTAAAAATACTTCACACATCGGTTAGATAGTTTCAAAATCCTTAACAGTTTTCATGTTAACATATACTATCCTAGCTGAACCCCCGTGAAATGTTTTTGGATAGCATTTTAGTTAATTTACGAAAATTGTTTTATAAAGAAACACACGTATAACATCCCCGCAAACCACCTTGCGGGTGGAATTTCGTAAAATGCGTTCTTAACTGACCTCTACTCGGCAAAAGGAATATTCCTTCCATATTTCAAGTCTCTACGCCTTATGGTTCCGAAGACATCCTGATGAGTCAATAATAAACACCCCCGCAAAACCCCTTTGGGGGTGGAATTTCGTAAGATCCGTTCTTAGCTGACCTCCACTCTGGAAGAAATCGCTATTTAGCGATAAGACCGCCTTTTGTACATGTATTTATTAGTAAGTTAATATGTTAAATTGTTATTTATTAATGTGCAATAAAGTATACAAACAAAAAAACTCAGTAAAAGGAATATTCCTACCAAATTTCAAGTCTCTACGCCTTATGGTTCCAGAGATATCCCGATGAGTCAATAGTTAACATCCCCGCAAAACCCCCTTGGGGGTGGAATTTCGTAAAATCCGTTTTTAGCTGACCTCCACTCGGCAAAAGGAATATTCCTACCAAAATTTCAAGACTACGCCTTATGGTTCCAGAGATATCGTGATGAGTCAATAGATACCTGGATATCTGTTTTATATATACATAGATATATATATATAGACGTTTAAATATATACTGTTTGATGTAAATCTTAATAGAATTTCATCTATGTTTATTGATCTACGTATAAATTTCAGCAAGACGCGTCCAGTTTTAAATCTATCCGTTTAGTGACATCGCTGGCTTTCTTTGTCGCCATGATTATACAACTGGCTATACAATGCTTCACTGGAAACGAATTAACTTATCAGGTAAGATTTGTATAGAAATTGATATAATAAGAATAAAAAGCTCAAAGGCTTCAGTGCACCCATAATTATCCCTCGCTCTTTGCGTTGTGTTTTTCTCTCACTTATAATAAATTATAACTCACTCAATCAAATCACTTATAATATAAACGACGTAAAAAAAGTGTTATTTTATTCCTTGATTATTGTACTGAATATTACAACTTGATTTTTAGAAGGATTTTTTTACCTTCGAATACTGTCTTAGATCGGCCTTTGCGATTAAATTTAAAGCCTTTTAATTTATTGAGAGATTGCTTTCTTATTATATTCATATCAGTGACAAAGAATATGTATTTAAACATACGCAATTCTCTAGTAGAGACTTAAGTTCAGGATAAACTTAACGTCGTAACGGGTAAAACTTTCTATATAAATATTACTATTTATGTATGCCATAATCATAAGCAGTTCTGCACAATTTTACACTGTTTTATATATAATTGATAGATTTTGACGACAGTTAACGATCTAAACTTTAATGAACGTCGTAGCTTCACCCAGTCGAAAGTTATACGCAGCAGTGTGACCTTCAAAATAGCGGGGCTTCCCCTCCGTCGCGCGTGATATTGCAGTCCTTACTTAGCGTAATAAATTCTTTGATCCTGTAGCTACAACAACAAACAGAATCCTCCTATTTTATAATCATTCAATAAGAAGAAGCTACCCAATATAATCAAGAATTAAAATAAAACACAAGAACAAGATCGAATTATTTATTTATATGCTTTATTGCACCAAGTGGAAACGGCGATCATAAATCTATAAAGCTTTATCATAAGCTATATAACATAAAGCTATAAAGGCTATATTTTGAGGATTCACGGGTAGATTTCTACGCGATCAGCCGTAAACGTGCTGCGTCAGTAATGAGTAGGATGATAGGCAGCTCCAACGTCCTCCTCAGCACGTTTGAAACAAGCTGGATAGCCCTCTCTGGGGGCACTGGAATGTCGGGCTTCGGGGGAGTCACGGTGAGAGGCTAAGTTAATTAGGCCACAATTAATGCAAGTCCTAGTATATAAGCTGTACTAACATAGAATAAGTTTGTATAACTAACATAATTTAGTATTTTTATGTTATTCTTTTCTTATTAAGTATGTAATATAATATGGCACCTTGAGGTCTGCAATAAAAATATATTATTATAACTATCTACCAGCCAATCTTTTTGGTGTAAGAAAAGTCGTTGGTAGATGTGCATTACAATTGATTAGATTAAAAAGATACCGTCTTAAAATGGTTTATTTTGTCGCGGTCTAGCTTTTATTGCCGGGAGACAGGGTGGATAAATAAAAGACTCTTTAGGAAAATCTTTCATTGCTATAGCAAATTAGTCTCTTAAATGTTATAACTATTTAATATAAGAATCAAGATTTTAAAAGAAATAATTCTCTGAAACAGGCTGGTCAAGTAACAGATGCAATTATGGCGTGTAAATGGGAGCGAATGCCGCCTCGCCTTCGCAAATTACTTGTTCTCATGATGATGAGAGCACAGCGCCCATTGCGACTAACTGCTGCCGGTTTCGCCAATATGGACAACGCTTGCTTTCTAGCGGTATAACCTTTCTTGCTATTTTATAGGTTTTACAGGGTATTCCCCGCGGTGTTATACGTGAAATTCCATATGCCAATTCTCAAGACATTCCAGGCGATGTCACCAGCAAAAATATGGGAAAATGTGTTAATTATGGAAACTGTTTGTCATTTTTAAATTAAATAGATATATAATATGCTTTATTGAACACCATGCTAAAAATAGGGGTACAATTACTCAGTATTAGATACTTTTAGTGTGCAATTGGGCTGTCTTATCGCTCATTAGCGATCTTGTTATTTATCTGTGAACTTTGTAGTTAGTCTATGATTAGATTGAAATACATGAAAACAAACAACTCTATACCCAATCAAAAGGATATTAAAGATCTCTTCCAGACTACCCTACCGTTAGAGAAACCATTAAAGTAAGGAGAGAGAAGGTAGGTGGTGTGTATAAATGAATTGTCATATGTACCGCAATTCAAAGATTTTTTTCAAATCTGGTCCAGACTTTTAGAAAGACACATACAGAAGATTTTTTTATGTAAAGATTTCTATTTGTTCCGTCAGTTAAATGTAAGTTTCCCATTTTGTACAAGGCACTGGAAACTCGATTGTTAACATTTCTCACGACTTAAGTATTACACGAATTAGGAAAAAATCTAGTTGATTCTAGTAAATTTAATTAAAAGTAATCGTAAATATGGAGCTGTTAACCTTTGTGGTTCCACTTTCAAGCAGCTTTCCCTAGGATTCATATATTTAGTTCCAGTTAACAATTTATGACTTGTATAACCTGATAAGACTGATACTCGCTTCGTTAGCAGATATCCTGAGTGCGGTTGTTGGAGCTTGAACTAGTAGGCTTCAGAACTGGATAATTACCATCCAGCTGTCTAAAAAAAAATTAAAAGGGCGTGCGTACAAAGTACACATGTCAGAAGTGAAACTTCTTTGGCAAACTAATTTCTAAGTCTTGTTTATATTTATCCAAATCTAAAACTTTATATTTTCGAGGCTGAGAGGGAGGGAAAAGAAAGGTATGTTAGGAAATTAATGAATTTATTTGTCATTAAAATATTAAATGTGTCGAAAATTAATACAAATAATTTATTGACATCTCAAACGACGAATCGTAAATAAAAATGCCACATGTTATTTGCGAATATTAAAACTACCTAACCTTCAAACGAATTAGCAAAAAAAACGCTGCATATCTTCGTGACACTAATCAAGCGTTTCATCCGTACAAACTGTATCCTCATGCGCCTAAAAAAGCTTCACTTCTAAAATATAAAGGCATATTAGTTCCATTTCTCGTCTCGTTAGTATCTCCTGCTCAGTGCTCTAGTGGTCTGCACAGACTTGAGGTCCTGGGATGGAATCCCGGGTCAGGTGAATTCAAATCTATTGAGTTTTCTATTAAAATTTTCTCAATATTCACATCGGACTATGAGAGTTAAGGAATAGAGAGTGCACTTGTGTACTATGCTTGCGAAACCCTAGTGGAGCAGCGTGGTGGGTCTATCCTCAAAAAATCCTCTCTTATGATTGAGGAGACATGTCTTCAGCGGTGGGACGTTAACTTTACTTAGTATCTTCACTGTACAGACAACATTTCGAGCCGTTCCTAGATTCAAAACAACCACTTAGACCTACAGAAATAAAGAATATTTTGATGTGTTAGTTTAAGATTTTCTGTTGCTAGAAAGCAATATTAAAACTTGTAAATACGAACAGTTTCATATAACACAACTCGGCTACACATTGTTAATTGTAACAATTGACTTCCAATAAACAGGACGTAGTATTACCGCTTACAATAATTACGTATGATACGACATACTAACATACCAACTGCAGCTTATTTGTATAATAGGATAGATCTATAGAGATACATCGATAAGTCTAAGATCTGGTAAGAAATAATCTAAGCAGCATCGTATCGGCGTGATTTTTTATAGGTTTTTACATTTATGGACTTAGTTGTCTCCCACAGACTCAGGCAAATTATCGAATAGAACCCAGGACTCCTGTTAGCCAAGTGAGTATTCGCACGATTGCATTATGTGCTAACACAATGTTTAACATTTGTATCGCAAATATCATATGTTAACAGAGATAAAGGTAAACATTTGCATATTTGTAAGCTATTAAATGGATATATAGATACTAGCTGACCCAGCAAACGTTGTTTTGCCATATAATGTCTCTTATCGCTATTAAAAAATAGGGTTTGGTGATAGAAAGGTGAAAATTTTGGGTTGTGTGCTGTATCAAAAAAAGCGATGTGACTGTTTACTCGGTCAATGACCAAAATTAACTCCGAAGGTGGATTGCCTGGAGTACCTGGCAAGCCACCAACCACCTCGCGGGACCTCTCTTTGTTGGGCAACGGACCCCGCTTCCGTTACCTAAAGGTCACCACTAAGAAGCACTCCATCTGCATCTCTCTCGCTACTCACCTTCATTCTAATGACGATGGGGAGCGAGAGATCCGCACTAATAACCGCCACGAGCGCGGCACGCTGAACAGTCCAGTCTGGACACGCTTCAAGCGAGTGTTGGGCCGTGTCAACGGCGCAGCCACACTCGTGGCACCTCGGTAGACTCACACCTAGCCACTCCGCACAGGTACTTGCCAAAGCAACCGTGGCCCGACAGAACCTGCGCGAGATGGATGGCCACTGCTCCATGTGCTCAGTATAACCATTCTTCTAATACGGGCCGGAATGCCAGTATGGTTTCATGGCCCGCTTTAGGTTGAAAAAGCCGCCCCCTCCATTTGGCTATTAGAGTGGCTTGTGCCACCCTCTGTCCTCCGCAAATCGTGGCGGAGATTCGCCCCGAAGCCGTGCTTCCATCCTCTTACATACCCAATCACACTAACTCCTCGTAAGTACACAGCGAATGTCTCAGTTTTTTCTTTTCATTGTTTCTAAATTCTTACTTCTTAATATCTACTCTGTTATTTATTAAATAGTAATTTGTGTAAACCGTAATTGGCTTTATTCATAGTATAGTATTCTATGTAACAATTTGTTAAAATGCTGTTGGATTACCAATAAATGAACAAATAAATAAATAACCGGCACTAAAACATAAAACAGCTTACGTATCAGCCCGGGTCAACGACCTCGAGATACGCGCGCGCTCGCTGCTAGCGGCGGCTGCGAAAAAGAAGACAGACGATAGTACTAATGATGCCTTGTATGATGGGACGGAAAAAATCGATCCTGATTTTAAAAATAATATTTTTAAAACGCACGGTCGCGGCGCGCGTTTTTCATTGCATACGAGCACCCGTGCATACGAGCACAAGCTGATTTTGATTTTGTGTTTCATTACTGGTTTTTTTTATGAAATTATCGATTTATAGGGCTGTACTAATATAATTAGTCGTTGATAATGCTAATATAATAATAAATAAAAAAACGAAGACAGATGGCAGTACTAATGACAATTAGTACTATCATCTGTCTTCGTTTTTGGAAGCTATCTCGTTATATCTTGTATACATACTATTTATATTTTTTCAATATATGATTTTTATTGCAGATTATGAAAGCAGCGTATTCCTATTATGCAGTATTAAGTCAAAAACAAGGGTAGAATTATATACTTAGAAACTATGTATTACAATAAATAAGACAAATGTATTTGTTAAATGATTTTATTAATACACTCACGTATATTAAGATACATATAGATTACGATAAATATACAAATTACCGATACTTAGCAAATACAATATGTAACTAACTAATCTATACTATCACAGATCGTAAGGACATATAAAAGTATAAAGTACACGTTTAATTATTACTAGTAAAGGGTATAGGTTCCCCACTAATGGGAACAGGTCTTTTATCTCACAAAACAAAGGGATTAGCAGCTTAAACTCAAGAAAAGAAAGTTGCAATTCTGAATTTTAAATATCAAATAGAGGCATATTTTATTTATAAAGAGAGCTTAATGGTTTTTACTCTTTTAGTAAATAACATAGTGATTCCGTTTACGTAAAAGTTACGTCAAAATTATATAGTGCTATGTCAAAATATAAGTCAAGTTTGAGTCACATATGACTCATTATTACACTCTTCTTGACATGACTTTTACGTAATAATTTAGGTCATAAAAAAGTCACAATTACGTCATATCTACGTACGATATTGTTAATTTAATGATCTTGTATGACCTATATATGACGTCATTTTTACGTCATACAAAGGTCATCTTGTCCGCTGAACATGTCAATTCTTCTATTTGTACAATAGATTCAATCTAACTATTAAGCCTTTATGATTTATATATAATAATGTTACTTTTATGTTTTTCATTTGCAGCAATATATTACAATACGAGATATAATATATACATAGGCTTTTTAATTACATTTTCGCCAGTTTTAGACACAAATTTACAGAGATACATAAAATAAATAAAAAACAAACCATTTGTTAAGTTTGAAGTTTTAATTTAAATTCAACTTCTTGAATCTTCTAAATTTAATTAATTAATGTTCTTGATTCGAATGCAATATTTAGTCAAATATATAACATTCTTGTGTCACAGTTTTTAGTGTTTATAATCCTTCGGAAACGCTGGACCGATTTTGTTCAGTAGGTATGAGAATTGGTTTTAACTAATTTTTACACCCAAATTATTTTTTAAAATTTTTTTGGCTATTGTTTTATGGTGTGCAATTAAACCATCCATTTTTTAATAGCGATAACAGTTATTATATGTAAAAATAACGTCTGCTGTGTCAGCTTGTAATTATATATAAAAATCAATTGTTGCACGTTAGGTTCGCTAAAACTTGAGATCGGGTGGACTGATTTGGCTAATTAAAGGTAAAACTCGTTTAAAAGGTGAATAAATATGAAAATAATGGTTAGAATATCTTAAAAACAACAATTTCGCTTTACCTTAAAAACTATTTCTAAATGTCAAACGTTTGATTTATTCATCCCGACCACAAATAAAATTATATTTAAAATAATACTTTCGTTTCTTTTTATTTGACATTTGACATTGACAACCAACAATTTCTGATCGCAACTAATATTTGACGGATTTTGGACCGGGAATCTTGGCGTAAAGGTCGCGTTCTTTTGATTACGACTTCTTTGTGTTCCGGTTTAATTTTGACCACATTTTATTACCAAGCATTCTACAATTATTATTCAAATTTTTAATTTATTGAATCCCAGTACGAAGATTGCCTGGTCCGCTAGTAAAACATAAAAATGTAGAATTTGAAAGCATGCAACCGATATACCTGAAGTAGACTATAAAACTCATTAACTCAATCATTCGTGACTTAACAAACTCATTTTCTACATTGGAAAATAATGTAGAAAACTACATAAGGACTTCCCCCATATTCCCACGAAATCGGAAGTAACATTATAGAAAATAGCTAGTAGTATATATACTACCCATTGTTATCCGCAAAGGAAATAATTATATACAAATACAACAAAGTATTTTCGAAAAAATGTATATATGTAATTACAGTTCGTTCGCGTTAATAATGCAGTGAGTCATCATTATGCGCAGGTCTAGTCTTCAACTGGTTATGAACTTGACCTTGTAATTAAAAAGATTTGATTGGTTAGGCGGCAGGGCTAGGCCGGTGCACAATGATGACTCACTGCATTCTTAACGCGAACGAACAGTACTACGTGTGGATTGCAATCACAACTTGGTTATGTGTTTTACTACTATTTTAATGAACAAACTTTATATTGGCTTAAAATGAAATACCATTTTAACTAACATACGTTACATGCATAAAATCCCAAGCTCCACTGTATTTTACCGCACGAAGTTAGTTTGCCGACGAGCTTAAAGTTCAAAGCCTGGTAAAGCGGTCAGTATAAAATGCTTACAACTTCGGATGTGTAAGTACAAAAAACGGTTTAATTTTGTAGTTGAGTTTTTAGTTAATCAGGTCATAGGTCTAGAAGGCGTGGCTTTGGTGTCACAGAGCGAGATCTATCGGATGTCTTCGCGTCAAGTACTGTCATTTCTTCGCATCTGTAAGAAGAAAAGTTATCATGGTTTAATGGAACTTTTGAATCGTCATTGGTAACACATCTAGCACCGGTTCGGAAAGTTGATTTCGCTGAAAAGATGCCGGCAAGAATGCCAGCAGTTTTGTAGATTACAATGCGTTTAGCTTTCATGTGCAACTGGAATCAAGTCCAAACATCTTTATCGCTTAAATAATCTTTAACATTATAATATGCCTTTTGTAATAGGACATTTTTAACATATTTCTTAAAATTATTTTTATTGAAAATGCGTATGACCAACCTTCACTCTAAAATAAGACATTATAAGTTATATTTTATTTCTTGTATTAAAAGAATAATAACAACTAATTTCGGGCTAAATTCATAAAAATAATGGGTTAAATTCATACATACATTTCGTAATTATTCCTGAAACAAATCTTAAATAATTGATACGTGTCTAATCTAAGTTTATAGAACCTACTGGAGAAAGTCATTGAACTTCTCAACCATTACATTTAAATAAAAGAATTACTAAAGATCTATGCAGAAATATTAATTAAATATATATTGGTAAAAAGCTGCACTCTTACCGATATCCTACAAATAAACTCTGTGAACATGCAGGTGTTTTGTAATTCAGGAATATATTTTTTTAATTTAATTCTGAAGTTACATAAATCACTTGCGTACAACTTCCAAGAACTAGGTAAGCGTAGGACGTTTAAAGTATGCTTATCTATCTATCTAACCCAGCCCACCACATTGTGGCAGGATGTCCCGCCTGGGATTCTCAGCGACTCAACATCACGTCACTGATCGACCCAGACCTCTCACTGGCCAGCATTATAGGCGCAATACTAGATAATGACACTGAGGCACTCCGGCCCCGAAGGGGAGTAGGAAACAGGAGGAGGAGGTTCATACAAGTCCTCCCCCTGTAGAAAATCTGTAAGCCGGCTATAACCGAGGGGCCAGAGAGGAATGCCTCAATGAACCTCTGGCTCCCCACTCATGGCTGACGACGGTTATAGTGGGTATTGAGAGTTCTTCCCCCTCGCGAAGTCCCACACTCCCGAGTCCATAGTTGGGGTGCGTAAATACATTTCCCAGCGACAAAAAAAAATCTCGTCAGTACAACACACAATCTACATATTTATTTAACACAATAGATAAAACATTAAACATCTATCCTGTGAGTATTTATAGATGCAAAAAAGAACTATTCGAATGGCTGTTACCACTAAGCTATGAGGACGCAGAAAATCTTCTGAAAACTATTTCATAGTTATACGTAGTCGCCCTCAAACACATACTCACACTTACATAGGCATTCACACCTCAAGGTTAACAGTTTCTTTTTATATAATAAGTTTAAGAAATTGCTAGCATGATAACAATTTGACCCATCCAAATATGTCAACTCGCCGCCAAAACTTTGCATATACATAATTAATTATATCGTCTTTAGTGATAAACCACATGATATCATCGACGTGCCTAAGTGATACTAAAATTTTGTATTTCAAAGAATCTGAGAAGTATTTATATCAGTTAGCAAGTTGTTAACAAGTTTGACCTTAGCACGTCAGGACGAGTAACACCACTAGTATCAATAATAAAGATTATATGCTAGTTGTTGGTGACAACCAAGATCCAGAAATCAGTAGTAGAACCAAAGTCACCGACATAGTCCTACACATAGTCTGAAGGACCGATGGACGTTGGGGACCGAAGCTGCTGGACTGGCGAGCCCGTACCGGACGGCACAGTGTAGCAGACCCCCAGAAGGTGGACCGATGATATAAAGAGTGTTGCCGGTAACCGCTGGAGCCAGGCGGGGCAAGATCGAGCCTTGTGGGCATCATTTCGTGTGATCTATGTCCAGCAGTGGGCGTCCATCGATTGAAGCGACATTGACGAGTTGTTGGCCGCAGTTTCTATCACATGGGAATATGGAGAAGCCAATTCTTAGTGTTTCATTGCTGACAGGTTAGCCCTTGACTGTAATCACACCTGATGGTAATTGATGATACAGTCTAAGTTGGAATGGCGCTAATCTGTGAAGAGGCAACTTACCTCATATGGTTTCTACACAGTATCGTACCGGAAAAGAAATCTCATTGTTGTGGCGGTCCGTGTTTGCTGGTAGGGTGGTAACTAGCCACGACCGAAGCTACTAGTCCACACTTAGACGAATTAGAAAATGCATTTTCCTAAATTCGACAGGTATCGAACCTGGGACCTCTGCTAGCACAGCAATTAATCGCAACACTGCGCCAGTGAGTCCGTCAAAAGTCTACGGCAGGAATGAGTGATAATTTTTCGTTAAAATTACTTATACAAACAATCTTAATCAGAAACATATGTAAGTACCGAATGCCAGCGATAGAGAGTGCTGTGCTTCGCCAGAGATAAATACTACGAGACCTGTAGCTTGACTCCTGAAGGAGTTATAAATACAAGATTTTCATGGCAAATGTTACGTGCCATAACTCTATGTATGTGTTATATATGTGTGTGACTAAATTTCTCGTAAATTTTTCTTTCTTATTTTAATGAAAATGTGTGTGTGTGTGTTCAAGTAGATTCAAGCATACTTTAGAATACTTATTCAATTTTAGTTTTTCTTATCGAACATTCTTTTCTATATTTCCTATATTATTTTTTGAAGTGAAACTTCTTTGGGCGCTCTAGGGTAAAATTTTTACGAATGAAACGCGTGTAAATCGTCACGAAGGTGTGCAGCGTTTTTTATGCTAATTCGTTTGTAGGTTAGGTAGTTTTAATATTTACAAATAACATGTGGCATTTTAATTTGCCACACGTCATAAAATAAAAATATTTGATAAATTCTCATTTCTAAATTTAAAATTCAAAAACAAAATGTAAGCAATAATTTCTAATATTAACAAAAAACACGTGTCATTTTTATTTACAATCCATCGTTTGAGATTTTATTAAATGATTTTTATTCATTTTCGACACTTTAAATTCTGTTAAATTCAATAGATTCAGTATCGAAAATCTAAAGTTTTAGATTTATATAAATATAAACAAGACTCAAAAATTAGTTTGCCATAGAAGTTTCACTTCTGACATGTACTTTGTCCACACGCACTTTTTTGTCACGCACAATCGGAACATCTAGTATACATAACGCTTATGTCAAAGGTCTTATTGAAGTTATTTGCATACGAAACTAATTCAGCAAGCTTATGAAAGCTCCCGTGTTCTAAGTTATTTAAGGAGTTAGATACTTATAGCTTTGTTATTAAACTGTAGTTTCCTTCACGAAAATAATCAATTTCAATATACATTTTTTTAATGACGTATGAATAACAAAGAATTGGGTCTAAATTCTACATTGATAAGAAACTAAACAGGTGAAGTTTTTACTATCATATTTCTGTACTTGTGTATTTTTCTCGCCGTTTTGCAAGGTGCTCTGCTGCACCAGCTTCTATACATCACAGTTATGGCTACAGGATTCCAAAAAGGCCTTTAACGCCCTCAGAGTACAATACAACAATGTCCTTTGCATCCTACTACGAATGCCACGGTTTTGCAGTGCTTCAGCTATGTTTGCCAACGCGGGCGTTTCCGACTTCTATGCAATCATACGCAAAAAAATCGCTGGCTTTTGGGAGACTGTTCGCAATTGCGAGAACAGTCTCCCAGTCTTGCTCAGGTATCCTCTGATAATGTGTCCTTTCGTATCTGGTTGAGTATGCACCAGACGAGGAATATAAAATAGCGACTTTCTTTTTGGAATTTAATAATTACAATTTTAATTTTGCATTAATTTATTGTGCTATATATATATGTTCGTCCAATATCCCTCAGTGCCTGAAGACTAAAGTCTTCGAACAGTGCGTGTTGCCAGTGCTTACCTACGGATCGGAAACGTGGTCGCTGACTATGGGCCTCATTCGGAAGCTCAGAGTCACTCAGCGTGCGATGGAGAGGGCTATGCTCGGAGTTTCTCTACGCGATCAAATCAGAAATGAGGAGATCCGTAGCAGAACCAAAGTCACCGACATAGCCCTACGAATCGCGAACCTGAAGTGGCAATGGGCGGGGCACATAGTCCGACGAACCGATGGACGTTGGGGTCGGAACGTGCTGGAATGGCGACCCCGCACTGGACGACCCAGTGTAGGAAGACCCCCCACAAGGTGGACCGACGATATAAGGAGGGTCGCCGGTAGCCGCTGGAGCCAGGCGGCACAAGATCGGGCTTTGTGGGCATCATTTTGTGAGACCTATGTCCAGCAGTGGACGTCCATCGGTTGAAGCGACGACGAGCGACGGCGACGATTAATTTATTGATTTTAATTTTGTCATTCATGGCTTTATTCATGAACTTTTATTGTATTTTTGTCTTATAATTAAAAACTAAATTTAATTTGATTTTATTAAATTGTTAAATCTCTCTTGTGTTTATCTGTACATTATTATTTCATTTATTTTGGTTATGTAATTTCTATGGGTCTTAACCTGAAATAAATCAATTTTATTTATTATTTATTTAAATATAAAATTTACTATTTTAACATTAAAAATAACTGTAAAAAATTAATACCAATTAAGTGAAAATTAATATGAAAGAGAACCAACTTTATATTTTAAATAGTATCATGAATGTAGTGTTGTCATTGAAAATATCTTTTTTTACCATTATCTAAGCTTTCTGTCAAAATACACTGCAACTTCGGTATAACGATATTGAGGGTACTTCGAAAGTTATCGTTTTTTTTTATAAGTAAATACTTTTTTTACTTTCTTCTCCATTTTCATTATTATGTCATTTCCTATTATTAAGAATAAGTATTGCTTCTATATGAAAGTTACACAAAATAATTTGTTATAATGATCACTTTACGAAGAATTGAACTTATAGACAGTTAGATAGATGTATACTTTATTAAACACCACAAAAATAGGACAAAAGAATAATTATAATAATACAATAACCTAACATTAACTAAATTTAGTGTGCAACAGGACGGTCTTATCGCTAAATAGCGATCTCTTCCAGACAACCCTTGCGGTTAGGTAGACAGTCAAAGAAGAGAGAGAGTAGGTAGGCGGTGTTACTATAGAAATAGACATACATATATTATCTAAATAAAAGAACTTATCTGAATCTGTCAAGATATGAATTACTAATTAATGGTGCAGTTACATTATGGATTTAGGTGGGAATAATTAATAAGATACGTTATGTAAAAGACATAAATAGAACAATTGTTAAATTAGTGGGCAATACTTTTAGTATAAATATTGTAAAGACTAAAAATATATAACCATGATGTTGATCAATATATTCGTAATGTAATTGTCAATGTTCAATATTTTTTTAAATATATATTGACCATAACTTCTTACGAGAAGTATTAAATCTAAATCTCTTAGATTTAAAAAAAATCGTTACATTAAGGAATTTGTTATTTTTAAACTCAATATATTATGGTTACACTGTATTACAATATATATAAATGCTTATGTAATCATATGTATTTTATTTAAACCACTTTAAATAATCGCAGCAAAGTTTAATTTCAATACCAAGAACCCAAAGCAAAAATCAGGTTTAAAAAAAACAAATATGTTTATTAATGCCACGTAAAGCAATCGTTAAGTTTTTTTAATACGAAGAACCCAAAGCAAAAATCACGTTTAAAAAACAAATATGTTTATCTCCAGCGTACAAACCTGTCATCAGCTGATTGTGCTGCGTTAAAATACACGTCGGGTATATTTGAGTCGTGCTGACTCAGCAAAGTGCTACCCGCTCGGGGAGAATGAGGGCCATGGGTTGCATATGGGGAGAACGGGACTGTGGCCCGTAATGCTGCAAGTACAAGCAACATACCACCTGGAATATAATCAAAAATTTATGCCTTGTTTATCCATAGCTAGCAAATTAATCGTTGGCCTCTACGTGTTAACAGTTAACTTACATTTTATGTTATTTTGATGAATATAAAATTCCATTTATCAATCTAGCTTATCTTTCATTAAACCACATAGCTATTTAAATATGATACAAAAACATACGCCTCATTCCCACAGGGGTAGACAGAGACCACGATCCTTCCACTTGCCACGATCCTTGCATATCTCCTTTGCCTCTCTTTAAACCTTCCATACAAGTTCGTCGGTTTAGAGTCCTCTTGACCTGGCTATTATTTAATATGACCTGGATTTGTTCCAGGAACGTTCTCCTTGGTCTTCCTCTTCCAACTTTCGCATTCACTCTTGACTCATAAAACCTTTTTGTCAGTCTACTTTTATTCATTCTCTCGACGTGCCCAAACCATCTAAGCATACCTTTCTCAATTTTAGTCACTACGTCTTCTTTTATACCACAACGTTCTCTTATCACACTATTTCTTACTCTGTCACTCAGTTTTAATCCACTCATACTTCTCAACGCTCTCATCTCTACCGCATTTATTTTACTTTTGTGATTCTTCTGCCATACCCAACTTTCACTACCATACATTACTGTTGGCACCAACACTCCAGCATGCACAGCCAGTCTGGTGCTTTGAGACACCATCTGGCTATTCATAAAGGCGTGCAGAGCACAATTTACAATATTCCCTGCATTAACTCTCCTTTCAATATCACTTTCATATGTGCCATCTTTTCTAAATTTAGATCCCAAGTATACAAATTCTTTCACCTCTTTCACTTGTTTCCCATCTCTCAAAATATTGCCATTCATCATAGAGTCATCTCGTTCAAAAAGCATAACTTTCGTTTTGTTTACATCTACTTTCATTCCTTTGCTTTTCAAAGCTTCATTAATAATATTTACCATCTCCTGTAGCTCATTAGCGGATGACGCAAGTATTACTTGATCAGAGTAAACATTTGATGAGTAATTCATTCATTCTGAACCCATACGTACTTCCTTTTAAATCTGTCAAACAGTTATTCATGAATAGCTTAAACAGCCATGGCGATGCAATACATCCGTTTATTCTGACACAGGCACTAGAACCCTCATATAGAGACTTCAATGCTTGAATCAGATTACGGCTCACCGCATACGTAGATAACGTTGAGAACAGCTCATTCCTCACAACTTGATAATAGGCCTTTTCTAAATCTATAAAAGCGCAATAAACTTTTTTTGGATACAAAAAACATTCTATTAATATAAAAGGTAATCAATAATTTATCATTGAAACACTGTTTGACAAAATTACAATTCTATATTTGACTCTTTGTAAGTAGGGGACGTCGAAATATAGGCAATGATAGATGTTTTTATATAAAAATAGTCCGGTCAATTTAGACAATTTTAATAAAGAAAATTCCGACTGAGCCAAATCTTCGTAGATACCTTAGGTTTACCAGGAAATAGTGGGTCTTAGAGAAAAAATTATAAGAACCATTTTTATAGAGAATTTTAAGAAGACAACTTTGTGCTGAAGTACTTTTTCGATAAAACTTAACATTTTCGAGAAAAATCCAAAAACCTAGGTCCCCAAATAAGTCCCTTAGCGCACATGGGTCTAATGGGGACTTTTAACACTTTATTCCTTGTGGTAAACCCAAGGTCTCTACGAAGATTTGGGTCTGTCAGAATTTTCTTTATTTGATCACAATTTTTATGTCTAAATCGACCGGACTAAGACTTTACCTTATTATAACTTAATCAAAATAAATGAAACTGAATAAACAATACATAATATTTCATAACTATACACTAATATAAAAACTTTGTTTCCTTTTTATGTACGAAACATACTTATAGTTTACTAGCAATGCCTCGCGGTTTCGTGACAGTGGAAAGTCTATAGATTTATTTTAGTTAATATAAAAGTTTAGTTTCAAATCAAATCAAAAATATATTTATTCAAGTAGGCATATTACAGCACTTTTGAATCGTCAAATTATATTTTTTTTCCACACTCTGATTCTAATATACATCTGATGACGGTACTCAAGATCGGCTTAAAATCTAAAGTTACGAGGGTTCCTTCGCGCCCTGATCCGAGAAGAACCCACAACAAACTCAGTCGGGTTTTTTTTTTTACCATCATCATTACAATAACAAATTAGTTTACTATATTTTAATTAAAATTAGAGCAATTTGTTCACTCCCAAGCGTTTCTATCGTCTAGGTAATCTTGCAACTTATAATACGATTTTTCTATCAACTTTCTTTTAACAAAGACTTTGAATTTATTAATTGACATCTTTAGAACGTCTTGTGGGAGTTTATTATAGAAACGTATACAGTTACCCTTAAATGAGTTGTTAATCTTATGCAGCCTACTAGAATTTATAACAAGTTTGTTTTGGTTTCGTAAGTTATATGATGTACATTCACTCTTTTTATTAAAAGAGTCAATGTTTTTATGTACATACAACAAGTTTTCTAATATATATACGCAGTGAACTGTCATTATGTTAACTGCCTTGAATTTGTTTCTTAGCGACTCTCTTGGACCCATATTGTAAATCGCACGAACGGCCCTTTTCTGCAGCACAAATATTGCATCTATATCAGCAGCATTACCCCAAAGTAGAATACCGTATGACATAATGCTGTGAAAATAGCTGAAATATACCAGTCTGGCAGTATCAACATCTGTCAGACGACGAATTCTTTTAACTGCGTAAGCCGCAGAGCTGAGCCTGTTCGATAGACCACTTATATGGGGCCCCCACTGTAATCTGTTATCTAACGTAATGCCTAAGAAAACGGTACTGTCTACAAGGTCTAGTTCCTCATTATTAAGTTTAACAATGGTTTGCATTTGTTTAACATTAGGCAGACTAAATTTAATACATTTTGTTTTATTTGCGTTGAGCAATAAATTATTAGCTTCAAACCATTGTACCACTTTATTGAGAGAGCTGTTTACGTCGTCATAATTTGTTTGTCGCCTATTAATCTTAAACAACAGCGAAGTATCATCAGCAAACAGAACAATCTCATGATCACCCTTAACAAAGTAAGGAAGGTCATTGATATAAATGAGGAAAAGAAATGGTCCTAGTATGGAACCCTGTGGGACTCCCATTTTTGTCACAGACCCCGCAGAAAGCTTGCCATTTGCGTTTTGCCACAGACCTTTTGCGTTTTAATTACTTCCTTTCAGAGTATTAGATACACACTTACGTTCACAATCTAATCAATGTACAGATGTTACTTTACAACGAATATATATCATTAAAACATGAGCAAATTTAAAAATACTCTACAGATATTGAAATGCTTGATTTCAAGGAGATACTGAAAGAAATTTTTTAATCCCTCTAGTAAATTTTAGCTTGTAATAAATAAAAATAAAACAGTATAGGTATATCAATAGGTATCATTGGTATCCTTGGAATATGAGCTAACTCACCAGTCGTAGGCCCAATTATAAGGGTCGCTACAATTTTCTTTAGTTTGACTTTTAAAAAATGTTATATCTTTTGATTGGAATGCCCCATTTTAATCTTTTGAAAAGTATTTTACAGATATTGAAACGGCCTTTAATAATAGGATAAGGATTAATACAGAGATAGGAATAATATGGTTCGATAATTGGCACTTTAATTAACTTTTAAAATGCAAAAAAGTAGTTATAATTGCATAATTACTCGTATACTAGTTGGATATATAGTATCATGGACTTTTTTGTAAATATTAATACCTTCTATAATACTAGAGAACAGTTTTTTGATTTATCATGAATAGTTACCCCCCAACGTTTATGACTAATTTTTTCACACCTTGGGTTACATTAATGCATTTTTATTAGGGATCCCTGTTTTTTTGGAGAATGTAATATAGCTATGTCGCTCAATGAAAATGTAGCATTCTAATGGTGAAAACATTTCTGAAATCGGTCCAGTAATTTTTGTTTGAAAACACAAATGTTTGTTCATTTTACAGTTAACATAAGAATACATTAACCCGATAAAAACATATTACACAAATTTACATAGATATACACTTGTATAAAGTATATGTGTGTTAAACACTCGTAGTTTAAAAGCACTATGGAGGTTATATTAAGAAAGTTACTATTGTTAGGACTGCCTCATTGGTCTAGTGGTTAGCATGTTTGACTACAGACATGAGGTCCTGGGGTCGAGTCCCGGGTCAGGCCAATTCGAAATCCATATTGAGTTTTCTATTAACATTTTCTCAATATTTGGCCGAAGTTGGGAAGTTGGCGGTGTGATCCGATCGTGTCGGATTCCCGTCACATCGGGGTATGAGAGTGAAGGAATAGAGAGTACTTGTGTACTATGCCTGCCAATCCGCACTGGAGCAGCGTGGTGGGTCTATGCTCTAAAAACTCTTTCTCATATGAGTGAGGAGGCCTGTGCCCAGCAGTGGGACGTTAATGGGCTGCTACTAACCTTTTTACTATTGTCAGACTAGAGACAGTTGGATGACAACACTGATAGCTCTGAAATGTTAGAAGTTATTAAGTAATATAGTGGCAACACTGTAAAATACCAAAAAACATTGTGCAATATTACGAAATGCAATTAGGCAATACGAGGTAAGTTTAACAAGCGGGACAATTGTTAAAATAGTCTTACCAGCGGCTTCTTAAAGTAATTATAAGCCGCGTATATTTAAATAGTGAAGAGAATAAAAGTAGTTAGATAATGTGACTTGGTGTTTTTATTCTTTACGTTATTCTTTATATTAATCATTTTTTTGACTATACTCAAATTTAATTTAATTTATTGTTGCCTTGGTAAAAGTCTGTGATTATAGAAGTATTTGACAATATAACTTTAAAAATGTTCAAACTTATATTTTAAATTAACTGTGGTCGAATTTCGACCACTGGACGACTACTAATATAATCAATTATGTAAGTACTAAACGTGATTCTATCGACAAAACTTTTGTCGTCACAACAAATATAGACAGTTCAAAAAAAACTTACCTGAAACAGTAGCTAAAACTGTGAGATTAGCAAATAGAATAGCTGTTGCAACACAAGCGTAGAATGGTGCTCTTGCCCGACCACAAGACCACCTCATGAAGTCCCAACACCGTAGCTTCATAGAGTATTCCCCACGGCGGCAGAGTAGGTCAACGAACAATGCTATGACCCACATGGTCTCCAGCAAGAAGATAAGTATAGCTCCAACACTAGATTGAAATGAATTTCTTTTAAAGTTAAATATTAATGAGCAAGTCATGACGGCTAGGTTTAGAGACACGCGGATTCTTGTTAGGTAAAAGAAAACGTTGTGAGGAAACCTGCATATCCAGGTGTAATTCAATTAATTACCACATATCAAATATTATTGCTCATATCGTTTTTACCACCCCATTGCAGCGTCCATCCCCCCCCCCTGCGCCTAATCATAGACTAATTAAAAAAATTTCACAGATACATAACACCAGGGAAATGTTATGTCTACTCGACTTTTTACTACGCTATGTTTGACATGTGGATCATTATTTATATATACCATTATTAGTCTACACCCTGCCTGTATATGCATAATATATCTTATTTAAGTTTTCAATTGTGAGAAATTGGCTTCTTATTCATCTTTATCAGCGTATAGGTTGGTATATTTGTAAGTATGTGTATATTTATTAATGGACACCACCTATTCCTCTTACCTTAAATTATCCCTAACTCTGATTTGCCTGGTAAACATCGTACAGTTCGCTAAGTATATTATTGTATTACTTATTACATGTCTCTAGAGTACAATAAAGAATATCTAGTCCGGGTTTCATCTTGGAATGAAAGATAATAAGCTGTAAATTGCTATAAACCTTTGTTTTGTCGTTCTAAATTTTGTCTTAAAAGTCATAAATGTTATCGTGTCCGCATCTTAAGATATTGAAAGTCAAAGGTCATAAAAATCGGTTTTCATCTCTTTGTTTTTATCACCGACTGTGATGATACAGTTTAAGATGGTAGTGCGACAACCGGAAAGGTTATTTACCCCTACACAGAACCGTACTGGAGTTATATTTTGCTTAGCAGCCCGATTTGCTAGTCGAGGAGTAATTAGCGATGGCCGAGGCCTCCCAGTAGTTCACACGTAGATAGATTAAATATAAATTGTTAAAAACTGTTTCTATGTCTCTTTGATTCCCCACCGGAAAGTAAAAGACATGGAGAATGTGTAAGTAAGATGTAGTAAGACACGATATGCAGATAAACAAGGATAAATACTAAATTATTTATACTGCAATAAATTGAAAGGCAAAATGTTCTTAAGGCACCCCTTAATCTCACTTTCGTAAATATTTATACAAGCCTTAAACTTGTAATGTTTTCTTCTGATGATATGAAAGAAGTTAAAATCTAAATTTACGAAGGTTTTTGTATATTTTTATGTGTTCATATATACATATATATTATTATTCTGTTTATTAGTCTCGCTAAAACACGAGATCGGCTGAATTGGCTTTTGCTTTTGAATTATTTGTGGAAGTTCAGGGAAGGTTTATGAGGTGAGAAAATAGGAAAAAGGTCTTAGAATATAGGAAAAATAACAATTTCGTTTAGAAATCAATTAAAATAAAAGTCGTTGAAAAATCAAATTTTATATAGAAGTGACGTTATTTTTTGGTTTTGAATGTCAAACATTTGATATCCTTTTTTATTTTTTCGTTTAAATTTGGGTGTAACACAAATTGCAAAACAAACAAACAAAAAATAACAGAATAAGAACAAACACAGAAAAAAACAAAACTTAAATTAAAATTAATAATAATAATCAATTTTAAATTAGAATTACGATTAAAATTAAATATAATGAAAATAAAAATTGTAAATAAATCTATGCGTATAAGGCTTCCTTGTTATTTTTGTAATTGCGTCATTTTATATGTTATTATGTTCTTTCCACTGTTCGGAAATCATATTAAATTTAAAAGAATACTTTTGTTTTTGATTTTTGACATTGACAACCAACAATTTCTGTGACGATAGACAACGTCACTGTCGGAGATTGCTAACGCTAAAAAAATGTATGGGAATGACATTTGATATCGAAACATATCGAAAAATGATACGTCGTTCCGATACATTTTTAAGCGTTAGCAATCTTCAAAAGTTGCGTTGTCTACGGGCCCTGATCGCAACAATAATATTTTGCACTTTGGCGGGAATTAGGAATTCTTTTGTTCCAAAATTAAATCATTAATTAATTAAACAAAATAATAAAAATTTAAATTAAATAAGGCTTCCTCGTTATTTTCGTAATTACATCATTTTATATGTTATTATATTCTTTCCGCTGTTCGGAAATCATATTCAATTTAAAAGAATACTGTTGTTTTTAACTTTTGACATTGACAACCAACAATTTCTGGGACGATAGACAACGTCACTGTCGAAGATTGCTAACGCTGAAAAAATGTATGGGAATGACATTTGATATCGAAAAATGATACGTCATTCCCTTACCTTTTTAAGCGTTAATAATCTTCAAAGGTTGCGTTGTCTGCGTGCCCTGATCGCAATAATAATATTTTGCAGACTTTAGCGGGAATTAGGAATTCTTTTTGTTCCAGTTACGTGACTATTTGTTATTAAAATTGAAACATTCTGCAATTATCATTCAACTTCTTTAATCAGTCAGTTTATAAGCAATTTAAATATATTTAATTGGTACCATATGTGAAATGAAGACTTTATATTCCACATATATGATCCTTCCGAGAAGCATTTCAAAATAAATTGATTCTGTCATTGTTTTCTTTTAAACCGGTGTTCTTGTAACCTTTATTTTGTAAAATTAACTGCACCCCGCGGTGTTAGCCGCGTAGTTTCCAAATATCTAACTTATAATCGTTAATAAAATACTTTATATACTTCCACTTAATTTCATATACAGTTTTTAAACTTCTATTCTTTCTATGGAAAGCTCACATAAAAGGAGAAAGGTATATTTCTAAGTCCCTCAAGTTAAGTTCGTGCTAGATTGCGTAAAAATGGACTTTAACTTTAAAGTGAAACATCTTTCTATCCCCTCATTTTATCATCCATCTAACGCATGTCGCATTACACCAACGAGGGTAAAGTGAATGGCGAAAAGTAGCGAAATCTAAAGTGATTCTTTTCTACTACTTGTTACTAATATTCTTGGTATGTTTATCTTAATATTATCATATATTAATAGTATTTTTAACAAATAACCACGTAAACAGGTGAAGATATCGTCAATATATCAATGATATCAATACGTATCTGTTTTATATATAATTTGATAATGTACACTATAATATATAGTAATGTTAACAAATAATAAAAATATTTATTGCCTATTATAAAATTTTATGTAACAGTTATCAATGTTTTATATACTTTACGATTATGATGTAAAAGCTTAATTTACTTAACCTGGACATTTAACTATAATTTATGGGATTGCTAAATGCTCCAGGTGCTGTAATCGCTTGTTTTCCGATGCCGTGGAAATATGGAGAAATCCTTTATTCATGGGAACAAATTGATTAAAGAAATTAAAGAAATTACGTACAAAGGACACATCTCAGAAGTGAAACTTCTTTGGCGAACTAATTTTAAAGTCGTATTTATATTTATACAAATCTAAAACATTAAATTTCCGAGAGTAAGAGGGAGGGAAAAAAGAAGATATGCCCGGAATTTAATGAATTTAATTGTCTTTTAACAAGCGGATCAATTGTATGAGTGAGTCTTTCGAGCTGTGTCTCGTGAAGTAGTTGTTTTAGGAGAAGTAATGCTAAGTTTTATAAATTCAAATAGTGAAGGAATTATTAGTATCAATTTAGTGAAATCTCAAATAACGGTTTTTTAAAGATAGTATATTAAATGACGAGTAGCATATTAAAATGCCACATGTTAATTGTAAATAATAAAACTACCTAACCTTCAAAAGAATTAACACAAAAGTGCTGCACATTTTCGTGACGCTAATCCGTAAAAAAATTTACCTGAATTTCCGCACAAAATGCAAATCTCGTCTAGTCGTTCACGAACAGTCCAGTCTCGTAGATATATAACATTTTCATTGTACACCTCAAGAAATATACATACATAAAACACTTAAAATAAAGACAAAACTGTACAATAAGGCAGCCACGTACACACGTACAGAAAAATATTTAATATAGATATATAAAAAGTTGAATAAAAGAGGTAGCGCGGTAACCTGGAAAGAAGGTAATTTACCTATTAATAATTTCTACACAGCATCGTGCACAAACGTAACATGCCAATCAACGAAATTAATTACTATGAAATACGAGTATACTTACATTAGTCCAGGAGCAATTTCGTATTGCAGGACTGTAAGCTGTGCTCCAGCGCCACTCATCACTGAGAACAATATAAATAAAGAAACATTTAACTTTTAAATAAAAGTAGAGGCCCCATAGGTAGAAGGTAGAGGTAGGCGGTTAGAGGTATACGGGATATCGTTCAGTTTCTTGAACGGCGTCGACTCTCCTGGCGGGTGATCCCCCGTGGAGGTTCTCGCGATTGACTACCAGTGTAAAATAGCTGCAAGTGCATCCGGTAGCGCTGAATCTAGCGATGACCACATACGATGGATCAGGCCTCCCGCTGACAGAGCACTGATTGAAAGATGGACCCAAGACCTCGGATCCCCAACTGCAGGTGTGAACCCAGTGGTAACGATCCCTCCTGACCTGGAGAATTCGATCATTAGACGGCATAGATCTCTCTCTTACCGTCTGGTTCAGGTGCTGAACGGTCATGGTATCTTATTGTCGCTGGTCGGAGGGGATCTCTCACTAGTCGATGTGATGCTCACCAGAGTTTGAATGGAGGTCGGTTGCCTTCTTTTACGAGACCGTCATCTCGCCGAGAGAGGCAAATGAGAGGCAATGGGAAGATGCGGTTGATGCCCTCCCTCTCCGTCGAAGGAGGCTGGGTGGCAATAGGCGCAGGTATGCGCTCCATTATACCCCTCATTAAACTGTAGCCTATTATAGTCGGCATCATCTGGGTCACTAGAGTGGAATGCCAAATGTGACCCACTGGTGATCCCATCCATGGATGACGAGGGATGCGCTGGGGTTTAAGGGGTATTTTGGTTATTTAGCGAGTCCCACACTCCCGATTGAAAGAATTTCTTCTTTCTCCGGGGTGCATAAAAGCATTTGCCAGCGACAAAAAAAAGAGGTAGAGGTTGAGGAGACTCATAGGCGATAAAAATCTCGACCGAAGAATGGCAAGCCTGCAGCATCGACGTAGCGTTGACCGTCCGTCGATACTCCACAGTATTAATTTCGGAGAGTGTAATAAACTTTCCTATGCTTTGTATGATTTTCTGCCGCTGCAAATCTCCCGTCCTGTCAATACTGACTCTCTTCTAAAGCCAGTATTTAGTCAATTTTGTAATTTACTCTGTCAATATAATAGAATTAATTATATCAAACTATAACATTGTCTCATTTTGTGTGTGTGCGTAATGTAGTTGCGTTATTATATAATACTAGCTGACCCAGCAAACGTTATTTTGCCATTTAATAACTATTATAGCCATTAAAAAATAGGGGTTGATCGTAGAGGGGTTAAATTTTTTAAATTTAGAGTTACATCATAAAAAAAAAACCTGTAAAAAAAATCGGTCGGCTTCGAAGGAGTTCAACATCTAACACCGTGACAAGGAAATTTTATGTATTAGATATATGTGTGGTTATGTTTGTTGGTTTGGGGTGGTTTATAGTAATGGTACAGGTAGAAAGTACCCTTATTTCGAGTAAAATTAAAATATAGAAACAGAAGTTACGTGTACATAAAAGTCCTTGTACGTGCGTTTTCTTCTTCTACGTGATACTGGCGAAATAAATTGTGCCAGTCTGGCATAGGAAAAAGCCAGTACTCCAAACAATAATTTTTAAGCAATTTTCGAAGGTAACGTTGTCTACGGGCCCTGTAAAGTTATCTACACTAATATTATAAAGAGGAAAGATTTGTATTTTTGTATGTAACGAATAAACTCAAAAGGTACTGGACCGATTTTAATAATTCTTTTTTTATTGGGTAACTACATTATCACTGAGTAACATAGGCTATATTTAGTACTAGATTACTATAGAAATCTTTAGACATTCCTATTAAAACCAGCCGAAGGTGTAAAAAAATTAGGCATAAAATGTCTTTAATCGCATACGCTGTGAAGAGTATTAATGATAGGACAAAAAAATGTTCGACAATATTATAGAATATATCAGTATCTACAAAAAACTAACTAACTACTTTTTTACATTTAACAAATTGATAGAAATGCTGATCAAAATCAGACCGTACTATCCATACCATTTATAAATTTTTATCCAAATAAATTTAATATTCAAGACTGTCTCAATACCTGATGATTACTTTTTGAATTATTGAAATCGGATATTCCATTCAAAAGATACCATGAAATTAAAATAAAAATACATGCCGGCGGCGGCCGCCACGCAGCGCATCGAATAACTAACTCGACGAGAGAGGGGCAGTTTTAATTATCATGCTTATAACTTAAATGTCTGTACCTATTTATGTCTACCCGTGCGAAGCCGGGACGGGCCGCTAGTACAAAATATAGCCCTTATTACATCAAATACAAACGCACTGTAATTCATTCGATATTCTTACATTATATTTAGTAAAAATTTCGTGTTTTTTCATTCTAATTGGGATGCTTTGATGTCAGAGCGGAATGTAAGTGATGTTTCTTGGAGGATCTACTTGATGTCGAGGGTACTGTACGTGTCGTTTATTTTTCTTACTCTTGGAAACGTGTAGCGGTTCTCAAGAAGCTATATTTCGTACACAATTTTGTATATAAAATAAAATTAGGTTTGGCAGTTTTTGATAACGATCTTAAACAAATTAAAGTTTAGTAAGTTGTGTAGTGTAATTTCACCTCATGGTGAGTGTACTGCAGCATCTTTGTAAACAATGTAATCAAGATCACTATATATTATTCCATTTCACTATTTATTCAAATTACCCTTAAGACTGTCAGTAAGAGATAAAAATTTAGGTTTACGTTAGGAATACATTTAGCAAAACTTTCGTTATAACGAGTTTTTAATCTATGCAGAATGTAGACAAACAGTTATTCCTCAATTTAATATATCTAACCAGGTTAAGAAATGTTAAAATCTTCGTAAGACAGTCATTGTTATTTGACGCTATGCATGTTGAAACTGCTTGTAAGTAATTAAAGTAAGTAGCACCCCATCAACGTCCCAATACTGGGCACAGGCCTCCTCACTCTGAGGAGCGAGGGTTTTTAGAGCATAGACCCACCACGCTGCTCCACATAGCAGGGGTAGCGACAATGGAGGCGTTGTGCCCTCAGTTGGAGAAATGGCTATCGCGGAAACATTGAGCGCTGTCATACAGACTGGTGCAGGTGCTCACCGGACGCGGCTGTTTCGGGAAGTACTTGCATCACATTGCTGGCCGAGAGGAATCGCCTATTTGCCATGAGTGTGGTGCTGCCGTGGATACGGCACACCATACCGTGGCGGAATGCCCAGCGTGGAGCCCTCAGCGACATCTTCTGGTATCACTGATTGGAGTTGACCTCTCGCTGGCCTGCATAGTAAGTGCGATGGTCGCCAGCGAAGCAGGGTGGAGAGCCGTAGCCTCCTTTTGCGAGACTATCATCTCGCTAAAGGAAGCTCGTGAAAGGGAGCGGGAGTTGGCTCCTGACGCCCCTGCTATCCATCGCAGAAGGCTTGGGGGCAGAAAGCGCGGCTACGTGCGCCTCCTCCCTCTGACTTGAACCTCGATTCGGCTTTATCTGGGAAACCATATTGGACTGCGTAAGCAAGCCGCTGGTGTCCTACTTTAGGATGACGAGGGCCCGCTGGGTTTTAGTGGGTATTCTGCTAGACAGTGAGTCCCACACTCCCGACTAGTCGGAGTGCTTGTTTTACATATTCAAATTGGGCGGTGTGCGTAAAAGCATTTCCCAGCGATAAAAAAAAGTCATAGTACACAAGTGTGGACTCTCTTCCTTCACTCTCATAGTCCGATGTGACGGGAATCCGACACGTCCGGACAGACATCATGCGCAGGACCGACGGTTTAACGTGCTCTTCGAGGCACGGGGATGGATGACACCGCCAACTTCCTAACTTGGGGCAAATATTGAGAAAATCTTAAATAGGAAACTCAATATTGATTTTTGAATTGGTCCGACCCGGGACTCGAACCCAGGACCTCAGGTCTGTAGTCGAACATGCTAACCACTAGACCAATGAGGCAGTCTGTTTGTAGTCCAACCTAAATTCTATACAACAAAACCTCATGGTATAACGAATATTTTCTCCCGTCCCATTAGTTTTGCTTATAAAATCTTTATAAAATCACGGTCAACCATTCCTGAGATTTTCGAAAACAAACAAACAGAAGGAAATTCTAAAAAATTGTTTGTAGTACATGTATCAGGTGCCTTTAGTAAAAGTTCTTAAATATGCATAGTGTTTAACGAACACAGACGTAAAACAAACTTTTCAAGTAATAATCTATTATGACGATAATATTCTTATCGTGTTTTATGTACATTATAATGAACTCGGCATAAAACAAAATAACGACTGGCAATTTAATTTAAAAAATGACATGTGTTGCCTGGATCCACCTGCGCATACTTAATTATTACTGTATTAAGGACTGCCTTAAAGTTTAAATATTTTGCTAATTCTAAGAGGAGTTTATTTTAAGGAGAACGTTGTGGTATAAAAGAAGATGTAGTGATTAAAATTGAGAAAGGTATGCTTAGATGGTTTGGGCACAGACAGAATGAATGAAAGGAGACAAAAAGGGTTTATGAGTCGAGTGTGAATGGGAAAGTTGGAAGGGGAAGACCGAGGCGAATGTTCCTGGCCCAAATCCAGGACATTTTAAATAAAGGCCAGGTCAAGAACACCCTAAACCTAACTTTTATAAGAACTAAACTAAAGGTTTAATAAGAATCGAAGGAGATATGCTAGGATCGTGGCAAGGGGAAGGTCGTGGTCGCTGCCTACCTCTATGAGATTGAGGCGTGATGTATTTTTTAGTCTGATGGAAGGGTTTGGTTGTGGCTAGTAACCACCCTACCAACAAAGATGTGTCAGTCGGTCTAGCAAAGCGAGTACTCGCATCACTGCGCCAGCGATGCCGAATTTCCAATAAAATTATTGCTTGAAAATCCAAGCTTGATTTCTTCCATGTATATTCTGCTACATTTTTTTTTTAGTTTTATGTATAGTCAAATCTATTTTAAAAACTCAATGTCTAACCCATTTATGGTTATACGTTTAATATATACGTTTCTTTACATGTATTATTTAATATTAATAAGCCAGGGCAACTCTGGGTCGTACATTTGCAAGGCAAATACGCGCATCTTTGCGTCTGAGAAATTGTAATTAGTGTACGTAAAGAATTACATTTATTCTTTCATAAAATAAAAGAGAGAGAAGTTAAGAAAATATTTTTGTATATACAAGGGGAAAACAATCTTTTAACTTAAAAAAAATTACGAAAACAAACAGCGGAATGCCCAACACTATTCACACGATTAACTTGAAATTCAACGTAGATATTCCTTTCGCAATGTAGACAGCCACATAGAATGAGTAAAACCGCGGAGAGCTAATTATTAAGAAAGGAAAAAAGTAATTATATTTCAGGTTTAGAATTGTTTCATTTTGAACAATTCCGTGCGATTATAGAGAACTCCATTATAAGTGATAATGTACATTGCGAAAGGAACTTGTATGGGTATAGTTTTGGAGATATCGCAGTCTTTTTTCGTTAATATTTCCTATATTTTAACGGTCTTTACGCGGTGATAGGTGGAGGCAATAAAATAAACTTACAGATAATTAAACTTGATCAGTCGTTATTAAGTCGTAACGAATACGACTGTGATTTATTATGTTCCTTGTATAATTTCAAATGAATACAATTGGAACTAATGTATGTAAATGGATAATAGTTTTACCTATAGCAGTTAGAAGTCCCCATAATCTAGCAATAGGCTGTAGCAAGTCCCATAACCTAGATTCTAATGTCTTCTTAGGCACGGATCTACTCACTGCGACCCCTTTACGTTCAGTCTGAGTTGGATTCCCAGTTTCCTGGGTGTCCTGGTTTATTTCTACAGCAACACTCATACTGTTATTTCATCACTTTTATTCTTATTTCAGTTGAGAATTGTAAAATAGTTCACATAATTTATAATAACACTTGTAAACACTTAAAAAACAACAGATAGCTTTAATTTTATACAGTTTCTATTGCACTTATGATTTTAATATAATAATTAAACGAACGTACAAATTATTTATAGAATCTATTTGATAAAAGCGCATCAGCTTATTTACGCGGGCTCTGTGCCAGAAAACAGAAATATTAAACCTTGAAACACTTCTTTGTAAGCACAGTGTGGTTTTATTAAAGTAACGATATCTAAAGTTCATTAATGGAAGTATATAACTCGTAATAGAGTAAATGTTACATCTCCGTATACGTCTCTCCGCATGGACGTACAATCTCACTCTGTTAACGTTGTATGGATACAGTGTATAGAACGACTAATTTAAGCTTCCTTTCATATATCATAAGATATCAAAAATGTACGATATCTCTACATATGTATAATATGCTTTTGTATGTGTGTATGTTGAGTGAACTCCTCTTAAACTATTTTACTGAAATTTTTGTGTTAAGAATGCTTTAGCAAGAAATATAACAACACGAGCGATACTGCGAACAGTTATTTTTATTTGTATAGTTTTTTTCAATGTGTATATCTGACTGAACTATTAAACAACTATGCCGATATTGATGAGATTTTCCGTCAAGTTCAAGTTTATTCATATTTCCATGGTGTCGGGAATTACGCGTGTGACCGTGCACAACTAGTATTTGTGTAGGTACTAACTTATTAAAACCACCACAGCTAGAGACATGGCTATTTTTAAGGTTAGGTTAGGTAAGTTTTTTGTTGCGATGGCCTCTTCCAGCGGTAAAAAAGGCTTTAAAAAATTGAACTAACCTAACCTAAAGAAATAACGAGTTTTTATGGCTAGGTAAGCTTATTGTGCCGCGGTACCTTTTCCCAGCGACAAAAAAGGCTAAATAAATTAACCCAACCTTATACATATATCGTTTTGTGTTTAACTTTGTGTATTATATAATACGAATGCAGTTGTAGTGCGTAATTAACGTTGTAAGACGGTTAAGATTTCTTCTTAGCTTTTTATAATCATAATTAATTATACATTTGAATATTTAAAGAACATTGATTTACGTAACTCAGTTACTCAACTTATTACAAATTTATTATAATTGTATGGCAAGGTAAGTTTTTATCACAAACTAATATTTTGTAGTACCTATTGAAAAAACCTATTGTCTATCCAAAGTGTCTTTTCCTATATATTGATAGATTTATGCAAAGGAAGTTTTTAAGGAAGAGCTCTACTTATTGTGTTGTAGTACATTGCTCTACAGATTGCGGATTGGCACACAAAGAATTAGTTTTTTTAAAGGAATACAAGTAACAAAAAGGTAAGTATAGCGCAAAGTATACATACTATGTATGAAACGGAACAAAATAAAATAGAATTTTAAGGAACAATTATGAACTGTTATACGTACATGTGCTAAGGTAAGCCGCAACCCATTACTATGCCACTAGTACGGTTTTTAGAGTACAGACCTAATAAAAGTTTCGAAGTAATAAATTTTATTGGAAAAATCTTGGCATTTAGGCCAGCACACCTTGTCTTTTATTCTTTGTAGTGAACAAAATTAAAATAATGGATCCCGTAAGGAGGAAATACATCAACTATTTGAATGCTAACTTAACTAAAGTAAGAAAATGTTATTCTGGCGTTGTTCTCGTTCATAGAATAATTGTGTAACAAATAAGTATCCAGAGCAGTTATTTCTCCATAAAAAACATAATCTGTAAATAATGACTCTGTAATTCTCCATCTTCTCTTCATTTTTCTTTTTGGTCTTTTCTTATTGGCTTGTAAACAATAAACAAAATATAGTAGTGATCTGTGATTGGATATGAATAATTAATCTGTGTGCTACCATAGACAAATTGTGACGCCATTTTGTTAATGGTTCATAACAGTGTGGGATCGACGTGTATTTTACGTTAAAAATTGATGATTTACTATTAAGTGAGTGTATAATAAATTGAAAGAATGCAAGCAGGTAGTGGAACTAAAAACCCACCTTGGGCAAGATCCAATGTAAATACTACTATGACCGGCTTGAATCCTCAAATAATGGACCCAAACGCCGCTATGATGTCGCAACAAGGTATGATGCCTTTTCAACAAACTCAGGCAGTATTTAACCCGAGTATAATGCAAGCTCAAGGTGGAATGGCGATGCCGATGGCTGGTCAAATGCCAATGAACCAAATGGCCCAAGGTCAGATGTATCCAGGGAATGTAGTAGCGTATCCTACACCACGCGCTTTAAACCCAAACATGTATCAAAACAACACGCCGAATCAAACACAACAGGCTAACGAACAGCGTGTTTTCACCGGTACGGTAACAAAGACTCACAATGATTTCGGTTTTGTGGATCACGATGTTTTCTATCAAACATCTGTTTGCGCGAAAGGGTCTATGCCGAAAGTAAACGACAGAGTGTTAGTCGAGGCGACGTATAATCCAAACATGCCTTTTAAATGGAACGCAACTCGTGTTCAAGTATTGCCGAAAAGTGGGCCTAATCAGAAGATGAATCCTCAGAAATCCAACTCATACAATGCGGTTCCACCTCCATCTAACAAAAAGTCTATAATGTCACGTCGTGATGATCGTCGGGAAGATCGAGGCCCACGACGGGATGAAAGGGTAAATTTTTTTGGGATTATAGATTAGGATATTATTTTTACTAATATTTTACTCCCAACACATTGGTGTTTCACTGTATTTCACTAGATGGTATGTGTTGATAGTCTAAGATAGAAGTGTGCTAATGTGAGTGATAGTTAATTTAATTTATCTCATGATTATATTTTGATAGATGGGGAACAAGTGGAAGAGGTGAAAGAATTTGTATGCTTGGGATCTAAATTTACAAAAGATGGAACATGTGAAAGTGATATCGAAAGGAGAGTGAATGCAGGGAATATGGTAAATGGTGCTCTGCATGCTTTTATGAATAGCCAGATGGTGTCTCAAAGGGCTAGACTGGCAGTGCATGCTGGAGTGTTGGTGCCAACACTTATGTATGGTAGTGAAAGTTGGGTATGGCAGAAGAATCACAAAAGTAAAATAAATGCGGTAGAGATGAGAGCGTTGAGAAGCATGAGTGGATTAAAACTGAGTGACAGAGTAAGAAATAGTGTGATAAGAGAACGTTGTGGTATAAAAGAAGACGTAGTGACTAAAATTGAGAAAGGTATGCTTAGATGGTTTGGGCATGTAGAGAGAATGAATGAAAGGAGACTGACAAAAAGGATTTATGAGTCAAGAGTGAATGCGAAAGTTGGAAGGGGAAGACCAAGGCGAACGTTCCTGGACCAAATCCAGGACATTTTAAATAACGGCCAGGTCAAGAGTACTCTAAACCGACGAACTTGTATGAAAGGTTTAATGAGAATGAAAGAAGCGAAGGAGATATGCAAGGATCGTGGCAAGTGGAAGGATGTTGTCTCTGCCTACCCCTATGGGAATGAGGCGTGATGTTATGTATGTATGTATGTATGTATTTCTACCCAACATCATGCACACAATTTTTTGCTACAGAGCATGGCTTTACTGCTAGGTTAGTAGCCAGTTCCGGCTGAAGCCTGCCATCTGTTCAGACCTAAATAATTATGCATTTTCTAAATTTGGTCTGGTGGGAACCAAACCCAGGATGGGTTTGGTTTTTGGGGGTATTCATAACATTGCGCTAGCAAAGCAGTTGGTCTACCTCTCTTTCATACATTCTAAAAAGTATTTTAAATAATTGTGCAGTAGCTAGCTTAGCTAACTTTTCTATCTTGAAGAAAACAAACCTCCATATAATTTTAATATTAAGCTTACAAACTAAATTAATATAATAAATTTAGTAAGAATAGAAAATTGATATTTTAGATAATACTCTATTTTCACATTCTAAACATTTTAAATCAATTTATTTCAGTTAAATAAAGATTTATATAGCATGTTCGATATTTCTTCAAGTGCCTGTTGATATTTCTAGAAGGTCTGCTGCAAAATTTTGGAGTTTGTCCCCATTCTTAGCAAAATGAAACAACTGGGTTGAAGACTTTATTCCTATTTGTTCATATATGTTTTGCAGCCAGCATAACTTTTTCTCTGTCTAGTTGCCTGTTATTATAAATTAGAGTAACTCATACTTATCATGCCTAAGTAGGTGACAGAGATACTCAACTTTCTGCCTATTGCTGGCAGAAAAAACTTATGATTACATAAGCTTCAAGGTTATTCTGATGCTGTTGAGTTTGTGTTGTGCTAATTTTGTACATCTTTAATGTGTTTTTTTTAATATTTATTCAGGCCTTTACATCAATCTTGAATCTACATTTATCATTGATCTTAGTCATAGAACAGGTGATACAAATTATTAAAGGTACCATGATTCTCTGCACATTTTTCCTTAATAAGAAATTTAATGAGAATTTTGCAATAAATTTTTCAAGAAACTCAATTAAAATAATAACTGACCTGACATTTATATGACAGGCATGCTGTGAACATTAAGTATCAATATATTTAAAAAGGCAAAGAGAGTTTTGCACATCAGTTTGTTTAATATAATAAACTGCCTCATTGGTGTTTAGCCTGTTCTCTCAAAATTAATATTGAATCTGCTACAAAATACTTAGTATCTGCCTGAAGTGGGGAATTGGGGTTTACTCTAACCCCATGCCTCATTGGATTTGACTGTGAATAAGTACAGATTTGGTTAAGGGAGGATTTTTATAAGAAACTTCTCCTTTTAGAAAAGATCCCGCACCAGGAGTCGTTCAAGATCGCGCGACCGTCGTGATAGTCGTAATCGTAGAGATTCACCTCCACGTAAACGACCATTCGTTCATCAGCCCTCACCAGTGAAATATGTTGTCAGAGTCCCTAGGATTCCACTAGATGTGTAAGTAATATTATACATAAATAAGTATAATTTGAAAGTGCTTCTCTAAGAGATTTGTTAATAGCTATATTGTGTATATTGATTTTACTTTTGGATATACTTTAAGATATTGTGATCTATCATTGTAAAATTTGTAATAAACATGTTTTTTTCCAGACAAAAAATAGATGTACCCACTTTATCACAAAGATATACAAATTTATATATACCATCAGATTTCTTTAATGCCTATGTGAAGTGGGGTGAAGCTTTTCCTCCGCAATCACCGTTTTCTCTTAACAATCCATGTGCATATCATATAATGAGTCGGGAAGTGCCAGATCCAAATCCAAATGATGCTGTATTAGAACCACCGGATGCAGACTACAGATTCTCAGCTAAGGTATTATATCTATTTAATAATTAAGTGCACTTTGTTTTTTTATGGTATAGAATAGCATATAACTTTTAAATTAATGGTATATACACCTAATGGTATATGATGATACAGCAAAATTGGTAAAAGCATTGTGATGGAGTTAAGAGTTTCTTTACCTTTTAACAGTTCCTATACATCAATATGGGCAAGCAAACTTTAGAAAGTTTGCTTGCTAGTAGACTAGTGATGACTAGTTGCAGCCAGAGCTTCTCTGATTGTGCGGAGAATCAAATACATTTCCTCTAGTAACAAATCAAGTACTCATATTATATTGTAACATCAGTTAGATCACCCAAATTTACAGTTAGGTTAGGTTTAAAGGTCTTTATACACGAAAGTAAAAGTATAATAAAAGTATGTGCATACAAAGTACACATGTCAGAAGAGAAACTTCTTTGCCAAACTAATTTTTAAGTCTTGTTTATATTTATACAAATCTAAAACTTTAGATTTACCAGAGTTAGATGACAGGAAAAAGGCAAATATATTGGGAAATTAATGAATTTAATTGTCATTAAAATATTAAAAGTGTCGAAAATTAATACAGATTACAACTTTAAGTTATTTCTTCTATACTTACATTAAAGTGTTTCATACTCTCACACTACAATTTTGGCATTTCAATCTGAAAGTGAAATTTTTTTTGAATATAATTATTAATAAAAATAAATAAAGAGAATTATTAAAATACATTTATTATACATTGTTTAGGAAATAGTACAGTAAAGTCTCAATTTTTAATATATACAAAATCAT
This sequence comes from Elymnias hypermnestra, assembly GCA_015832385.1. NCBI lineage: Eukaryota > Metazoa > Arthropoda > Insecta > Lepidoptera > Nymphalidae > Elymnias > Elymnias hypermnestra. Next base: position 1,941,123 of record JACTOM010000546.1, on the reverse strand, counting down.
TACTATAGAAATTCTATTTTTAAAATGAGGCACATGACGGTAAAATTTTAGGGATGAAATGCGTGACTAGTTTTAGTATTTACAAATAACATGTGGCATTTTAATTTGCCACTCGTCATTTAAGTTTATATTTATATTTTACGACAAATAGTATATCAATACTATTTTTCGTAAAATATATAATAATTATTATTATATATTATTATTTCATAAATCTTTTATACATTTTCAATTCAAAAATAAAATTTAATTAATAATTTCGTATATTAACAATAATAATAGGGTATTTTTATTTGAAATTCGTCATTTCAGATTTGAATAAATTGTTTTGCATGTAATATAAAACAATAATATTTCATAAATTCTCTTGTAAGTCTTTAAGTGAAATAAGTCTCGGATATCTAAAGTTTTTGGTGTGTATAAATATAAACAAGTAAAATATAGTTTGCCAAAATGTTTCACTTCTGACTTGTGTGCTTTGTACTTACTGTCTTTTAATGTCTTTTTCTACTATTTGGATCTATAAAATTGGTCCAGCCGTTATTAAGTTATGAATGACGTATTTAAAACTGTAGTCAGAATAAGAAATTCATGTAATCAATAAATTTCTTTTCAGGTTATGTTAATTAGTATGCCAACATTAGAAAGTCTCTATCAAAAATGTGGACTAACAAAATCTGACGAGAAGGATAAACGTACAAACAAAATGCCTCTACATCCAACTAGGTTGATCAAATTCCTTGTCGGACAAAAGGGTAAAGGGGGTGAAAATTTCGCTATAGGTGGCCCTTGGAGTCCTTCATTAGACGGAGACAATCCTGATACTGATCCGGGAGTTTTGGTGAAAACCGCTATAAGAACTTGCAAAGCCCTTACTGGCATAGATTTATCGCACTGCACACAATGGTAAGTCTCTTTAACTTATAATAATATCTAAATGGTGATTAATGTATCCTGATTTCCATATAGTTATCCATATCCAACGAGAGTTTCTTGTTATTATGAAAAATTTAGATGATATTAGTAATCCGGTAAGAGGAAGCTCTCTGTTTCAATGGCACCATAGGTACAGTACACATTATGTGATACTTAGCCTCACCACACACGGGCCACGTGCAACGGTCACAAAACGCTCCCTACAATTGGATGTGTAACTTTTGCAATAAACGAGTTATTTCTAATTATAAAGTTGACACACATAAATCAGCATCAATGTTGTCATAATCGCAAGATATATATTAGTGGGAAGATATCTGCGGTAAACTGCAGTAGTGTAAAAAAAGCAAGTTAAAAATACCTCCGTACAAATACACATTACAGAAGTGAAACTTTCTGCCAAACTATTTTTTAAGTTTTTGTCCATATTATAAATTATTAATTAAACTTCGTTTTTCAATTTAATATTTAGCAAAGAGAATTTATGAAATATTTCTATTTTATAATTTAAGAAAAATAGTATATTAAATGATTAAATAATGAGTGGCAAATTAAAATGCCACATGTTATTTTTAATTATTAAAACTACCTAACCTACTAACGAATTAGCATAAAAACGCTGCACATCTACGCGACGCTAATCACACGTTTCATCCTTTAAAAAAATTACCCTCAAGTGCCTAAAGAAGTGTCACTTCTAAATTTATAGTCATATTCTGTATCATACGAGCAGCGACATGTACGTCTTTTATTTTACTTAGGAGACAACTAATCAGTTGAAAGTTGGGTAGTTTTAATATTTACAAATAACATGTGGCTTTTTTTGCCACTCGTCAAATATTAGTTAAAGAAACTATTTTTTATAAAATATTTCATAAAACTCTTTTTTAAATTTTCATTCAAAAACAAAATTAATTAATAATTTGTAATATTGACAAAAACACGTGGTATTTTTATTTACAATTCGTCATTTGAGATTTAAATAAATTATTTGCGTTAATTTTCGTTCAATTTCAATGACAATTAAATTCTTTTTACAGTTATGGTATGGTGAAGATTAGGTAGTTTTTTTTACAAGTAATATATTGTGTTATTTTAATTTGTCACTCGTCATGCAATAATTTAATATACTATTTTTATTAAAATATTAAATGAATATGTTTCATAAATTCCCTTTTCTAAATTTTAAATTCAAAACCAAAATTTAATTAATAATTTTAATACTGACAAAAAATACGTTTTTGATATTTCAACTAATTATTCGTGTAATTAAAGAGAGAGAGAGAGAGACGCTTTTATTGTACACCACAAGAAAAATACATAGAGAAAACACGAAAAATACAGCGATTTCTTCCAGGCAACCTTTGGATTATAGGAATTTCAGAAAAGTAAAAAGGGGTTGATGGTGGTGACAGTTAAAGTAAACAGATATGAATAGTTTGTATAATAAACATAAATATATATACACACACACACACACACGCACATATATATATACATGATGTATAATTGGTTTGACAAAGAAGTTTCACTTCTGACATGTGTACTTTGTAGGCATACACTTTTAATTTGATATTAATGAATGATGATGCGGATAACACACACACACACTTGTGTCAAATTATATTTTGTATTGGTTAGTGTTGCGTTTAGTGGCGGTCGCCTGTGGTCCGTGTGCGGTACCCTTATGTGCGGTAGTGCATCGGCTAGTACGGGACGTGTCGTATTCGTCGAGGCAGCCCGAGGCCGGCTGCGGGCGTGAGTATGTATCACTACAACTTGGTTACCCGCGCAGGTACCGAATGGTGGAGTTTTACTACTGGCGCGAAGGCAGCGGCGGGAAATCGCGGCTAGAGTGTGTGGTGTTGTTCCTGCCCGACGTATGGTCGGCGCAGCCTTCGCGCGTCGACTGGACGACGGTCCTGGACCAGTATAAGGCGGCCTGCGAAGCTTCTATGAAAAAACTAGACGGCGAAGAGAAGTGTTCCGGCGACGAGGCGGACGAGAGTTCTACGGACAAATCCCAAATTGTTTGTTCCCAGTTTTGTTTGGTTTTGTTTCCGGCTGCGCGAGCTACTTTCCCCCGAAGACATCACCCGAGCTGCGTTTCGTCATCACATCCAATCCGGCCGATTATAATATGCCCACCAGTTTTGTTTTCTCTTTTCTCAATAGTAAATTTGATAATTAAATTCAATACCTCTCATAACATTTTCTAAGTACCAAAGTTACCTTCCACTGTACATTTGTTTATTTGATTGAAAGTATAAATTTTTTGTGTTTTTTTTAGGAAGCCAAGGATAATCAGAACGATAGTACTATCACTATAGATGAAAACGATGATGATGATGAAAGCAAACCTGAGCCAACTCATTACTCAAAAATTGATTTGAGGACGATGAAAGTTGAACAGTTGAGGCAAGAGCTTCGTGCGAGGAATGTCAGTTGCAAAGGTAATTAATTATTCACATTTAGTTTAAAGTTCTGGGTTCATTTTCAGATAAACTTCTTTTGAAAGGCACAACATATTAGCACTGTTAATTTACAACACATTGCTCCTACAAATGTCTATGTGACGAGGGTTAAGTAACTTTATGTAAACCATATTTGTCTGATTATGTCTATAATTATAAACTTAATACAAATAATTTCAAGCAAACTTATAACATTCAAAGCCACAGTGATACATGTGTTTGAGAACTAATACAACCTATGAAAAAATTGTATATTTTTGTATTTGTTCCACAAACTCATGAAAGGCATAGCTGGTTTAAATAAAACGTGTCAAGGTGTTCTGATGGTCAGATTTAATGAATGTTATAGTTTCAATGGAAGTTTATAACATATTTGGCACTGTAGCAGCAGACTGGTTCCTTGTTTTAAAATGATTTTATTCGTAGTAAAGTTTGAAGAAACTTGTAAATAAGTAAAAGTTATTATTGAAGTTAAGACTTGTTTTGGCACTCTGTATACATATGGGTGTTGAATGAAAGTTATTATGTTCTAGTAAAGTATACTAACAGAGCGAGAGAATTATTGTTAACCCAACACTGTTATATTTTAATTCATTATTTAATATAACATCACTCAAAACACAATGAATATATAAACAACTAGCAGACCCGATAGCGTTCTGTCAAAAAAGATTTAGAACGTGGCAGATTTTAGTTTTACGAATGATTTTCAAAATGAAATTACAGCAGTATATATCTATAGCTCTTACACTTTGTGACTATTCAATTGATTTTGAACTTTGTGCAGCGGCAATAAAGTGCAGATTGACTCTTTGACGTTAGGAACATACCTACATTGCTTAGACAACAGTGAGTTCTTGTAATTTATAATGAACTTTATTGAATAGCAATAAAGGTCAAATTGACTCCATTTTACTTAGAAAACGTATGAATGGGAAACAAAAAGGGCTGTTTTTCGAATTTACCCCTGCAATTATTCGAACTTTTCTCGCCGTATAAACCATCCTTGGACTTAAACGAACATATGAAAAAAAGAATTGTCAAAATTGAACCAGTCCTTGTTGAGTTATGCGCTTACCAACATATTTTGCGATTCATTTTTAAATTATAAACAATTAATTGGGCACTTTTGGCTAAACTAGATTACATATATGACGTAGAGAAAACTATAGTTTTATTTTTAATTAACTAAAAACGAATTTATGAATATAAAACAAAGAATGGTAGTATTTCCCATTGTTAAACTTGTCTTGATGAATCACTTCTGTTGTGTGATCTTGTGTAAAATTCAAGTTTTTGTTCATAAGGACTCCGAGGACAACTCGTTTCACGCTTGTCCAAGTTAATAAAGGCAGAAGAGGAGAAGGAACAAAAAGGTGAAGACGTCATGGAGGTTGTTGAGGATGATGAACAGGAAGAGGATAAAAAACCTGCTGAAGAGGACAAGAAGGAAAATATTGACGGTTGGTTTTGTTAATTATTCAATTATAAACATAGATAGATAGATAGATAGAAATACTTTATTGCACATGAAATTAAAAATACAGAAACTGACGCTAAAACTTTTAAAATGAAACAATTAATCCTACCCATCAACACCAAAATTACCCTAGCCAACTCCCTTTTATTACATATACTTGATTATGCAGACACTTGCTACCTGGATTTACCACTATTTCTCCTTAACAAGTTGGAGCGTCTGCAAAATCTAGTTATACGATTTATCTATGGGTTGCGAAAATTTTACCATATCATCCAATACCGCCTGCAGCTGAAATGGTTGAGGATAAAAGACGTAACTTTCACGCTCTATGCCCCCTCTATTCTATAATTTTCTCCCCAACACTCCTGTTTACCTTAATAGACGCTTCTTCTTCGGCCACGACTCCTCTTATCCTTCTAGTCTTCGGTCGCACAGTGATAATAAGTTATCCACTCCTTTCTGTCATTCCCGTATATATTTCGAGTCATATACAGCGAAAGCAGTACAACTCTGGAACAGTCTTCCATATACAATCAGACATTCAGCTTCTTTGGGAATTTTTAAAATGCGTTTGAAGGCTCATTATCTCTTATCATCACTTGAGGATCATGCATAATATGTATTTATGTATTAATAGGAATGTATGTTTATATATCCGTTATATATATTATATTTATATTATTTCAGTATATATTAGTATGTAGGTACATGTATATCCATCTATTAATACTTTTTGCACCAACCCATATGTTATCTTTAAGTCCTAGTCTGTAAGGTTTCCTGTCAGAGACCACTTGAAGCGATAAGGCCGCCAATGCACGGTAATGTTAATAAGTGATTTTTCTTTGTATAATATGTTAAACTTAATTTTTGTGCAATAAAGTATTTTTTGTTGTTGTTGTTAATCTATGTGCAAAGGCGGTCTTATTACTTTAAGCAATCTCTGCCAGGCAACACTTAATCTCATGGACATACATGTGTATGAAAGCAATTTCATGTTGATTTTTTTTTCATGGTCAGATAGATCTAATAGCCCTACCTTATTGGTTTCGCCACACTAACTTAAAAAAATTAGTTCGGTAGCATATATCGAAATAATTTCATTTTTAGACATTATGTTGTTTATATTTTATTTTGCAGCTGAAGAATCAGTGGTGATTCCTGATGACAAAGACGAAGTAGAAGAGACCAATGAAAAAGATGAATTAGAAAAGGACAAGAATGTTAAAGAAAATGACAAGAAGGATAACGGTAACAAAGATGTTAAAGAGAAAGTTGAAGAAAAGAAGGAAAAGCCAAAAACAGAAAAGGAAATCGAGGAAGAAAAGAAAAAGGTAATTAGCAAAAATAAAAAAAACTGTTAACAGGACATAAAGACAAAAAATCACTTAGTTAAGCTTTTAATATTCATTTAAATTAAGGTATATATCTCACTATTCTTCGTAGACAGTCTTGTCATTTTTTAATCACTACTAATCTTTCCTTATCAAAAAATAACGCTTTATCCGAATGGGGGTACCTAATTCATTTGTTTGGTAAGACGTAATAATACGCCAGCCACAGCGAAATGTTAAATTGGATATTTTATGATACATTTCAGATAGAAAAAGAGAAGCAATCTTTAAAAGCGAGATACGAGATGCCAACAAACCCACACGTCATTGTACACCCTTCGTCGACAGCTAAAGCTGGGAAGTTTAGCTGTAGTGTAGCAACTGTATCTCTTCTGTTGGACTACCGTATAACAGATAATAAAGAGCACAGTTTTGAGGTGAGATTCAAATAACATCAATTCAATTAATAGTTTCAATAAAATAAATATACCAAAAATCAGCTAGTGTTAGTATAAATAAATTAAAAATATGTGCATACAAAATACACATGTCAGAAGTGAAACTTCTTTTCTTTTTGCCAAAGTAATTTTTAATTGTACATACTTTTTGTACAAATCTAAAACTTTAGATTTCCGAGACGTAGAGGGTGGGACAAAGGAAGATATGTTAGGAATTTAATTTTGGTTAAAATATTAAGTGTCGAAAATGTAATATAAATAATTTATTGAAATCTCAAATGACGAATTGTAAATAAAAATGCCACGTGTTTTTTGTCAATATTATAAATTATCGATTAAATCTTGTTTTTGAATTTTTAAATTTAGAAAAGATAACTTATAAAAAATACTATATTAATTCACGAGTGGCAAATTAAAATGCCACATGTTATTTGTAACTATTAAAACTACTCAACCTTCAAACGAAATAGCATAAAAAACTCTGCACATCATCGTGATACTAATCACGAGTTTCATTCGTAACAATTTTAAAGAAGATTCACTTCCAATAGTATATAAAATATTATGTTACAGAAACAGTATTTCATAAATTACAAAAAAAATAAAATAGTCACATTATTGAAATATATCATTCTCTTTTCAGTTGTTTGTTTTCGCTGAGTTATTTAATGAAATGTTGATGCGAGATTTCGGTTTCTATCTTTACAAAACACTGTACACTTTACCCGAGAAGCCGGAAAAATCGGAGGAAACGAAAGAAAAAGACAAGAGTGTGGAAAAGAGCGACAAGAAAGACGAGAAGAAACCCGATTCAGAGAAGAAAGAGGACAAAAAGGAAGACAAAGATAAGAAAGAAGACAAGGACAAGAAAGATGAGAAGGAGAAGAGGGATGATAAACGCGACTCTCGGAAGAGACGGGTAATATATTTTTCTATTTACCAAACGTTCCGAACGACAAATTTAAAATAAACGAGTGTTTTGACTAAATGAAAAATCACGACTCTTTGGGGTCTATTTCGAAAAACATTATCTCGTTAAAAATCTGTATATCCGCTATTGGCTATTTGGAAAAACATTTATACATAAATAGCATCACGCCTCATTCCCATAGGGGTAGGCAGAGAGCACGTCCTTCCGCTTGCCATGACCCTTGCATATCTCCTTCGCTTCTTTCATTCTCATTTAACCTTTCATACAAGTTCGTTGGTTTAGAGTACTCTTGACTTGGCCCTTAATTAAAATGTCCTGGATTTGGTCCAAGAAAGTTGGCCTTGGTTATCCCCTTCCAATTTTCGCATTCACTATTGACTCATAAATCCTTTTTGTCAGTCTCCTTTCATTCATTCTCTCTACATGCCCAAACGATCTAAGCATACCTCTCTCAATTCTAGTCACTACATCTTTTTTTATACCACAACATTCTCTTCTCACATTATTTCTTTGTCACTCAGTTTTAATCCACTCATACTTCTCAACGCTCTCATCTCTAATGTATTTATTTTACTTTATCACAAAAGTAAAAACATTTATGATAAATAAAAATATCATATATAAGTTTTATATCCAAACTATTTCTTTTTTCGCTATTATTAAACAGTTATATTACATATGAAATGATTTCTGAACCAAGTATTGAAAACACACTGATAGTACCCGAACAAATCCGAATGCGCATGACCTCACAATGTTCATTTCTCCTCATATCAGAGTGAAGTAAAACTTCTTTAGGCGCATGAGGGTAAATTTTTTACGGATGAAACGCGTTATTAGTGTCACGAAGATGTGCAGCGTTTTTTATGCATTCGTTTGAAGGTTAGGTAGTTTTAATATTTACAAGTAACATGTGGCATTTTAATTTGCCACACGTCATTTACTAATTTATTATACTATTTTTCATAAATAAAATGATTTCATAAATTCTCTTTTCTAAATTTGGAATTAAAAAAAAAATATTGAATTAATAATTTCTAATATTGACAAAAAACACTTAGCGTTTTTGTTTTAAATATACAATTTGTCATTTGAGATTTCAATAAATTATTTTATCACTTTACGAAATTTTTATTTTAAAAATAGAATGTCTACAGTAATAATAATAACTAATTTACAATAATTTTGTATAAATTTAAATTGAGGTAAGGTATTTGTCCTATTTATAAAAAAAATCACGAGGAATTGTCTTTAATATTCATCGTCTGAGATTTTACATTATTTTTTAAACAATATAAAATAAATTTAGTTTAATAATTCTCTTTAATTTATCCCTTCCTCTAATTCTTGGAAATCTTAAGTTTTAGATTTGTATAAATATAAACAAGACTTAAAAATTAGTTTGCCAAAGAAGTTTCACTTCTGACATGTGTACCTTGTACGAACGCACTTTTAATTTAATTAAATCTTTCGAACCTTTTGACAACACGTTTGTAAATACGTAATATTACGACGTCACAGACATGACCACTAATCATGGCGCGTATATCGTCATGTAATTAAAAAAAAAATAACAATGAGTACCAATATAACAAATGATAAATTTATAGAATAGAAAATCAGTATTTTTTTTAAATCTCATTTTTAGTTTATTTCAGCTTAAAGTAACTAAATATATTAAACTTCATTTCAGGATTCACACAGCGATGATGAAAGGAGTCAGTCTCCTAGAAGGCGTAGCAGGGGTGTGGACTTGCCACCTGACCCATACCTACTTCTATCGCTGGTGTACTTTGACACATCCCGTGGTGGTAACATCACCAAGAAAGACCTCCAGAATCTATTCATGAGCCTCGGCCTCCAACTTTCAAGGTCACAAGTTCGCAATATACTGGAGAAAGTTTGCATCAGGGAAACATTCAGTTACAAGTTAGTTCTATTTTTAATTGCTAGCAGGTTATAGATTTATTGTAATATCATGTTTATGGTACATCTTTATTGGTACGGTGGTAACTAGCCATGGCCTAAGCCTCCCAGGTGTCCAGACTTGGACAAATTGGAAAACACAGTTTTCTAAATTACCTCTGCCGGGTATTGAACTTGGATGTTATTATTAGTAAGTTAGGTTTCCATTTAATTCCTACAATTTAATTTACTCTCTCCCTATATATATTTATATATGTTATTTAATTTTTTAATAGTTAGTTATATAATTAGTTATCAATATGCTTGTGTGTTCATACACTCAAGTTCATTTTTTTAAACTTGTTCATGATACTTGATGTTAATACTTATTTTTCTTTTCAACATTTTTTAATTCAATTTTATGCGAAAAATTTTAAAGCGCCATCTATTGAAATTCTTCCAAAAAAATTAAACGGTTTTTTTGCTATGTATTGACTATATAAAGTTTGTGGTAGATGGCATAGGATTTTTGAAGTGACACTTCTTTAGGCGCATGAGGGTAAAATTTTTACGGATGAAACTTGTGATTACCGTCACGAAGATTTGCAGCGGTTTATATTCTAATTCGTTAAAACATATAATCTCGTTACGAAATCTTCATATCCGCAATTGGCTATTTCGAAAAACATTTATGATAAATGAAAAGAACATATTATATAAGTTATGTATAACCAACTATTTTTTTCCGCTTTTATAATAAAGTTAATATTAAATTTTTTTACTATTTTTTTCCGCTCTTATTAAAAAGTTAATATTAAATTATAAAATAATTTTTGTACCGAGTATTGAAAATACACCAACAGTACCCGAACAAATCCGAATGCGCATGACGTCACAAGTTAATTTCTCCTCACCATTATACATAGCTGTTAGTGTTTTGAATTTTTGAAGTAAAACTTTTTTAGGCGCATGAAGGTAATTTTTTTACGGATGAAACGCACGATTAGCGCCACGAAGATGTGCAGCGTTTTTATGCCAATTCGTTTGAAGGTTAGGTAGTTTTAATATTAACATGAGGCATTTTAATTTGCTATTTAATATACTTTAGTTTTTCAAAAATTCTCTTTTCTAAATTTTAAATTCAGAAATAAAATTTGTTTAATAATAATCTATTATTGTTATTCAAAATTAGTTAAATAATTTGTATAATCATTAAAGCGAAAAGGCAATTTATGCAACACTATTATCCTCTCAGGGTTCTCCTCCAAGCAATCAAAGATTTAGCAACTGGGACACAAGAAGCCATACAAGACTTACCACTGGATGGTACCACTGCCAGTGAGGTGCCTGAACATGTGAGTAACTAATTTATAATAACCTTTGAAGGTCTCGCTGGTGCAATGTTCCAAATGCTCACTTTGTTAGCAGAGATTATGCTATTATGCCAGCGAAACAGTCTAAAGAGGTTTTTTAAACAGTGATTCACTCATTTCCACGCTTTGTTTAGTTTGTTATCAATTATTTTTTGAATGTACTATGTTTTAACTTTTTGGCTTAATTATCTATTTTTCAGGTTACAGAATTAGAAACCACTATAGCATCCGGTAATAGAGAACTTCTTCCCATATTTAACAGAGAAAAGGAGTCTGAAACATCCGCTGGGACCAAAGATGTCAGCGATAAAGGTGAGTTAATGAATTTAAAACACATATACACCTATATTCTTTAAGTATTTTAGAATTATCAAACGTTTTTATGCATGCATCAATTTTTCTTTGCACTTACATTTATATTATTATGATTTATTTATTTTTGGAGAGATCTGAACTATTTAAAGAATAGATAAACGTTAGGTTCCTCTAGAATTTCTCTAGCCGATGTTACAGTTGAAAGTTGTATGACTGACAAACGTTAGATAATGAACGAGTGACCGTTTATAATTCGCAATATCTTTATCTATCTTTTACAACTATCCCTCTCCAATAAGAATCTAATATGAATTTTGAAAAAGCATTAATGAAAATAAACGAATCTATCCTATACTATCTATACAAAATAAAATATGGTCAAAAGTCGCGAACACTTTCATACATAATGAATCAGTTTATAAAAATAATGTAAAATGTCATTATTTAATAAAATCTATGCAGTTTATGTATCGTTTATAAATATATAGTATATATGATAGTAAAAATGTCTTTACTTACATCGCCTACCTTTTCGTTTACTGTCTTTCTTTGTTCTTAAGGTTGTCTGGAAGAGATCGCTATAAGCGATATGATGAGCTTCTTAGTATAAGTTTTACACTATTTAGCATGTAACAGTGGTGTACTATAAAACGAATAAATAAATCTTTAAGTGGCTGAACTTGACTATTAGGAATTGCTTATTCAAGCTAGGTAATAAAAAAAAACATTTGGTTCTTCCAGGTATAGTAATGTACAAATCGCGTGTTGTGGATGTCGGGGCTTTAGTCCTCGGTGCATCGCGATGGGCGGGTGAAAGGGCTCGTTTGGAAACCGCACTAAGAGAGGCCAATAACGCCCTTAAAGCCGCAAAAGCCGCCGCAGCTCGCACCCAAAACGCTGAAAGAGGCGCTCAAGTACAATTGAACGATGTCTCCTCGGCTTTAGCCGCTGCTCGGGCGAGAATTACGTCATTAACGGTGAGTCAGTGAAATTAGCTCGAAGCTAATAGTAGCTAAAAAACGCAGTTTACAACAATATAGCTAATTAGAGCAAGCTCAGCTAGCTGCTGTGACGTTCATACTGAGTTTCAGCTTGATTCAAAAAAACACACATGCACATATATAAAATAAAACAAAAAAAATGACAACGCAATAGTTATAAGTGATTAAAACGAAAACTAAGAAAACAAAAAATATATCAGCGAAATAAAAAGAAAAATCATCCTAAAGACTAAGGTATTATTAGAAATTATATCAGTAGAAGTAAAGAAAGTCTGTCACTATAGACCATACAACAATAATGACATTTGAGATTTTGAAAAAAAACCATTGATTTTTTTATGTAATTTAAAAGTCAATTTTTTATGTCACGCTTGCATGAGGGTAATTTTTTTACGGATGTATTGCGTGATTAGCGTCACGAAGATGTGCAGCTTTTTTATGCTAATTTGTTTGAAGGTTGGGTAGTTTAAATGTTATATATTATATTTCATAAATTCTCTTTTCTAAACTTTAAATTCAAAAACAAAATTTACTTTATTATTCCTAATATTGACAAAAACACACGTGGCATTTCTATTTACAATTCGTTATTTGAGATTTCAATAAATTGTTTAAATTCTTAACATATCTTCCTTTACCCTTCTTCTAAGTTTCGGAAATCTGAAGTTTTAGATTTGTATAAATATAAAAAAAGATTTAAACTTGCTTTGCCAATAAATTTCACTTCTGACATGTGTATTTTGTACGCACGTACTTTAAGTTTTTAATACAAACGCGAAACGATTGGTTGCCATGTTTGTGACGTCATAATTTTATATATTCACAAATCTGTTAGGAGAAATTCACATTTTGACTTCATACGCATTTGGGGTAGTTCGAGTACCGTCGTCGTTTTCGTCACTTCGTTTTCGTTCAAAAATTAGTTTTAATACAACTTTTTAAGTATAGCAGAACAATAAATAGTTTTCTTACAACTTTGTATATATTGTTATAAATAGACCACATTCTTACACTTGCCACGATTCTTGCATATCTCCTTTGCTTCTTTCATGTTCATTAAACCTTTCACACACGTTTGTCGGTTTAGAGTACTCTTGACCTGGCCCTTATTTAAAAGGTGCTGGATTGATCATTCGCCTTGGTCTTGCAGCTTTCGCATTCACTCTTGACTCATAAATCCTTTTTGTCAGTCTCCTTTCATTCATTCTCTCAACGTGCCCAAACCATCTAAGCATACCTTACTCAATTTTAGTCATTACATCTTCTTTCATACCACAACAAAATGGCTGTTCATGCGATCAACAATATGGGTACAAGAGAGTCGCTAAGAATCAAATTCAGAGCAGTAAAAATAATGACGGTTCACGGCGTATATATATTAGAAAACTTGTTGTACATCCATAAAAATATTGACTCTTTTAGGAAAAAAGTGAATGCACCTCATATAACTTAAGAAATGGAAATAAAATTGCTGTAAATTCTAGTAGGCTACATAAAATTGACAAGTCATTCAAGGGTAACTGTATACGGTTCTATAACAAACTCCCAGAAGAAGTTACAAAAATGTCTCTTAATAAATTTAAATCTTTTATTAAAAGAAAACTAATTGAGAAATCATTCTATAATTTGAAAGAATACTTAGAAGACAAAAAAGCGTGGGAGTGAATGCATTGCTCTATATGTATATAGATATAGAATAAATTTAAAAAAAATATTGCAATGATGATAACAAAAAAAAACGTACACACGACTGAGTTTGTTGTGGGCTCTTTTTAGATCAGGGCGCGAAGGAACCCTCGTAACTTTAGATTGTAAGTCGTTCTTTAATGTTATCATCAGTTATTCATTTAAATAATATATAGAAAAAACGATATTTCACGATTCAAAAGTGCTGTAATAGGACTACTTGAATAAAGATATTATTATATTTTGACTTGACTTGACAATTATTCTTTTATTACACTATACAAATAGTGTAATAAAAGAATAAGTATAAATCATTGTTATTATACTTTGTTATAATAACAATGATTTATATATTTCGGACAATTACATTAAATTCCATATTGATATTGAAATTAAAGTCATATGTAGTATAGTAATCCTACACATTAAAATAGTGTATTTGGAGATACTTGTTAAGAGAAATGATTCGCTTTTTTGACGTAAATGATAGCCCTGATATTTTTTTAATATCTAATAGCTATACAATGAATAATATGTATATTATATAATTTAATTCTTTAAAAAAACCATTTCAATTAAAAAAGTTCTTTAATGGGGGCTATATATAAAGTTTAAACTAGTTTTTTCGTTTAATACTACACGAAAAATATCATATCAATTAAAAAATAACAAGAAACTATCATTTGCTTATATTTTTTTCTTCAACTGTATATTACATATATTACTATTATTACTGTTATGTATTACTAGGTATTATATTGATAAATTAAATAAATGATGTCTAAATTAAGTTTTTGTTATTGTTGTCTTTTCTAAATTATCATGGGGGTTATAACATGAAAGATGCGAAAAAGAATCTATTTTGTTTTATTTTTTGCTCTTCGCCATATAAATAAAAAAATATTTATAAAATAATTAAAAAAGTTCCCCAACCGCTACAGTCTTAAGGGAAGCAGTGTGGTAGGGTGTTGTTTCAAAAACTCTCAGTCTCTCCTATGACGACTCTTTCTTTATATCTTTCCCCTTTCTTTATATTGTGTATTTTTTATTTCATATCTTTTGTTTATATATTTTGAGTATGTATGTATATAATAATAATATAATGTATGTATATAATATTTATATTATATGTGATATCTTATACAGTTATAAACAAAAATTTATTTTTATATATTATACTTAAGTTGCTGGCGCTGTTCTGTCTTATTATTTATTTTAGTCTGCTTCTTTACATTGGAAGGTTGTCTGGAGGAGATTGCTTGTAGCAATAAGACCGCCTTTGCACGCTAGAATTTATAGTAATAAGTATCTTAGTTAATGTCTTTTTATTTTTTGTGCAATAAAGTGTTTTCTCTCTCTCTCTCTCTCTCTCTCTCTCTCTCTTTCATATCTCTTTTTCATTATTTTCAGGCCAGTTCTAAAATATTCCATTCAGCACTAAAAAGTATTCAGTCGAAAGTGGAAGCTGTTGTCAATATCAAATATGAAGATGATGATGTTGTTGAAGTTGTCAATGGTCCAACAAAGTGAGTCTTTATTCATTTATTGATAATCCATTGGTTTAACAAACTATTACATAAGATACTAAATATGAGGCCAATGGCAAAAAATAAGGCCAATTACGAATTACACAAACCTATATGTAGATTACCATGTAGAGCCAAAACTAAATGTAGATTGTTTGATTAAATTCATTATATTCTTGAACAAAATATGTCTATTTTTATATTTACTAAAAGAATTGTCTAACAGTACCAGAATTGAAAAGGACAAGAAAGATGAGAGGGATACAAAATCAGCAGCCGCAGACAAGAAAGAAACAGATGAAGAAAAGATAGTTGAAAAAAAGGATAACAGTGCTAAAACAGAGGAAAAACTAGACACCGACACCAGCTGTAAAGATAGTTCAGAAACAAACGAAAATAAAGAAACAGACATTATTAAGACGGAAAATATGGATATTGACGATAAAGAATAGTGCTAAATAAGTAACTTTTAGATCTACCATAGTTTTAAGGGAAATACCGGTTAAAGTATCAAAAAAATAAGCATCATCCTAATGGGGGTACCATAAGTACCCAGTTCACTTGTATTCTGAAACAGAGTCATCGGAACGTCACGTGTGACCGATGCGCTTTCATGTGGCGACTGAACGGTGGTAGATTCACTGCCAAGGGAAAGATATCACTATCGATAAGTGCTTGATGTAACGACGTAAATATCTGGATTCTAGGTAGTGAAAAAATTACATATGATCCGAAAGGGGGTATCAAAAGTACCCCAGTTCACTTGTATGGAAATCTCAAACAGTCATCAGAACGTCATCGCTGCTCGTAATCGTTGCAGACGTCGCTTCAACCGATGGACGTCTACTGCTAGACATAGGTCTCGCGTAATGACGTCCACAAGGCCCGGTCTTGCGCCCCTGGCTCCAGCGGCACCCGGCGACCCTCTTTATATTATCGGTCCACCCTGTGCGGGGTCGCCACTCCAGCACCTACGCCCCCAACGTCCACGGGTCCTTCGGACTATGTGACCCGCCCATTGCCACTTCAGGTTGGCGACTCGTAGGACTATGTCCGTGACTTTGGTTCTACTACGGATCTCTTCATTTCTGATTCGATCACGTAGAGAAACTCCGAGCATATTCCTCTTCATCGCACGCTGAGTGAGCTCTGACCTTCCGAATGAGGTCCATAGTCAGCGACCAATCATTGCAGTACCAACGGATAAATAGGAATATTGAAAAGGGCTTGATTTAACTGACATGACTGTATTATTTCTCCCATCACAATTAACTATGTATTTGTATTTTAAAATATGTTTTAAGGTGAAATTTTGTTGCTAGGTTTCTTTATTAATGTCTTTATGAACACGGTTCCCGTGTCGACCGCGTATTTATATATGGACACGGGAGTCGTGTTCAACGAATTCTTATTTGTATTCGTAACATTGTATGTATATATTGTATTAACACAGTAATTCCTGATCCCGTGGAAATAAATCTTAATCGACTTGTCAATCTAAACGTTATTGATTATAGTTTACGCAATGGTGTCGATTCTTTTAGAAGCATTTTCTAAATTACTAATTATGTACCATTTCATTTCCTTATGCAAAGGTTTCAGTTATGCTGAAGCATTCTCTAAATTATGTCTAAATTTATGAAATATATAAAAATTATATGTACAATTTCTTTACGCAATGGTTTCGATTCTGTCTAAGTATTCTCTAAAGTTTTTTGGAATCTTAAAGAGAAAAAGTTGGACGAAAAAATGATGTGGCGGACTGCCCTTTAATTGCTAATTAAAAACTAAACGTCTAAACGAAAAGTCTAAACTTAGCGAATTTTACTTTAACAAATTACATGTTTACTATTTCATGATTTTATTACTCAATAAAATATTTTTTTACTATTTCGCAATAAAATAGGTATTTCTATAATATTATATATGTAATGGAATTGAATGCTGTAAAATTCTCTAAAATTTCTCTCTTTGTAAAATTTAGAAACATTGTGTAAAACTAATGGATTAGTACAGTCAGCAAAAAATATCTGAAATTTATAGTTAGTAACGTCAACAAAATAAATTCATTTATAAATGACATATGATGAAGTTGATAGTTCGTACGGTTAACGAAAAAAATATATAACTCATCTGAAATACATTATTATAAATAGAAGTTCGCAAAAACATTGTTTCAAATGGTTTGAAATTGATACTGTTTGTAGAAAATTGTATCTCTAAAATTTGCATTAGGTAACGTTAACATAACGGTATCTGAAATCGATTGCATGTGCCCAGGACCCGAATGGGTTTGAAACTATATATTACCTAAAATTGATATTTGGTACCGTCAGCAAAAAATTATAGATAACGGTAAAGGTACAGCCGGCAAAAACTGTATACGCCAAGGTTCCAAATGCGTTTTGAAACTAGTCTGGATAAATCCGATAAATAGCCATTTACTACATCTTCAACACGATTTATCCTTTCTCAGGGTTTGACGGTTTAGGCCTGAGTGGGAGGCTTCGGCCGTGGCTAGTTACAACCCTACCAACAAAGACGTAACGCCAAACAGCGATTTGTGTTCCCGTACGATGCTGTGGAGAAACCATATGAGTTATACCGCCTTTTACCAGATTAGCGCGCTTCCATCTTAGACTATAGCATCACTTACCATCAGGTGAGATCACAGTCAAGCGCTAAACTGTAAGCAATAAAAAAATCCTATATATTAATAATAGTTGATAATTTTTGTATTATTTTGACGATGCACCGAAAGTTGGTTCACAAATTTGTTTGTATGCAAGTTCAATGTGTGATTTGGTGAATGCGTTTTGTGTGATATATATTTAGTTGTAACTATTGGCAATAAAAATGTTGTATAAAATGTGTTGTTTATTAACTTGCGACTCGCTAGTGATAACTTCTGCCCGATTACGATCAGTTAGTCTAAAATATTTTATCCTAGAGTTATAGTAAATAAGAAACCATAAAATTACTTTGTTTACAA
Source organism: Elymnias hypermnestra (assembly GCA_015832385.1). Lineage (NCBI taxonomy): Eukaryota > Metazoa > Arthropoda > Insecta > Lepidoptera > Nymphalidae > Elymnias > Elymnias hypermnestra. The sequence goes on along the minus strand of JACTOM010000546.1, from coordinate 1,922,709 downwards.
CATTGATAACTTCTACTAGATTACGATCGGTTAGTCTAATAATGTCTACATTACTTAAAGTATTTTATCCAAGAGATATTGTAAACGAGAAACCATAACATGTCTTTATATACACCATTGGTAACTTCCTATCTCCTACCTAATTACAATCGGTTAGTATAGAAACTTGAAATTTGCTTTGCCTTTTACAATTTAGGTCGTTAAGTATATATTTTCTCATATTCCCGTGGAACTAGTTATGATAAATAAAAGAGAGAAAGAGAATTAAAAAAAATACTTTGTCAAATATTTTATTACAATAATGAAAATACCGATTAGATACAAAGTTACGAAATATGTATAACAATAACTAATTAAGGCAAATTATTGTACATATGGTAATGAATTACACTAGATCTACAGTTTGTTCGCGTTAAGAATGCAGTGAGTCATCATTCTAGTCCCGGCCAAGTTCTCAGTGACCAGTTGAATTGGTTTTGAATGGTTAAGGGGTGGGGCTAGAATGATGACTCACTGATTTCTTAACGCGAAATACAATAAAATGATACGAAGAGTTGTCTGCGATTTTGTCTGTTTTATAATATTAAGGTAAGTAGAAGCCCAATTCATATCCCACTGCTGGGCATAAGCCTTATTATTGATAGAAGTGTTTTTAGAGCATGTACCCACCACGCTCTTCCACCGCAAAATGGCAAAGTATACATAGAATTTTAAATAAAAACAGCCACATTAGTTTTACCATAAAAATTCTCGTTAAAAAGAATTCAAGTATTTACATTCATTAGGCCATAATGGCTTGAAAGCATTACTATAACTAGAGATACGTACTTTTACAAGCTTTAATAGAAGTGTCTTAGTACATATATTTTGAATGTATATTAAAATCTTACATATCTAAGGGGTCATTCATTAATTACGTATTGAATATGGCGGAAAAAATGGCGATAAATATAGCTTTTCAACCCCCCCTGCCCAGTTTTAAGTAGAAGAAAGATAACACTTAGTTTTTAGAATGGATAAAATTAAAAAGATCATATCACATTTTGACTTACAAAATATTACGTGAGGATGGATTTTACCCACCCCATCTTTTTCCTGAGATAAACATTTTTCACCCCCTCTTGTCTGGCATAAGGGCGGTTATACATTTTTAACTCCCTCTTGTCTGAGATAAAGGCATTTAAACATTTTTATCTCCCCCTTGCCCCAGATGAGCGAATTGAAACATTTTTATCTCCCTCTTGCCTAAGATAAGGACATTTAAACATTTTTATCTCCTTGCCTAAGATAAGTATATTTAAACATTTTTATCTCCCCCTTGCCTGAGATAAGGGCATTTAAACATTTTTAACCCCCTATTGTCTGGCATAAGGGCGGTTATACATTTTTAACTCCCTCTTGTCTGAGATAAAGGCATTTAAACATTTTTATCTCCCCCTTGCCTGAGATAAGGGCAGCTAAACATTTTTAACTCCCTCTTGCCCGAGATAAGGGTATTTAGAGATTTTTACACCCTCTTCCTTAAGATAAGGATAGTTAAAGATTTTTAACCCCTTCTCTGAGTCCGAACATATACGCAATTAATAAATGACCCTTAACTACCACTACAATATAGTACGAAATGCATTTCTGTGCTTAGATTCCACCTAAATTAAATTATCTAATAATAGTTATCTTAGAAATTATTCCTAATGTCTAATGGTGCTGCCACACTGCTGTTTAAAAATGTTTACAAATATTAGAAATTGTTCGATGTTTTGAGTGCTCCTACACGGATAAAAATATTTACAAATATTTATAAAACATGCAAACAAGGCATTAGCTCGCAGTTTAATAAGAAAATTGTTTACTAAAGTTACCTAACATGAAAACATTTTTTAACATTGTGAAATGTTTATAAACATTTTTAAACAGCAGTGTAGCAGCACCATTAGGATATAGCTTATAGCTAATTATAGATAACTACAATCTATAGATGATTAATCTTCAATGAATATACTTTTCTTAGAATGTGTCATTTCCCATTACATACTGGCAACTAAACGTTAATCTATACGCAATATTTAAAAAAAATATAGTAAGAAATAGCTGTGCCCAGTGATGTTACCCGCATAGTTGCAGATCCCGTGGAAATATCGTGAAAACTTCTTGTATAACCTAAAAAAATTTGATTGATATCAAGGATAACTAGACGCAGGGTTCAACGTAATTCCCTGGGAATAGTCCCGTAACTCCATCCATAACTCCCTCCCACCATCCATCATCGTTCTTCTTCAGCACATATATGACAGCGCTCTCCTGGAAGGAAAGCTCGTCCTCCTTGTCAGCGTAGTAGTCGTATATTGCTACCACTATATTAAAAAAATATAATTAGGCTTTATTCATCGCATTTGTTAATTCAAACGAGATCATAACCCACTAATAGATATAGAGATTATAAAAATCATTTATTTGCATGAATTCTAGTAAATGTTAAGATGCTTTTATCAGAATATCTTGCCCTTCCCAAACAAGTACAATTGAGATCTGAAAAAATATGTGATACTTTTTTACATATTTTAATACTTTAACATTAGCTATATTGATATTCAATGTGAAAAGTGTAAAAAAGTTAAAAGTGCGTGCGTACAAAGTACACATGTCAGAAGACAATCTTCTTTGGCAAACTATTTTTTAAGTCTTGTGGCGAATTGTAAATAAAAATGCGAGGTGTTTTTTGTCAATATAAAATATATAAATTATTAAATGAGTGGCAAATTAAAATGCCACATGTTATTTGTAAATATTAAAACTACCTAACCTTCAAACGAATTAGTGTAAAAAACGCTGCACATCTTCGTGGCTGGCGCCACGCGTTTCATCCGTAAAAAATTTACCCTCATGCGCCTAAAGAAGTTTCACTTCAAAAATCACGTAACTATAAACGCGCAACATTTGCTTGCCATGTTTGTGACGTCATATTATATGTTTATGGATAGGTTCACAACAAAATTGAAAGATTTAGTTAATGAATTTCAAAAAGCAATTCTTCATTGGAATTTAACATTGTGAATTTTCGATGCTCGGTTCAGAAATTACTTTTTATTTAATATAAATTTATCTAACGAGAAAATGAATATTGTTTTGTTAAACTTAATATGACTATACCTTTTTCTATATAATTCTTGGGCACCCAGCCGGGCAAGTCCTCCTCATCAGGCACTATAGCCGGCACTGCACTCGTGTACTGACCACCCATTTTACCCTGCAACAAAAATTATATTGTTTTAATAACTGTGAAAATATATAAAATATTAACATACACAGTATGTATATTTAAAAAATCCTGAAACTCCATCATAGATGTCCTATAACTAATAAAGTCTAGCATATGAATGTTGAACAAAACAAGCCGGAAAGTGTATTTATTGAATCTACATTGACGTATGTTAAGAAATCTAGATTGAACACTGTTTTTAAAATATAGCTGGCATAGTTTGTTTATTAAATCAAGATTGAAAACTGTGTTTATCAAATCTAACTGGAATAGTATGTAAAAAAATCTGTATTGAAGATTAATTAGTGTGTTAAGCAAATATAGCTGGAACAGTATGTTTATCAAACTATGGAAAATGTAACTGGGATAATATGTTATCAAATTTATCTGGAAGCGGGTGTTTAGCAGATCTAGCTGAAATGTGTTGTACCATTTAATCATCAAGCATTTTAATGGAAAACGATGATGTTATCGTGAAAAAACTACAATCCAGTAAACTCTCTATGCCTAGGAGCTGTAGAAATATTGTTGTAAGGTGATTTTACCTGTAAATGGTGTCGGCCGAACGACTCTGCGAGTTCATCATCTAGTGGTGGTGGGGGTAACGGTGGAGACACTGACCCTCCACGAGCTGATCCCCCGCCTGATCCACCTGACCCACCAGCTGATGATGATGAAGCACGCTGAAATCGTTAAATTGTATGTAAAATTTTATCATTACATTCATTATAAAAACAATGATCCCATTTGAATTAATGATAAAGAAAATGGCAAAGACGTTAAATAATTTTTAAACTTGATAAATATTGGCTCCGTTTGATGAAATGTTTAAATGATGACTTCTATTTGAATAAGTACTAAAAATTATGATCTACTTATTGAAATGTAAAAACAATGATCCTCACTAGAATAAATGCTAACCACAATGAGTTCTGCTTTAGTAAATATGAAAAATGATAACTTGATTTGAATAAATCTTAATAAAAATTATCCTCCATTTAATATGTATCAAAAATAATGAACTCTAGTTGATCAAATGTAAAAACAATGATTCCCACATCAAAAATTTCGTAAAAAATAGTCACCCTCATTTCAATAAATGTCAAAAATGATGACCCCATTGTTATGAATTCATATTCACAACATGATCCGGCTCGAAGGACCACCAAGACGGGGCGTAAACATTCATCTTGGCACCGTGAAATACACAACCTTTCATGAGCATACAGTAGTTTTCTTTGACTACTCTTTCAATCAGCGCCTGGATATCTACGCGCCCCGTCTTCTGAACGCCGAGAAGACATGACACCCATTAAATTTCAAAAATAAATACCCCTATTGTATTATTATATAAACGTTAAAATTGACCACATCTACCTAGCTCTTTTGACAGGTGATGAATAGTTTAGAACAAATAATTCAATTTTAACATATAAAAATGTACTCACATGTCCCGGAAGGCTCATGGAGTGTTGGCTATGTTCTCCATCTGATCCAATCAATGGAGAAGGTGGAGCTGAAAGAGAATGCCAAATTGACGTTAAATAGATAATTTGTCCTGAGACAAATTAATTAAATCCACTTGCAGATAAATAATAACTAGTGAATGTGTAGATTATATGTTTAATACTTACGTGGCATACTGGAATGCAAGTCTTGTTGCGAATAATTGGATGGCGACTGGTGCTGATTGGGATGCACCATGCCAACCTGTAAAGTTGGATTTTGTAGAAAAACACCATTTTATTATGTATTTTACAACTATATGTAACATAATATATATTCAATATTGTTCTGGTCCTATTAGAGTGGTTTCGTTACTTATTTCAGAAATTAACCTTTATTTTAATACAACTTTTTAATTATAGCGCCATAAAATGATTATGTGACAAATATTCATCACATTTTTTTCGCAATGTTAACCATCTTTATTTTTTCAATACCAATCCAAATAAAGGCAGTTGAATGGCCATTAAATATCAATAATTAAATTAAATGTCTCAAATGTATAGTTTATTAACTCTAGTTGGTCAAATGTAAAAACATGTTACATATTAATGATTTCGTAGAGTATTTCAGATGTACTGATTGATAACATGTACACCAGCAACTAAACGACGACCGATATTTCTAACATTTTCATCTTTTTTTTATTCTCAAAAATTGTTTTCAAAACTACAATTATGTGATATGCACATAAAGGTTCATCTCAATCCTCATCACCACCAAAAAAAAAACTTCTATAGAAAGAATTCACCTTGACTGAATTTTTTTACAAGCTTTGGAGTAAGCAGTGGATCATCTGTCCATTTCTATAAAGTAAGCAGTACATCTATCCCTTGCTCATCGGAGTGAGGAGGCATGTGCCCAATAGTGGGACGTTAATGGGCTGCTACTTAACTTAACTTTTTAAGCAGTACATCTATCTTTTAAAGTAAATAGTAGTATGTCTATCTTTTGGGACAATTGTAGTGGTCTAAGGCATCCCAAAACATTCTTGGATGCAGTAAAACCAGGCTTCACGAAAGGCTTCAAAAACTTAATTGTTTTCTACCTGAGTTTTTGAAGCCTAAGGTAAGTGGCATTTGTAACAGGCCACTACAGTATACAGGCTATGTTAAAACCCATGGGCATTGTGGAAGACTTCACTTGCAGAGCCTGGAATGAGGAAGAGAAAATGAGGCACCTACTGTGCGAATGCAATGGCTTAGCCAGGATATGGATGAGTCTGCTGGAAACCTATCTGCAACCAGAGGACTTTAATGGCTCCAATCTAAAGCCTACTCTCAGACTTTTGGAATAGGTATTTGAGTATATTTAGGGAAGACTAAAGGATGGGGTGTGTACAATCAACAATCCACAAGGGTCAAAGTGCATCCTAATAATCCACTGCATATTAATAATAATAAGTCTATCATTTAATGTAAGCAGCGGAAAGTCTATCTTTTAACATAAGTAGTGGTACATCTATCTTGTAACCAGTAGTATGTCTATCTTATATAGTAAGTAGCAGTACATGTCTTTTAAAATAACCAGTAGTACATCCATCTTTTTAAGTTGACTCACTATACATATTTTAATGCTAAACTAAATTGATCTCTATCTAGCAAGTAGTACTATTATAGAATTTAAAAAATTACCTGTGGTTGAGCAACTGGTAAAGTTGAGTAGCCCGGAGGACGTCGTGGGTAGTTCGGTGCATAGTGCGAAGGTACTTGTGGTGGCGCAACCGCCGGTGGAGTCCGGTATTCACGTGACGATTTACCTATAATCAATGTAATAACAAATTAATAAAATCATACATTATTGCCACTTTATGTTATCTAAGAGAATGAGACTGTACCATCGCACCCAGCTATGTAATGCACATGTAAGTAAAGATTTCATTGAAAGGAAGTGAGAGAGTTATAGCTCCCTAAACCAGTTCACTACTTTTAAAGCACTAAATTTAACATGATACCTTCTAAGCTATTGTCACAATTGACTTGATGTTTAACAAACTGACTTCTTTCATTTAGTATACAGTCACTAAATATAGTTCCCTCATATTCCCACAGATTCATCAAAGACTATTTGTTGATACTAAAAATGTTCTTACCAAGAGTTCCTCGTCCAAGTGTACCAGTGTTTGCAGATGAAGCAGATCTCACGACTGCTGGTGGGGTAGGAGGTTTAGTTGTGGGAGCTGGTAGTGGTGCAGCACCAGGAGCAGAGCCGGAACGACGTCCTCGAGGTGTACCGGTGCTTCCACTGTTCCAACGGGCCCCATGGCCAATTTCATCTAGTGCTGGATTATAAGAAAAGTGAAACTTCTTTAGTAAACCAATTTTTAAATCTTTAGTAAACTAAAGTATAAATAAAATACTTTTATACTTAGAAAGGAAGATATGAGTATGTTAGGAATTTAATGCATTTAATTGTCATTAAAATATTATACATACATACATACATAGCATCACGCCTCATTCCCATAGGGGTAGGCAGAGACAACATCCTTCCACTTGCCACGATCCTTGCATATCTCCTTCGCTTCTTTCAATCTCATTAAACCTTTCATACAAGTTCGTCGGTTTAGAGTACTCTTGACCTGGCCGTTATTTAAAATGTCCTGGATTTGGTCCAGGAACGTTCGCCTCGGTCTTCCCCTTCCAACTTTCGCATTCACTCTTGACTCATAAATCCTTTTTGTCAGTCTCCTTTCATTCATTCTCTCTACATGCCCAAACCATCTAAGCATACCTTTCTCAATTTTAGTCACTACGTCTTCTTTTATACCACAACGTTCTCTTATCACACTATTTCTCACTCTGTCACTCAGTTTTAATCCACTCATGCTTCTCAACGCTCTCATCTCTACCGCATTTATTTTACTTTTGTGATTCTTCTGCCATACCCAACTTTCACTACCATACATAAGTGTTGGCACCAACACTCCAGCATGCACTGCCAGTCTAGCCCTTTGAGACACCATCTGGCTATTCATAAAAGCATGCAGAGCACCATTTACCATATTCCCTGCATTCACTCTCCTTTCGATATCACTTTCACATGTTCCATCTTTTGTAAATTTAGATCCCAAGTATACAAATTCTTTCACCTCTTCCACTTGTTCCCCATCTATCAAAATATTGCCATTCATCATAGATTCATCTCGTTCAAAAAGCATAACTTTCGTTTTGTTTACATTCACTTTCATTCCTTTCCCTTTCAAAGCTTCATTCATAATATTTAGCATCTCCTGAAGCTCGTTAGCGGATGACGCAAGTATTACTTGATCATCAGCGTAGAGTAAACATTTGATGAGTAATTCATTCATTCTTAACCCATACATACATTCTTTTAAATCTGTCAAACATTTATCCATGAAAAGGTTGAACAGCCATGGTGACGCAACACATCCCTGTCGAACACCTCTTTCGACAGGAAACCACTCCGTGTACGCTCCGTTTATTCTGACACAGGCACTAGAACCCTCATAGAGAGACTTCAATGCTTGGATCAGACAACCGCTCACCCCATACGTAGATAACGTTGACCACAGCTCATTCCTCACCACTCGATCATAGGCCTTTTCTAAATCTACGAACGCGCAATAAACTTTTTGGTGTTTAGCCAAACATTTTTCAGTTATGCACCGTAAAGAAAAGACCTGATCCGTACATCCCATTCCTCTTCTAAATCCCGCTTGCACGTCCCATATTTTCTCATCAGTTTCATTAATCACCCTTTCAATCAATATCTTTGCATACAATTTGCCGACGACACTAAGAAGGCTGATACCGCGGTAATTTTTGCACTCCTGCTGTGACCCTTTTCCTTTATATAGAGGGACAATTACGGCCTTGCTCCAATCTCTTGGGACTTGACCTTTCTCCCAGCATATATTGAAAAGGCAGTACAGCTGAGCTACCACAATCCCGCGGCCAGCCTTCAGCATCTCGACTGACACTCTGTCATACCCAGCAGCCTTACCTGATTTCATACCTTTTATCGCTTTCATGATGTCATCCATACTAATCTCGCTATCACTTGTCTTACATTCATTGCTATCCGCAGAGGCCATATTTACCTCTGCTTCATTTCTTTCAAACAAACTTTCAAAATGATCCTTCCATCTCTTCAATATCCATTCTTCTCCTTTTATTAAACTTCCATCTAAACTTCTGATTTTACAAAGCTCCGAGGAAGTAGATCTCCCTCGGGCAAATTGTATTGATTTCCAGAAAAACTTTTTGTTTGACTGAAAATCATCAGAAAGTCTCCTATCATACATATCACTGTATTCTTCTTTTTTCTTTCTTACAGCTTCTTTCACGATCGAAAATTAATACAAATAATTTAATGAAATCTCAAATGACAAATTGTAAATAAAAATGCCACATGTTTATGTCAATATTAGAAATTATTAATTAAATTTGGTTTTCGATTTTAAAATTTAGAAAAGAGAATTTAAGAAATATATTTTTTTTATGAAAAATAGTATATTAAATTATTAAATGATGAGTAGAAAATGAATATGCCACATGTTATTTGTAAATATTAAATCTACCTAACCTTCAAACAAATTAGCATAAAAAATGATGCACGTCAAATGTTTCATTTGTAAAAAATACCCTCATGTGTCACTTCAAAATTAAAAAAAATCATTACATTTCTTCCATACCAGAAACAAGTAATATCTGGAATCAGAAATTCTTTAAGGTCCTTTTACAGAAGACACATTTAAAGGTTTCAATAGACTCACTCCGTTTTCAATTTTTCAGTTTGAATATGTCCTAAGTTTTAAAATTATTACAAACTAATGAAACTCTTTTTACTTACCAGAGTAATCAATGCTCTTTCTTACATATTTTATAGGTTTTTCAGGATTAGCCGGAGCAATGATTTTATATTGCCTATTTGTCACTTTATTTGCTGTTAAAACACCTATTTCTCTTCTAGCAACTTTCTCCTTATGTATAGCCACAGTTTGAGCTATATGATTCATTTGTCCCTCCATCTCAGCCAGTTGCATCGTTTGCAATTCTAATAACTGCAGGAAATTATATGCGAGTGTGTTAATTTGATAGGCAACACTCGCAAGAGACTGTGTCGTATAATTCTTAGTACTTTCTAAAGCAAGCCTTTTGTTTTCTGATTGGAAGTAGTTTGCTTCACAGTACTCTGCAACTCTTTCAAGATTTGTATGACTGTCGGTTAGATGATTCCGACCTTCTGGTATGTCTGTTTGAAGTAATGCAGCTAATTCTGCCATGTTGCTGCTGAAATTCAAATGTATTCTTGTAACAAAACTTTATGTTTTTGTTAATCAAACAGGACTATCACAATAGCTCTTGGTTGTGATATCAACTGGTGGTATATAATGATAGTCAGTGAAAAAATTTGTCCTAATAATCACCGTTTTATATTGTAAGGGTAAGTAGCAGCCCAATAAAGTCCCACTGCTGGGCACAAGCCTCCTCACTTATAAGAAAGTTTTTAGAGAATACACACAACACACTGCTCCACTGCAGATTGGTAGGCATGGTACATGGTACATGAAATCTCATAGTCAGATCAAATGACAATCTGACACGCAGAGAGATCAGGAGCAGTACAGATGCATTAAGGTACTCTCTGAGGCACAGAAGTGGAGTACAACTACACAACTTCAAGCAAATATTAAGAATTTCTTGACAGAAATCTCAATATCTTTATAAATCATTATTTTTAAAGTTGCAAACTTTATTATATTTAAATGAAAAGAAATATAACAATTGCTATATTTGCATTTCGATTTGGCAACCTTCAACATTGTACGCTCAATTGGTATTTAGATTAACTCGAACGCAGGAAATACCTTCTAAGCTATATTTACCGATAAGGGAAGTGAAAAGAAAACAAGGTGAAACTAAAGAATAAAAACAATAAATTATTTATTAGTTAATAATTTAAACTGATTAATTCATAGAATAAATAAAAGTTATTTACCTTCTTTCCTAATACACTATGAAATTTATTACAACCGAAACAATCTGCAGTGGATACGTAAACATTCGATGTAATCTTATTTTCAAAATTTCACTTTGTGAATTAAAATTACACGAATTATCAGTTATTTGAACTTAGAAATATGATTCAAATTTATATTAACTCCGCCCACGGCCCAAGTCGACTCAATTTCAAACCATAGCATAATTTTACACAGAGACAGATAAACTATTATATGTGTCAACGCGTGGAAAGTGGAAACAAAAAACGATCATTATAAAAAGATATATATGATAAAAAAAAATTGATCTGCCTGATATTGAGAAACAAATAAATTGACGTAAAATAATATATTTATTGCTGCTCTGTTCCAAATTTCAATATTTTTAATTATTAGATAATTCAATTTTTTACTTAATTACTAGGATAATTGAATTTGAAATATTTTAGATGCTTTGAGCTTTGTCCAGCTAGTCTTTTTATATCTTACACAGATTTGTTAAAAAATGGATGAAAAATACAGGATTTCATTGGATTTCAAAAATATTTCAGTGTAAATGTATATTTCATGCATACTATTGAACATATATCTAGTGTTACAAATGTTAACCTAGTAATTATAAATAGTGATCAATACTTAATTTTTACTTAATATCGTCAAGTATTAACAAAATTAAACTTTTATTATAAAATTAAATACGATTTTTTAGGTATTGGCATGTTAATGATTTTTATAATTATATATAATAGATTTATACTATATTCTGAAAATATCAGTGCCCATGCCCGTGATGTCTGCTGAAATTATGAATCTGTTGTTTGCCAATTTTGAACTTGAAGTTAGTATCTACTATATAGCGATCAGGCATAAATAATTTGTAGATTAATAAAAAACCATTTTTATTTATAATGTTAAAATAATTTCATCATAAACAGTGCAATAAAATGGGAACTAATGGTAACGGCCGTCGCGGCGGCACTAAATTACCTGACGTGCGCCGACCGATGGAAGAAGGCGATTGTGTCGACATAGAAAGCCCCGAGCTGGATTTTATATACGATGACTGCGATTCACAAGCAAACGAAATAGCTGAACTATACAGCTACACTGAACATCCGGAGTTTCAGCTCAATGTGAAAGCTTTTGAGGAAATAATGGAAGAATTTAACTTTCCCCCTAGCTGGCAAAGACTATCAAATAAACAACAACGAACAGTTGTGATGAAGCTTTTAGAACATCTAGATGTGGCTGTTACGGAAATACGAATGAGGGCAACTAGATGTATATTATATCTAGCACAAGGATGTTGGGCTGAAATGCAGTCTGATGCAGAACAGGCACACTGGGCTCGTGTTAATATTATGACTTTGTATGACATGGGAACGTTTGCGGCCTTTGTCGAATTACTAAACTTGGAGATTGTCAGAAGTAGTGCAGCTGTAGCATCAAGAAAGCTTGCAGAATCTCTAGCTGACTCTACAAATCTTAGAGTGATTTTATCTGTTTTGTATCTTATAACTGAGCATATGAGAACTGAAAAAGAAAAACCTAACTCAGAATATGCACATTTGGTAAAAACATTCAAAGAGGAAATTGGTACACCCTTTGGAGAGGAAATGTTACCTGTTAAACTTCTTGGCATGGTACATCAGTTATGCGCTGGAGCTACACCTCATTTTCCAATGAAAAAAGTGTTATTACTTCTATGGAAAATTTTACTTGTGTATCTTGGTGGTTCAAATGAATTGAAAGAAAGAAAAGCCAGACTACGTGAGAAATATGGCTTGCCTCCTGTAACTGAAGATACATTGGAAATTATTAAGAGTATGCGCTCAAGTTCTCCACCTCCAAGTGCAGCAGATATGTTAGAAAACCAAAACCCTGGTCAGAGAAAATTAAAAGACATCGATAGAGCTATTCGCAGGCAGACATTTATGAAACAGACATCTCTTGATGAATCCGATGAGCAAATTTATGTTGATAAAGAGGAAACTAGTAATGGATCTGAAGATTATTCTATGGAATTTCAATCTATGTCATCAGATAATATTCAAAATGCCAATTTGAATCCAAACTACTACGCCTATATTAAGCGTTTTGATAGTCCACCTCCACCCCCACCATTACCAAGAAGCTTGCCATGGAGATCTAAAGTTCGTCAGAAAGATATTGATATGTTTTTGGATAATGTAAGGATAAAATTTGTTGGATATTCCCTTCCCGGTGATAGACAGACTATTGCTGGGTTACCTCAGCCGATTCATGAGGGTATTGAGATTTTGAAAAAGCACATGTACACTAGTCTAGCTGAAGTACAAGCAGAGAGGGAATTTGAAATAGCTAGAAGTCCCTTAACAAAAGGTGAAAAGGATGTTGATCAAACTGAGGCAGAGATTTTATACAAGGCTATGTTTCCCAATTTACCTCAGTATATGATTGCTTTACTTAAAATACTTTTAGCAGCAACACCAACCTCAACAGCTAAGACTTATTCAATGAATATCATGGCTGATGTGCTTCCAGAAGAGATGCCAATGACTGTAGTTCAATCATTGAAACTTGGCATAGATGTTAATAGGCACAAAGAGATTATTGTTAAAGCAGTATCAGCCACATTGTTATTGCTGTTGAAACATTTCAAATTGAATCATCTATACCAGTTTGAATTTATGTCGCAGCATCTAGTCTTTGCCAATTGCATGCCTTTAGTTCTTAAATTTTTTAATCAGAATATTTTGTCATATATCGGAGCTAAGCACTCAATTCCTATCTTTGATTTCCCAGCATGTGTCATTGGAGAACAACCAGAGCTGACCAAAGAGTGTTTGGATATCGGAGACTCATCAGTTCCTTATTCTTGGAGAAATGTTTTTTCATGCATAAATTTGTTGAGAATTTTGAACAAACTGACTAAATGGAAAAATGCAAGAATCATGATGCTTGTTGTATTCAAAAGTGCACCAATTTTGAAACGCACACTCAAAGTGAGACATGCGCTTATGCAATTTTACGTTTTGAAATTATTGAAAATGCAAACAAAGTATTTAGGTCGGCAGTGGAGAAAAACGAATATGAAAACGATCAGTGCTATATATTCGAAAGTTCGGCACAGGTTGAATGATGACTGGGCTTTTGGGAACGAAGTTGATGCTCGTCCATGGGATTTTCAAGATGAGGAATGTGCTTTAAGAGTCAGTGTGGATAGATTCAATCAACGGAGATATGGCTCTGGTTTGGACCCAGAAAATGAGTTATTACCAGTTGATACAGATATTAACAGCGTGCTAGACACAAATATTGAACTAGATGAGGAATTTAAAATTAACTATGAGTTATGGCTTGAACAAGAGGTATATAACAATGAAATTAATTGGGATGTTTTAATCACTGCATGAGACATATATAAAACAGTATGTTATAGTAGATGTTAAACTCTTTTAAAATAATTTACATTTAATCAAGTGTAAACATAATGTTTTTTATAAATATTTTTGTCATTTTGTATAGACCATAAATAATGTATAGTTTTTTTTTAAATTACTTCAACGTTTTATTCGAAGAAAAGATTAAATTGGGTAATTTCAAAACAACTAGTAGATTAACGTGATAAAATCTCACTAATTTTAATGTACTCTAAATTTGTATTTTAACATAATTTGTTGGAAGAATAACTATCTAAATTATACTTAGATATAGAAAATATTTAAAATTATTTAATCAATAGAAACAGTTTTATCGGTGACATTTTATTTAAACTTTTTACCGGAATTAAAATTAAGTAAATGAAATTAGAAAGCTGATACACTCATGATATTATTTGTATAATATCTATATCCTATGTGTATGTTTTCATTCAAATTCAAAAAACCACTTTTCAAACTTCAAATGTAGTTTTTTGCTACCTCTGATGATGATATTAAAGAACTCCTTAGAATCGTAAAGTTACAGGGGTTCAAATCAAAAATATCTTTATTCAAGTAGGCATAGTACAGCACTTTCGAATCGTCAAATAATATTTTTTTCCACACTCTGATCTGATAATGGTACTCAAGAACGGCTTAAAATCTAAAGTTACGAGGGTTCCCTCGCGCCCCGATCCGAGAAGAACCCACAACAAACTCAGTCGGGTATTTTTTTTTGTTACCATCATCATTACAATATCATATTAGTTTACTATATTTTAATTAAAATTAGAGCAATTCGTTTACTCCCAGGCGTTTCTATCGTCTACTTTGAATTTATTAATTGACATCTTTAGAATGTCTTGTGGGAGTTTATTATAGAAACGTATACAGTTACCCTTAAATGAGTTGTAAATCTTATGCAGCCTACTAGAATTTATAACAAGTTTGTTCTGAGTGCAGTTTACAACAAATTTGGTCGAGTGTCCCTTTTTGTCATAACAATATATGTTTTTAATTTAATTTATTTTGATTAGTGGAATTCATTGACATATTTTTATTTTCTATGTAGTCTTTAAAATTATAGAGCGATTTCTCAATTAGTTTCCTTTTAATATAAGACTTAAATTTGTTAAGTGACATCTTTCTAATTTCTTCTGGGAGTATGTTATATAAACACAATTAACCCTTGGAATGAATTCTTAATTTTATGCAGCTTACTAAAATTTATAACAATTTACAATTTGTGGTACATTTTATTTGTATGATAACTAAAAATAATATATGAAACTACTATTCAAAAAGTTCTTTATTTGTTTTACATACTAAAACAATATATAACACAATATTTATATATTTATGGGACTAATGTAATATTTTTAAAGTCAAAATGAGTTTATTACATTTAGTCAATTGAGGACTATACAGACATACAGGACAAGCATTCTATAAACATATATGTGTTTTTAACGTGCAAATAATAGAGACAAAATACAAGTATTGCTTTGATTTATTTGTTGCACAATCAGATAAAACCCTGTAAGTGACAGCTCGGAATAAGTGATGGAGAAGCGCGATCGGCCTAAATCCTTTGTTTATTTTGTAATAACATTAATCCCGTCATTTTTATAACGTCATCATATAAAATAATCGTCCGTAAACCGAATTTACAGATAACCAATTTTTTTGTAATCAATCTTTGATTGAAAATCGTAATTCAATCGTAGAAATATCACTCTCTGATGAGTTATCGTGAAAGGGTGAGGCAACGCTGACAAAATTTGATAGTTCTTTTAAACTTTAACATATTGACGGTTCTATTGGATTTAATATCTATGGCAACGGGAAGCCCCTAATATCATATTACTCATTTTCCTAAGAAATATATGAGAAAACGAGTGTCCTTTTAGACAAACAACAGTAGTAAAACATTATTTTCTACAAATATTTAAATTCATTATTTTGGTCGTTCGTTAGTCTTCCGATAACCCTTTTCGTATCGCTGTTGTCACGTATTCAATAGCTTACTCCCCAAGCATAAGCGTGTTATATAAAACAGTGCTATTCAAAAATGTTACAGAACTGAACTTTATTTGTAACACGCAATATTTAACTGTTTGCATTGTGTTGGAAAACCGCTGCCGAAAACGAAGACAGACGTTAGTACTAATGAGACCTTTGGTGATGGGACGGAAAAAATCGATCCTGATTAAAAAAATATATTTTAAAGCTGCTGCGTGCGGTTCTTGACCTGAGCGACGGCTGATTGTATTTAATTGTTGTTATTTTAGTAAAGTGATATATTTTTTTATAAAAATTTCGTTTTATTTAGCTGTACTAACACGATGGCGCTTAAATAATGTTAATAAACGTTTTATTTTCATATTATTTACGTTCCATCATTTTAATACAGCTAAATGAAACGACAGTTTCATAAAAAAATACATCACTAAAAAACACCAGCAAGAAACACGAAGTCGAAAACATCTGACGCTTGAACGCACGTCCATTGATCAGTTCGTTGACTCGTGCGTTGATCCATCTGCTGTATTTAATTTTGTGTTCCATGGCTGGGTTTTTAAGTAATGTATTTTTTATGAAATTATCAATTCATTTAGCTGCACTAACATGATGGAGCGTAAATAATGCTAAAAAAACGTTTTAAAAATGTTTTTTTTTTAAATCACGATCGATTTTTTTCCCTTTTATGTGAGTTATTAAGTTACATTTATTACAAACAGAATTCCTGAAGTACTGTTCTAACCCGACTAGTTGCGAACTCAATCAAAGTCCCTCTGAGTATAGTATTATAGTTTATTGAGTATAATTTGCAATATAGATGTAAATAGTTTTTAGTTTCAATTTTATGATTGAAAATGCATGAAATATATCGAATGGAGTTGAAATATTTAAAAATCTATGAATTGGTTGTTACAATATAAATTATACTGGCAAATATGAAGACGTTTTTTATAGAATGTAAATTGACGTATTTTAACTCCAATAAAAATTGTGCTGCAGGTGATAACTTAGTGGTTTGGAATTAGTTTTATATTATTTCGTAACGTGTAACTATTTTGTTAATTATTAAAAGTGTTTTTATCACAATATTTTTTTTCAATTTCCACTACAAATTTACAGCTTCTCTATACATTTTCCCCAAATTTTTATTCATTAATGAATGTATAAGTATATTCTTTTACAATCATCCACTTAAGTTCAAACGTATCATTTTGAAGTTATACTTATTTTGGCGTGTTAGGGAAAAATGATGAGAGTTAATTTTTACGATGCCCGCGCACACCGTCACAAGAAACCGACACCCTGAAGTTAGCTATAGTCAAAATTTTAGTTTTTTTGAAAAGATTTTTATGTTATTACGCCTACGTATAACTTCTAAAGTGTGTACATAAGTTTTGTTTACACTTTTGTTTTATTTTTA
Organism: Elymnias hypermnestra; assembly: GCA_015832385.1. Lineage (NCBI taxonomy): Eukaryota > Metazoa > Arthropoda > Insecta > Lepidoptera > Nymphalidae > Elymnias > Elymnias hypermnestra. Next base: position 1,905,139 of record JACTOM010000546.1, on the reverse strand, counting down.
AGTTATAGGTTACATTTTTATTAATTAATTTATATTATTTAATATCTTGAAAATTCTATGAAATTTTTAAAATTACATAACTTTCTAACCGTATTTGCGTAAAATTTATACAGCGCAGTCAATAATCTAAACTAATATTATAAAGTGGAAACATTTGTGCTTTTGTATGTTTGTAATGTTTTCACACAAAAACTACTGATCCGATTTCAAATTTTTTTTCACCATTACAAAGCTGCATTTTCACTGCACGACATAGGCTTATGGGAGTGCAATACTCTGTGAAACGCAGGCGCCATCTCTTTATCGGTGTGGGACAGAGTCAATAAGTGGCAGTCATAAGCTCGTCTCCCGGCAGTTCTCGGGGGACGGCCCACCGGTGCGGTAGACTTTTGATACTGTCGCGTTCCTAGCTTTTATAATAAATATTAATGAGTTTGTGTAAATTCATATCAGGAACATTAAATGATTGACCATTATAACCTGAGTTAATTAATAAAGTGTTAGATTGCACCAACATTACCCATCAACGCCCACAGTATGGAAATGGAAATTATGAATGCCATTAATGACGATGTCGGCGGAGAACCCTACAAACCTATGCTTTATGCTTTCCTATCTCTCTTATTCTCCTACGGGCTATATTACTTTTTAAAAAATAGGGATCCCTGAGAAAAATGCATTAATGTAAACCAAAGTGTGAATAAATCTGTCATCGATGATAGGACGTGGTTCTATAATGATGTAGAATATATGTTTGGCGTATCTACAAAAAAGTCGGCGATACCATATGTCCAACTACTGTTGTTATGCCACTATAACTACTTTTTTGCAATTTAAAAGATAATAAAACTGCCGACCATAATCACACCATATTATTCATACATCTGTATTAATCCTTATTTATTTATTTTACAAAATCCACAGCCCTCTTAAACTAACATATAATCTAATTAAATTAAATTAAGGCCAATTAAGGATTCTACATTTGTTTATTCTACTAATAAGCGCCAGAGAGATTGCGCGTGGGCGTGAGTCTGTCTATGAATGAAGTCTGTGTGCGTATGCGTGTGTGTCTGGGGTATGTGTTAAGTAACGAAAAAAATACAAATACAAGCTACCTACTCACTGTTTTAATTCATTAATTTTATTAATTCATTTTTAAACTTTAGTTTGTTGCTGTGGAAGATATCGACCTCAGGGTAAGACTTGTTATAATTTCTTTGAATGCGGCAAATTATGAAATTATTATGTCATAAATGTCTTATTATGTCGTACCGTTTGCCCCATATATCGGTGACGATTTTGTTTTTATGCAGGATAATGCTCGGCCGGATACCGCTCGGGTAACACAAGCATGATGGCAAGATCACCGGATATGAACCCAATAGAGCGCGTTTGGGACTTGCTGGAAAGAAAAGTTAAGTCCAGAATTCCAGCTCCTGCCAACGTGGGTGAACTGCGAATTGCCGTAGTCGAGAAATAGCGGAGACTATCCCAGGCGACCATCAATAACATCATCCTCAGTCGGCCTAGACGGGTAGAAACTTTAATAAGAGCACGTGGAGGAAATACGCGATATTAATCACTATTTTTCTAATTTAATTAATTGTTATTTTAATTTTCACTTTTCACGGTTACATAAAAAGTTCAAAAATTTACCATTTTTTTTACAAATAGCCTTTACTCGCAAAATGTGTTCTTAATGTGATCTCATTGAAATTATAACAAATGAAACAACATTTTTAAAATTATATTTACTGGTACTAGTGGATTATGAACGGAAGTGTGTATCTAATAATCCGAAAGGAAGTAAGTAAAGATTAAGCGAAATAAAACTTCTATGTTAAAGAAAATAAATGTATAGTGCGTCTTAGTAGACTTTCTACTGTCACAAGATCGGTTTCTACGTGGGTGAAACCGCGGGTCATTGCTAGTAAAATGTAAAAAACCAATCACAGTCATGTTTTAGAGTTCAAAATCCGTTTTAAAATAACACGAAGCAAGCTGGGCTTGTTCTCATGTCAAATGTCGCTGGGATGACACCAAAACATTTGTAATAATGGGCTACATAATGGATGCTCTTTACTCCCTGGCGAGGCACTTAAGTACCGCAAGGGTGAACTGATCTACAACACTGGTACATAATTTTAATTTATTAATCGATACAAAGGGGAAAAATTAATGTGTATATTATATTCTTTATGTATTTATTTATTAAATAATAATATAATGATCTCATTATAGGACATTCTCATTGGATTCTCATTGTAACTCCCTATGTAGCCAACATTAGTATTACTAACACTAGCCCCGCGGTTTCACCCGTCTTTCTTTATACTGCTGTAATGTCCTTCTATGTCGGGTATAGAGCTGTTATTATTCCGGTAATTCAATTAATTATCACCTATCAAATATTGTTACTAACATAGTTTTGTACCACCCCATTGTAGCGTCTATCCCCTTCCTCCCCGCGCCGAAGCTGCAATTGGGTAGGGATAGGGTCTAACCATAGACTAACTACAAAGTTCACAGATATATAACAATTGCTTTATATTAATAGCAGGAATTCTGCCAATGGAGGCGTAGAGGAGAAGACAGCATGAATGAGGTTATATAAATTGATTATTACTTCAAAGTAGAAGTGACTTTTCGAAGAGATTTTTCAGTTGTCATATTATACATGCAGGACAAACACATCAACGCTACAAACAAACAGAACAAACATTAGAAGTAAAGCCAAAACCTTGGTTAAAACACTAATGTAAGGTCTCTTTAAATTTTCAAATTACTAGAGAGTTCTGGTATTTTGCTTTAAAGATATTCCTGGTTAGAGCTTCTAGGCAACTTCTACAGAAAGAAAAGATTATAAGTTTCCAAGATTCCAACTGCTTCTCCAGTAAAAACTGATGTCTTTGTATTTTATACTTTGGCATCCACATTGCGACACATCCGTATATAGGTACATGAAGCCAGACCTGCCAATTCTCTGATAATATTTGTAGGACATTTTTATTAGATTTCCCTAATTTGCGAGCATTAGCACCATCCTTTACGTTTTTGTATAATACTAGCATTGCCCCGCGGTTTCAACAATTAAATTTAAAAGTCGTTCAGAAATCAAATTTATTTTAAAAGATTACTTTTGCTTTGACATTTGACATTGACAACCAGCAATTTCTGTTCGGAACTATAATATTTTAGGGACTTTGGCGGGAATCTGGACATAAACGTCACGTTTTTTAAATTACGAATTATTTTCTTCCGTTTAGGCTTTGACTACATTTTTTCATTAGGGACCACTCCATGTGTGAATGTGGCCTAGACGAAGGTTCTGTTTCCCACATCCTTCTCAATTGTTCCAAACTTTCGCACTCCACATATCCCTCGTCCTATAAATGTAGAATATTTGTTAAGTCTTGTATATAATAGTAATTGTAAATAATAGAATAAAGTTATAAAATAATTGTTTAATATTAGTCATATGTACGCATACATTCATATTGTGTTGACCGTTTTATTTGGTAATGGTTTAACAATATATTTCAACTATTTATAGATAATCAAAATTAAACAACAATTCCCTTCGTGTTTTCTCCAATAAACTTGACACTGGCGAGATAATCTGTGCCCAATTGGTACAATTTCTGCAGTTATCATGCAGCATTTTTATTTATTGATTCTAAGGCCGTTAGTTTGTCGGATCAGCTATTAAATTTATAAAATATAAGTTACTCTTGACTAAACGCTATTATAAATGTTTGAATTTTAAATAGAATTCAAAAAAGAATATAGAATTGCCATGTTAACCGTTTATAAGTATAACAGTTAGAATTTTGATACAATCTGAAGATTTTCTGCTCTATAACCCGTATAATCTACCTTTCAACATTCAAGCTAGGTTACACGAGCATTTTCACTGCATTTCTTTTATAACACACTCGTGCAAAATGTCTAGATTCATTATAAAGTGGTTTGTATTGTTAAAAGTAATAAATGTTAAGACAAACACCTTTGACGACGAGTTAAATGTAAACGATATTTTAAGTACGGATCTTATGCCGACACTTTTTATGTTGGACGAAGAAAATAAACTCAACGTAAGCGATATCTTTTTGAACAAACAAATACCGTCCGTTAATGGCTCGATTGATTCGGCGTTGTCTACCCTCAACTTTCACAGGTATAAATTTAATATTATAACATCATTTTCATACCTAATATTTTATGTTGTCCTAATTATCGTATCCTGAAGTTAAACCTACATGTTGGAGCGACGATTTCTATTTAATTATCATGCAATATAAACTTTTAAAAACATTTAGCTACTGTTTTCTACGGGGTTTATTTTTTAGTAGAATCACCAAACCGTTGATGACTATTTAAAGGGAAATTAGCAATAAGTAATAATAAGTTACTATATTTATACTATATTTAATAAGAGGTAATGTAATATATAAGTTCCCTTTAATAATATCATTCAATAGTAGTAATTTTAATTGAAAATTGCTTCGATATAATGTTATTATGGTTAATTGTAATAAAATTGTAATTATTGGATTAATACTGTAAAGATACCTTTCCTTAGATTTACTACAACCTGTAATTTCGCAAACTTAAATAAGTAGAATATGAGGACTATGTTTACCAGATTTAGCGAATAAATGTTTTGATTTGATTTGATTTGAACCGATGTATAATGAGTATATTTATTTTGATATCTAAACCAATTAAAAGTGTTTTCCTATTTTATCTCAGGGCTATATCTATTTAGCTGAGTTTTAATTTTAAACTTATCTCAAACATAATAAACGTAGGCTATATTTTGGCAAATTTGCTCGGAAATGGGAAATATAAATAATTAATATAATTTGAGCAACATAGAAAGGCAATTGGGTTTATTTTGTAAAAGAATAATATTTCGGTAATTATAATAAAAAAAAATAAAAATAAAAAGCCTTTTTATTTCTTGCAAAATATGTAAGAGGAATCTAAAAAAGTGGTTTAGAAAACTTAAAACTAATTGTTATTCTTATTTGGCAAGAACCCCACTATGGGTGAAGGCCTCCTCCAAAGACGCCCACTGATCTCTATCTTGTGCAGTTTCTATCCATCCAGCTGTTTTTACTATGTCATCAGCCCATCTCGTAGACGGTCTTCCTCTGTTTCGTTTTCCAATTGGGCTTTTCCACTGTCACCCTTCGCTCATCTTTCAATCTTGCCACATGGCCTGCCCATTTCCATTTCGGTAATTAAAAAGATAAAAATATCCGTGTTTTCAAGTGAGAACTCCTGTGGAGATTGAAGAAATGATTTCAGGTTTCCTTCTTTAAGATATTTTTTTTTACAGATTGAACATACTTTCTTAAGATATAAAACACACACACAGTATTAAGATGGCATAATTTCTTACAATAATTTATTACCGTACCTCAAATTCAATTAATATATTTGGTGAATTTAAAAAACGCATTCGTTATTTCCAGTGTCCCGACAAAGCCCGTAAAATATTATAGTCGCGAACAAAAATTGTGGGTTGTCAATATCAATAACTAAAAAAAAAACCAAAAGTATTCTTTTAAATTGGATACGATTTCTGAACGACGGTACGAAAATCAATGTTTGACATTCAAAACCAAAAAAATGAAAAAACCTTTACTTTTAAATATAATTTGATTTCTAAAAGACTTTTAAATTTAATTGATTTCTGAATGACGGGACGACATTCAACGCTTGCCATTCAAAACAAAATATTATTATTTAAATATTATTACTAAATATTATTTTATTTCTAAACAGATTTTAAATTTAATTGATTTCTGAACGACGTGGCGAACATCAAGAGTTTGACTGGTTAAAAAGAAATAGTTTGTAACGGAAAGCGATATTGTATTTTTTACTATATTCCAAGCATTTTTTCCCTCATCTTTCAAAACTTCCTCAAATAAGTGAAAACCAAAATTAACGAAATCAGTGCAGTCGTTATTTACTTTTACCGAGACTAACAAACACCAATTGATATATATATATATATATATATATATATATATATATATATATATATATATATATGTCAGAGAATAAGAGAAAAGGAAGTATAGAGCATAGGGGCGTAGGGTTCTTCGCCGACATTGTCATTTATGGTATCCATAATTCAATTTCCATACTGTGGGCGTTCGTGCCATCAAACACTTTATTAATTAACTCAAATTAATGTTCAATTACTTAATGTTCACGATATCAATTTACACAAACTCATTAATAATATTAGCTAGGAACGTGACAGTTTCAAAAGTCGACCGCAACGGTGGGCCGCCACCCGAGAACTGCAGAGAGACGCGCGACGGACTGCCACTTATTAACTCTGTCTTACGCCGATAGACAGATGGCGCCAGCATTTCACAGGCTTCTGCACTTCGAGATATATATAATTGATATATTACTAATGTACATACAGTCATATACATAATCACTTTATTTTTAGAAAAATGATGAACGAATATCAATGTAGAAATTATCTGGCAGAGCAAATTTTGGGGGAAATGGGTAAAAGCGTATTACAAAGTCGGATTGGTTTGCAATATGAGAACAATATTGGAGGGAATAATTTATTATCACGCCGTTCTCAAGACGCAAGAAGCAACTTTATGTATGACCCTGGTTCTACGAACTATCAAGAGTGGTTGGCCAAGTACGTGGTTTTTTTGTTTTATACATAATTTTAAGGCAAAACTAGTTATTACTAGATTTTATTTAATGTCCAGGTTATAAATTTATGGAATGCGCTACCTGATAATATCCGTCACTCAGAATCATTAGCCGTTTTCAAAATTCGTTTGACAGAGTACTATTTGGCTCAAAATTGGCTGTGAATAACATTATATTTCTTTTATTTATCTCACTTTATGTCTACATATTCTTTATTGTTTTATTATATTATTAGTATTTTGTTATTTGTTTCAAATTATACTTACGCTTATATTTGTTTCTGGCACTGTTTTGCCCCATTAATTAATTAATTTATTAAATAAGCTTTCAGCAATAGGACCGCCTTTGCACTCTCCTAGGTCTATTTATACTTAGTTTTGTATTTCCTGTTTGTGTTTGTGTGCAATGAATTGTTTCTATCTGTCTATTTCTAATCATTGTGTTACTTGAATATTTGTTACTATATATATTGCATCATCAACATCTATTCCTGTACTAAAGTCATTCGTAAACAGATATAATGCTATCAAGTGATAAAGACCGACTTTTGTACTCTGCTTACTTTTGTGATAAAACAGTTTACTTTAACTTTTAGAAGATTACTAATAATTAAAAAAAAACTATTGTAGAAATGAAAGCCTCTTTAGGTGCGTTGTGCACTTTTATGTAAAGCTCTTCGACTATGTAAAGCTCGTTCGAGTAAAGTCGGCTCTCGTCGTTCAATTGAGTGAGACAGCTTTAGTTAACGCGTCGCTACAATGTATTTAATTATTCAATAAAGAGGAGATATTTGTGTTTTGTATGTATATATATTTGTAATGTTTTTACACAAAAACTACTAGACCGACCAATTAAAAAAAAATCATCATTAGAAAGCTACATTTTCACTGAGTGACATAGACTATATTACTTTCTCAAAGAAAATGGGAATCCCTAATAAAAATGCATTAATATAAGCCAAGGTGTGAAGAATTTAGTCACAATAAATATATGATCGCGTGCTCTGCGGAAACTATTGATGACAGAACAAAAAAAAGTTCTACAGTATTAAAAAACTTACTAGTATCTACAAAAAAGGCTGTGATACCAACTACATCTTATATTTGGAGTCGGTGTCAGCCGAGGCACCTACATATATAGCTATAGGTGGGGAGACGCGGGAGCTGCCAAGTGGACACGCGGGGAACATCCACCTCCAAATATAAGAATACGTAGAACACTATAAAAGAATACGCTATTATTTCTTACTTTTTAGAGCATAGTAATATATTTGTAAGTTTGTTTTGAAGGCGGTTCTTTTTTTGTAAAATTTTTATTTATTGTAATTAAGTTTTAGCTGATAAAGTTTCTTGGGTCAGCTAGGAATTATATATGTTAATAAAGACAAATTGATGATAACAATAATATTAACAATAAATAGTTATATTTCGTATTTATTCATCTCAATTTAATAGAGTTATTCCTTTTGGAGTGTGCTCTTAAGCATATACCACTTTTTGAAATACATGTTGTGAGCGCCTTCGTCAGCTCACGCTTGCGAAGATTGCCGGTTCAGGATCGAAATAAAATGCCACCGGATTCTTCACTCAACGCTCCGCCGTCTACTTGTTACCAGACGAGGATATGATGTATCGCGATCGAATTGTTGTTCAGCAGGAACGTTTACGCCGAATTGGCCTTCTATTATGTCGCGTTTACGACTGGCACGAGTACACTACTGTGACAAGTAAACGACGTTAGTTAGCTCTTTATTCGTTATTAAGTTTATCATATGATTGTTCTACTTATTATTCGCCAACCAAGGGTTTCGCATTAATTGTACAAACAACTTTATTCTTGGAAAACAATACAAACAAATATACGTCCCATAGTCAACAAAACATTCGNAAAACATTCCTTATACGATTTTACTAATATATATATATATAGATTCTAAGTTTAACAAAATAATAATATTCTTCTATACGAAAGCGCAAGATTGTAAACAATATCGATTTTAAGTTAAACAAAATATACTATTTCCTAAACGAAGGGGAAAAGTCGCGAACACATGTCGACATTTATCTATTGATTTCCAGGGTTATGGCGTTAAACGACGTGTATCGCCATTACAATATGTCTGTAAATCCACCTTATAACACTTCGCAGCAAAATGAATTACGACGTTCCCAATCCAGAGATGGCTATGAAGTAGTTGAAGGTACAGAAATGGCGATCGGTGATTCTGACGGACTTATGTATGAAGTTTCTAAACATGGTACAAAGAAATTGCATTATAATTTAGGTATAGTAATATTAGTAAATATTCTGCTCTCAAGTAGATTTAACGGTAAATTTTGAATCGTCAAGCTATAAGCACACTAATGATTCGGTAGAATAACTCTACCGAGAAAAATAATTTATGGTATAGTCTAAGAGCCCGCTGCAAAATTGCTACGTTCATATTATAATGAACTGACATAAAACTTTGATTCTTAGTTATAAAATGGGTTGTATGTTTAGAAGAGTGCTTAAAATATAACAATTATAATCTAATATCCTGATATAAGTAAAATGAATTTTTAAAAGATTTTCTTATACAGCGATGCGACAGCGATATATCCCATGCGATAGAAGAGGATACAGCATAGCAGCTTAATCTTAATTAATTTAAATTCAATAATCAGACCGTTGCAAACTGCTAGGATAGATTAACCTGGCTACCCGATAGTTGCGATGAGAAAAGAATAAGCAACCTAACGTTTGCATATTCTATAGACTTCATATTAACGATTGCTATAGAATTGATCTAATAATCAAACAGGTGAAATGTATAGAAACCAATTTTTTTAAAAAATATAATTAAACATAGCCCGGACTAAAATTTGTTAGGCCACCCTTATATTTATTGACATATTAAATTATATATAAAATACATCATATAAACATCTCGGTGAAGGTCGTTTTATATGGGATCCTATACTATTATAAAATAAGAGATAAGCATGGTTTTAAAGATATTTGAAAACTCATAACGTTAGTATAAAATACTATTGTATTCTTGTCTATCAAATGATGAAACGAGCTAAGTCCCTTTTACTATATGAAAATTATTAAAAAATTCAATTATATTTCGTTTAATGAAATTTAGTCTTGGCATATTTGAGTTAATAACTCTATCTAAACATATTGCCCCTGTTATAACGAAACAACAAAATTTAATGTCAATTCAGTACAACATGAACGTAGCAATTTTGTACCGTGATCTTTGACTATTAATGACGTCTTACATATATCGATTGAATTATATATCTAGAACTGGATGCAAATCCAAGCATTTCTGTCATTGGTATATTCGTCAACTGTGTAATATGTTTTAGCTCTCTATATATTGATTGAACTCACGTAAAGGTAACTACAGCATTGATTATTGTTTCTAATTGTACGTTCGCTCAATCCGGCAAATAACATTTGGACATTTTAGCCTATAAATAATGTGTCATAAGTTTATTTATCTCTCTGAGAACTATGAGCTCTTAAATTATATATAGAAATTAGTAACTTATAGCCTAAGGGCAACGAGCAAGCGGACGAGCTGGCTCGTGCTGTATAGAACCGTGCATTATAAATGTCGCACTATCAAAATATGCCAGCGAAAGAGAATTGGCGGAATGGCACAATTATGGAGGCCTGAGGTACTCCAGAACGTTCTTGGATGCAGTAAAACCGGCTTAGCGAAAGGCTTCAAAAATTTAAGTAGAAGACAGGTAAGGTATGCAGTGGCAATTGCAACGGGCCACTACAGTACAAAGGCTATGTTAAAAACCATGGGCTTTGCGGAAGACTCTACTTGCCGAGCCTGCAATGAAGAAGAGGAGACAATAAGGCACCTACTGTACGTATGCAATGGCTTGGCTAGGCCACGAATGAGTCTACTGGGAGGGGCCTATCTGCAACCAGATGACTTTAACGGCTCCAACCTAAAGCCTACTCTCAGACTTTTGGAATGGGTTTTTGAGTACATTTAGGGCACATTAAAGGATGGGGCACGTAAAAAAATCCACGAGCGTCGAAGTGCATCCGCTACCTCAGTGGGCCCCACCGCGAAATAATAATAATATCTTACAGCCTGAATCATTGGAGAGTAATGAAAAGAGCTCCTGCTGAGCTTCGAAGAGTTAGAAAATGGGTAACATCCAAAGGGAATGATATAAAACTACATTTAATTGAGACTTGATATTACCAGTATCTGAAATAATGGTGTATTAATTTTTTCTTGATACAGTATATATATGAATTTAGTCGCATCTTTGATGCTGAAGATTTACGATAAGGTCGTGCAATGTTTACTAGTCTATGCAGTTATCTTGTGTCTATTTTGTTGGTAGTAAAATTCAATGAAAATAATGGAAAATCTTTTAGTAACACATGGTTCAAATTTCGGTTAAAAGATGATTTGTTTTCCTAACTTCTGACTCATAATGGGCACTAAATTGACGTCCAAGTTCTTCGTCTTCTACTTTGTTAATTGGTGTGCGAATTGAGTGCAGATTATCTCGCCAGTGTCATGAATGTTGGAGGAGACACTGCACAAGTTTATATAGACAATATACAATACAATAGTATTGAAACATAAAAATAAATAAATAAATAAAAATAGCCTTTATTCTCTGACCGATATAAACTTAAAATTACTTGACCCTATTTATATTATTTTAATTTAACCTATCTATATATTTATTAGTATAATATAATGGTTTTTATTCAGCAACAGCATCGGCTCAGGCTCTCATGGACATAGGCCTCCTCTAGATCTCTCCATTTGTTTCGCTCTGTTGCCAATCTTCTCCAACCTTTAGGCAGATCGTCCTCCCATTTCTTTATTGGTCTGCCTCTGCGTCTTTTCCCGGTTCTTGGATACCACTGCGATACCTTGTTGCTCCATTTATCCATCCACGTTCGCGTCATGTGACCCGTCCATCTCCATTTCAGTGTTCTTGTTTTTATTCGGACATCGGTTACCTTGGTAGCATTTCTAATGTCCGATTTTTTCCATCTGTCTCGCAAGCGTATATTCATCATACTCCTTTCCATACCTCTGGCATACACATAGTTTGTGTTCGGTATTTTGAGTGAATGGCCAGGTCTGACAACCATAGGTTAAGCATGGGAGGATGCAAATGTTGAATACTTTTCCTTTTTTCTGCAATCGGTATGCATTTACTCTTTATAATTTCTTTGAGAGACCAATATCTTTGCTAGGTGTTATTCACTCTTCTGTCCACTTCTTCAGATGTCTGATCTCTGACCGATATATTTTGTCCTAAATAAATGTACTCATCTACATACTCAACATCCCCGCTTCCAACCGCTATATTTGTTTTTGTCATGTTTGTCATCAGTTTGGTATTGGTCGTATTCATCGTAAGTCCTGCCTTCTCACTTTCCAATGCCAGTTGTAGCAACATGGTTTGCAGTGAAATAGGGTCTTCTGCAAAAAGTATTAGATCATCTGCGAATCTCAAGTGAATTCCACATACAGTTATGTCTGAGCGAGTCAAATGTTTTTTTTTATAGTCAACAAAACATAAGTAGTACGGGCGTGCATATTCTTTGCATTTATCTGTCTGACAACGTGTATATGGTCTATTGTCGAAAAATCTGAGCGAAATCCTGGCTGTTCTTTTGGCTGATTACTATCCAAATTTTTAGTCAAACGTTCTAATATTATTTTTATAAATACTTTGTATAAATTCGGCATTAAACTAATTGGTCTGTAATTATTAATGTTACTTCTGTCTCCTTTTTTATGTAACAGTATTATTGTGGATGATGTCCATTGAGATGGAATTCGTTCGGTAGAGATGATATCGTTGCAGAGGTCTGTGAATGGTGCGATTATTTGGTCCAAAATATATTTTAATAATTCGTTTGTAATACTTCAGTTAAATTTATTCTTATGTAGGTGGAAGTTACGAATATACTATGCCTCCGCCTCCACCTCCATTGTACCAACATCCTGCAGCACATATACATGATATCCATGAAGAATATGGAGTGGAACGAGAATCCCATGGCCTGGGTATTGCTGATCTTTTTGACATATCCCTAACAGGGATAGCTTTTTTGTCATTCGGAATGTTCATATTGCAAGTGCTTATGTGTATCACAACGGTAAATATCTTCTTTCATCTTATATTTAATCTACAGATGGCTATTAGCTTAGTGATTGAAGAGTTATTGACAAATATCTCTTAAGAATTGTCATTAATAACCTGCGTGTTAGTTGTTATGATAGAAACCGGATATAACGACATTCAAGGCGCCGTAGATTTCGGATAGTAGAAGAAGTAGTCATATGTATATTTGTAGTGTGGATAATGCTATGCTTAAGAACTTGTTTTCAAATAAGTTGTGGAAAAATGGATTTGTTTTTCCACAAAAAACTTATTAAGAAAAAAACATGTGTGTACTTTCGTACATGATTTAGAAGTTATACTTGGTGTATCAAGATAAAAATCTTTTCAAAAAACTAAAATGTCGACCATAGCTAACTTCAGGGTGTCGGTTTTTTGTGACGGTGTGCGCGCGCATCGTAAAAAATTTACTCTCATCACTTTTCCCTAACGCGCCAAAAGAAGTAGCTACGGTATAGTTCGAAGACTAGACTGTTTATTAAGTAATCACTCATTTTATTCGGTTTTTATATTAAGCTGAGTCTCAGATAAAACATGCAAGGTTAAATAGCAAAGAGCACAGAAGAGGTTCGGATAAAGAAGGAGAATAATAGTATTTAATTAAAATTGTTTGTAGTGTTTTGTTTTCCTGGAACAAATAAACAACTGCTCGTTATAGCTGAGGATAAAGCTTAATTGTTTTAAGTAGCTGCATTCGACCTCGTTATAGAAGATATGTTTACTTAGTTTATATAGAGATTCGGACTTTGATATTCGGTTGTTCGGTTGTTATAACCGCTCTGTCGTTATATTCGGTTTTGACTCTAATTATAACGTATTTGTTACTAACATTGTTGCGCATTTCAAGTATAACATCATGGGGAAATCTACATATTCTGGGAATAATAACTTTACATACTTAGTACCTTGAAAGATCTAAAGTTCGCTAATCTTGGTCTGAACTTTTATCGTTATTCAGAAATTTGTAATTTTATAAAAAGTTTGGTCAAGTGTCGGACGTAAAACCAGTGTTTTTATCAAGATTACTTTTACCATTTGTTTATATATTATTCTAATTGAATGTCACATAAATATTATTTGGATTGATTAAGGAATTATCTATCTTCTTTCTCTTTCAAAGGAGATATATAATTATGATATCGATTTAGTTTTGTAAAAGCTTATGTGGCATGAGACCTTAGAAACATACTTGCTAATTGTACCATACGTATTTGTTAATTGATAACTTTATTTAAAACATATAATATATTGAATGCAATTGGAGAAAGATTACAATCTTTAATACAGGGATGTAGCATACTGTTATGTTTGTAAAACACCCGTCACTTATTAGTAGCTGAATTTAGTCGATTCTCGTTTAGAAAGGTTTGAATGCATAGTAAGCACTGTGAAGATTGTTTTTTCAAATCCATCATTATGCTTTTCAGTGAAGGATATCCCGAGGAAGCATATCCCTCGAGTAATTCTGGGGTATGTGTAGACTACCAAGATGCTATGGACCAACGTTGTGGTCTTATGCCCTAGAATCCTCTTTGTTATGAGTAAGGGGGCCTGTACCTACAAGTGGAATGGTTATAGAATTAAGCTTAAGTATAGATTATATAAAATCATAATTTACAGAATCAGCAGCCAACACAAGTGATGCAACTAATAAATAGTGCTGATACGGTTAACGTTGACGACGTATTTCGTGTAAAGAGGGAATCGGAACCTCTTCGTCAATCTATTTCAAGCCTAAATAATTTGGCTAGACATGCTTTGATGGCTATCAGACCTCAGTCAATAGCATGTCTGTATCGCACTTTATGTTTGGGTAATAAACACGCAAGAAATATTCATGGCAGCAACAGATATTGGTTACCTTTATGGCAGTAAGTGTAATATAACCTTTTTACTATTCTAACCTAATTGTAGACAAAGAATGAGCCACCTTGATTCCCGCCAAAATCCGTGTAATGTTATAGTTGCGATCTAAAATTGTTGGCTGTCAATGTCATATGTCAAAACAAATGAAAAAAAGTGCGTTCGTACAAAGTACACATGTCAGAAGTGAAACTTCTTTGGCAAATTAGTTTTTATGTCATGTTTACATCTATACAAATCTAAACTTTAGATTTCCGAGACTTAGAGGGAGGGAAAAAGGAAGATATTTAGGAATAGTTAGGAATTTCATGAATTTAATTGACATTAAAATATTTAGTGTCGAAAATTAATACAAATAATTTATTAAAATCTCAAATGACGAATTGTAATTTTTTTTACAATTATCACGTGTTTTTAGTCGATATTAGAAATTGTTCATTAAATTTTGTTTTTGAATTTAAAATTTAGGTGTTTTATGAAAAATTGTGTATTAAATTATTAAATGACGAGTGGTAAATTAAAAATACCGCATGTTATTTGTAAATATTAAAACTACCTAACTTTCAAACGAATTATCATAAAAAACGCTGCACATTTTTGTGACGCTATCATCAGTAAAAAATTTACCCACATGCGCCTAAAGAAGTTTCACTTCAAAGGGTTCACTTTGATTACTGAACGACTTTTAAATTTAATTGATTACTAAACGACGGAACGAACGTCAAATGTTAGACAAGTGGAATTGATTTTTAAGGGAAAGCGAAATTGCTGTTGTTACTATATTCTAAGCATGTTTTTATGTTTAATCACCTTTTAAACTTTCCATGGACTTCTACAAATAATTCGAAAGCAATATTAGCCAAAATCAGTCCGTTTTTATGTATTTATACTATAAAATTGTTTATCTATAATTTTAGTGCGGGTGTCGCATGGACTCGTGGTGGGGTGCTTGGTGCTTTAAGAGCAACAGTGTTGGGACTTGGCGACGCTGATTGTGATAAAATTTATCCTAAACACAAATGTATTTAATAAAATATATTGTATATTTCTTTATCAAATATATTGTTATTTTTTCTATCCCAACTTTTTGGGCTCTCGGTTTCCTCACCAATGAAAGACAGATATGATATCGTTAATTTTTTGCTCAAACGTGACTGTAACCTGATGCAAAGTAATGATATAATTTAAGATGGAAGCACTTCAAACTAGTTATAGGTAATTTTTCTTACCTCTTTTGCCTTCTACGCAGTATAGTACCGTTTTATTGCTCACAGTTTAGCTCGTGACTGTAAACTGAAGCTAAGTGATGACACAATCTAAGATGGAAGCACTCTAAACTGGTTAGAGGTAGCTTTTCTTACCTTTTTTGGCTTCTACACAGTAAAGTATCGTTTAATTGCTGACAGTTTAGCTCGTGACTGTAAACTGAAGCTAAGTTATGACACAATCTAAGATAGAAGCACTCTAAAATGGTTAGAGGCAGTTTTTCTTACCTTTTTTGGCTTCTACACAGTATATTATCGTTTAATTGCTGACAGTTTAGCTCGTGACTGTAACCTGGTGCAAAGTAATGATATAATCTAAGATGGAAGCACTTCAAACTGGTTGTAGGTAGTTTTTCTTACCTATTTGGCTTCTACACAGTATAGCATCGTTTAGTTGCTGACAGTTTAGCTCGTGACTGTACTCTGAAGCTAAGTGATGAGACAATCTAAGATGGAAGCACTTCAAACTGGTTAGAGGTAGTCTTTCTTACATTTTTTGGCTTCTACACAGTATAGTATCGTTTTATTGCTCACAGTTTATCTTATGACTGTAATCTGATGCGAAGTGATGACACAATCTAAGATGGAAGCACTTCAAACTGGTTATAGGTAATTTTTCTTACCTCTTTTGCCTTCTACGCAGTATAGTATCGTTTTATTGCTCACAGTTTAGCTCGTGACTGTAAACTGAAGCTAAGTGATTACACAATCTGAGATGGAAGCACTTTAAACTGGTTAGAGGTAGTTTTTCTTACTTATTCTGACTTCTACACAGCATAGTATCGTTTAATTGCTGACAGTTTAGCTCGTGACTGTAAACTGAAGCTAAGTGATGACACAATCTAAGATAGAAGCACTCTAAACTGGTTAGAGGTAGTTATTGTACCTCTTTTGGCTTCTACACAGTATAGTACCGTTTTATTGCCCACAGTTTAGCTCGTGACTGAAATCTGAAGCTAAGTGATGATACAATCTAAGATGGAAGCGAATCAGGTCCTAAGTTTGTGAAGCGAATACCGAACAATAATCTATACTAATACCACATTGCCTGCGAGGAGTATACAATTTTGGGTAGCATTTTTAATAGTTTAGGGTGTCTTATATAACTATTTAGGTATAAATACTTTAACGAGCTATTTGCAGTGTACTATAAATCGGTTCAGTAGTTTTAGCGTGAAAATGCGACAGACGCATTACAATGCTGAAGAGTTTGTTTGCTTGAATGCGCTAATCTCAGGAATTACTGGTTCGATTTGAAAAATTCGTTTAGTTTTAGATAGCCCATTTATTGAGGAAGGCTATAGAATATAAATCATCACACCAAAACCAATCGCAGCGGTGTACAAATGAATAATGTTTCAAAATCGGGTTTTTTTTCTTTTGACAACTTCAGATGCATGCGCTGCGTAAACGGTTAAAGTTTAGTAAAAATTGCGTATGTCAGAATTGTTCTCCTTTAAAAGCTCTAAAAAAAAGTCTATCACAGCATATATCTATCTTTTATGGATAGGTCACTATAACCTGTTTTATGCTAACTAAATTTGTTCCCGCTGTCTCTCTTATGAGGTGGGCACCTGTGACGTAATAAAAGAGATATTCGATCATACCTGTACATTTTATTTACCTTTAAATGTTATTACATTTACATATCTTACAATATTTCGTATTTAATTACTTACATTTACGTGCTATTATACAAGATTATTTTAAATATATATATATTGCATAAATATTAAGTTCAATATCAAATTATTCTAATGACTATTTATTTTAAAGTATAAATATTATATTGTTATATTAATAATAATTTGGATATGTTCAAATACATTCTGTATTTATAGCTAACAAATCCGGCCTTCCTTTTTTGTGAGTCTGGGGTGCAATTGTAATATTTGCCCGAAGTTGGGAAGTTGGCGGTGTGATCCACCCCCGTGCCTCGGAGAGCACGTTAAGCCGTCGGTCCTGCGCCTGATCTCCCTCCGGCCGTGTCGGATTCCCGTCACATCGGACTATGAGAGTGAAGGAATAGAGAGTGCACACTTGTGTACTATGCCTGCCAATCCGCAGTGGAGCAGCGTGGTGGGTCTATGCGCTGAAAACCCTCGCTCTTCGGAGTGAGGAGGCCTGTGCCCAGTAGTCGGGCGTTAATGGGCTGCTACATACTTTACCTCGTTGTCCCATAGGGGCTGACACAGGTAGCTAACATAACCACGTCTTGAAGCCACGCTCCGATCATATTTGTTTTCTCCGTGAAATCAACGCTCGTTGCTTGTCATATAATTACCGACATAATAATTATAAAGAGTATTTATACAATATTTCAAAGTAAATATAACGTATAAAACTATTTAATAATATGAAAACTTATGAATATAAATAAACGTAGTGTTGCCTCTCCAAGCTTACCCAAAGAAGTAAATTGCCTCTTACCAGATTAGCGCACTATCCATCCAATTTAGACTATATCATGACTCACCATCAAGTGTGATCACAGTCAAGCGCTAATCTGTCGGCGATAAGATGAAAAGCTGGATCTGCCGAATTTTTGCTGTAAATCCTAAGATATTCATTTCAATTGTCTAGTTTGAAGATTACAGTCGTCGTCGTCGTCGTCGCTTCAACCGATGGACGTCCACTGCTGGACATAGGTCTCACGTAATGACGTCCACAAGGCCCGATCTTGCGCCGCCTGGCTCCAGCGGCTACCGGCGACCCTCTTTATGTCGTCGGTCCACCTTGTGGGGGGTCTCCCTACACTGCGCCGTCCGGTGCGGGGTCGCCACTCCAGCACCTTTGGCCCCCAACGTCCATCGGTCCTTCGGACTATGTGCCCCGCCCATTGCCACTTCAGGTTCGCGATTCGCAGGACTATGTCGGTGACTCTGGTTCTACTACGGATCTCTTCATTTCTGATTCGATCACGTAGAGAAACTCCGAGCATAGCCCTCTCCATCGCACGCTGAGTGACTCTGAGCTTCCGCATGAGGCCCATAGTCAGCGACCATGTCTCAGAACCGTAGGTCATCACTGGCAACACGCACTGTTCGAAGACTTTGGTCTTCAGGCACTGAGGGTTATCAGACGAAAATATCTGGCGTAACTTCCCGAACGCAGCCCAACCGAGTTGGATTCGGCGGTTGACCTCCTTCTCGAAATTGGATCTACCTAGCTGGACTATATGTCCCAGGTATGTGTACTCGTCAACAATTTCGAGAGCTGAGTTCTCAACGATGACTGGGTGAGGCGGTACATGGATATTAGACATAATTTTCGTCTTATCCATGTTCATTTTCAGGCCCACCTGTTGAGAAACTCTGCTGAGGTCATCGAGCATTGTATTGAGATCTTCGAGAGTCTCTGCCATAATGACTACGTCATCGGCAAACCGTAGATGAGTGATGTACTCGCCGTTGATGTTGATGCCCAGTCCGTTCCACTCCAAAAGCTTAAAAAGGTCTTCCAGCGCCGCAGTGAAAAGCTTCGGGGAGATAACATCTCCCTGTCGCACTCCACGTTGCAGTTGGATAGACGCTGTGCTTTGGTCCTGTATACGGACTGACATGGTGGCGTTTTCGTACAAGCACTTCAACACGTGTATGTACCGGTAGTCAATTCGGCATCTCTGTAAAGATCTCAACACGGCCCATGTTTCCACCGAATCGAAGGCTTTCTCATAGTCCACGAACGCTAAGCAAAGTGGCCGATTATACTCTTCGGTCTTCTGTATAATCTGCCGCAGCGTAAAGATGTGGTCTATGGTACTAAAGCCTTTTCGGAAACCGGCTTGTTCGGGAGGCTGGAAGTCGTCAAATCTGCGAACGAGACGATTCGTAATGACTCTCGAGAACAGTTTGTAGACATGACTTAACAGCGCGATAGGTCTGTAGTTCTTCAATAAGGCGTTGTCGCCTTTCTTGAAGAACAGAACCACCACGCTCCTATGCCATGCCTCCGGCACTGTGCCATCGAGGATGACGGAATTGAACATTCGCTGAAGGACTTTGAGTACCGGTTTTCCACCCGCCTTCAGGAGTTCTGCTGTGATTCCGTCATCACCTGGTGCCTTGCTGTTCTTCATCTGTTTGAGAGCCATACTAATCTCGTACAGACTGACGTCCGGGATGTCTTCAGTGTAGTGTCGGGTTAGTTTGGCTCTGGGATCTGCAGCCAAACAGTCAATAGGCTTGACAGTCGATGAGTATAGCTGTCCATAGAAATTCTCGACCTCGCTCAAAATCTCTGGTTTCGACGCAATGAGCTTGCCATCACTGGTCCTCAGCCGCGTAAGCTGGCGCTGACCAATAGACAGGTCTCTTGCGAACACTTTGGAGCCTTTATTGCGTTCAATAGCGTCTTTGATGCGCTCCGTATTGAAGGTTCGCAGATCACGTTTTTGTGATTTGGAGATCTGTCTGTTGATACGCCGGTAATCGGACGCGTCCGCTGCTGACTGTAAGCTCATTGTCTGTCTTTGCTCCATGAGATTGAGAGTGTAGTCAGAGAATCTCTTGGTTTTCTTTTTACGGGCTCTGAAGTACTTAGTCCCAACCATATGAACAGTTTCTACTAGCCTATTGTTAACCTCATCCACAGATTCGCATTCCTCAAGGCCGTCGAAGCGGTTTTGCAGCTCTAGTTGAAAGCTCTCGGGGTCTTGGATTTGGGCACGAGTAGGTCGGAGCGTAGACTTCACCAGTCTGAACCGTTCTCGATGGACGTTGATATTCAATGTGCCTCTTACCATGCGGTGATCGCTCCCAGTTTTCACTTTACTGATCACAGAGACATCATTGAATATGTTCCGTTTCGTAGACATGATGAAGTCTATCTCATTTCTCGTGGAACCATCGGGACTCAGCCAGGTCCATTTTCGGAGCGGCTGTTTCTTGAAAAAGGAGTTCATCATGTAGAGTCCCTCCTTTTCCATGAAATCAGCGAGCATCTGTCCCCTCTGGTTCCGTAAGAATTACGGAAGATTACAGTAATTTGCATAAAATGCTTAATGATGTATAAAAAATATCCCAAATTGCATCGAAGGGTTTAAGCAGTGTTTTCGATGAAAGCTTGATTTTTTTATACTTTCAACTGTTGTTGTTATATTTAAACCAATTTATATAAATCCCTTTATCTACTGGTGGGAACTGGAATATGTAAATCCATCCAGCAAATGTTGAGTTGATCGCCAACAGACAGACCCAGCAGAGATCTTTTTATATAATGTATGTATGGATACATTTGTTACGTAAATTTCAGAAACTATTAAACAGGTGGGAAGCAATCCTTTATATGTTTAGCTTTCATGAATCTTTCTATCTACTGGTGGGAACTGCATGAAAATCCGTTAAGCAATTTGTGAGTTTATCGTCAACAGACAGACCCAGCAGATATCTTTGATATATTGTATGTATGGATACATTTGTTATGTAATTTTCAGAAACTATTAAACAGGTGGGAAGCAGTTCTTCATATATTTAACTGTCTTCATAAATCTGTCTATCTACTAGTGGGACCTGCATGAAAATCCGTTAAGCAATTTGTGAGTTGATCGTCAACAAACAGACCCAGCAGAGATCTTAGATATATTGTATGATGGATACATTTGTTATGTAAATTTCAGAAACTATTAAACAGGTGGGAAGCAGTCCTTAATATGTTTAGCTTTATTCATAAATCTCTCTATCTATTGGTGGGAACTACATGAAAACCCGTTAAGTAATTTGTGAGTTTATCGTCAACAGACAGACCCAGCAGAGATCTTTGATATATTGTATAATGGATACATTTGTTATGTAAATTTCAGAAACTATTAAACAGGTGGGAAGCAGTTCTTTATATAATTATCTTCATAAATCTGTCTATCTACTGGTGAGACCTGCATGAAAATGCTTTAAGTAATTTGTGAGTTTATCGCAGACATACAGACACGTGAGAGGACTTCGATTTATTATATGTATGGATACATTTGTAAAGTAAAGCAATCCTAAGGCAAGTTTTCTATACCCCTTATTCATGCCAACGTTAAACGGATGTAGTAGTTATAAAATACATTTTATTAACTAAAACATATTCGATTTCCCCATAAGCGTTGTCACCTGTGGGTTGTGAAGACAAGCAAAGTGACAAAAGTAGCGAGTTACAGCATGTATACATTTAGCGTAGTAATTAAAATAGTAAACGCTGTACAAATATTACAAACATGAGCGAGTAATACTCGCCACTAGCTGTAAAAACAGATACAGAGGTAAAGGAAATAATTTACGTAATATTTTTATTGAAATGAAACTTCTTTAGGCGTATTATGGTAAAATGTTTACGGATGAAACGCGTGATTAGCGTCACGAAGATGTGCAGCGTTTATAATGCTAATTCGTTTGAAGGTTAGTTAGTTTTAATATTTACAAATAACATGTGGCATTTTAATTTGCCACTTGTCATTTAATAACTTAAATTGAAATAGTATAAAATGAAAATATCTAAATTGTAAATTCAAAACAATTAATTCAAATTTCTAATATTTATAATTCGTCATTTGAGATTTCAATAAAATATTCTCCAGACTAATATTTTAATGACAATTAAATTAATTAAATTCCTAACATATCTTCCTTTTCTCCTCTAAGTCTTGGAAATCTAAAGTTTTACATTTGTAAAAATATAAACAAGACAAAAAAATTTGTTTGCCAAAGTAGTTTCACTTCTAAGGTGTGTACTTTATACGCACACACTTTTAACTTTTCAAGAGAATATATTAATTAATTAGCTTAGATATGATTACGATTCCGTTAGGGATTCTTCTTTAGGGGGAAAATGATTATATCGGCGCTATTTTGAAGTGAAGAAACTACAATACTTCTTTCCCATTATCTTATTGCGTAATTTAGTACGCATGTCTCAAATTTTCGACGCATGCGCGTTTGTTTTATAAAATATTTGGCAACTTATTTGCTGTGTCGTCAAAATTTGTATTTCACTTGATTCATTGAAACTTATTTTCTTCAATATAGTTTATTTCGCAGATTTATTAAGTTTTTAATACCATATCTACTCACTACTTATTTTTAGGCTATAATATAGTTTGTGTTTGAAAGTTGTGATAAATAAATGAATAAACAACTTGTTGCTTAGTTACGTAGCCGAAGCATATTATTTTAAACTTTATTATTTATATTTTTATCGAACATTCGATTCCGGGCTGATGAAATATGGTATACACACCACGGGACGAAAGTATGGCATTTCCACCCGCATTTTTATCGCCTCAGGCGGGCGGCGATGTCATACTTTCGGCCCTAAGGGCGTAATTATACATATTTTCAATGGTTAATAAAAGAAACTAAACCTAGTCTGTCAATGTTGATTAGCGGAATTGAAAAATGCGTGTTTGTTTATTATTTTAAATTAAATATTCTTATTTGTTAACGAAATTTAAGTTATCATTCAAGTCAAATTAGTTTGTATTTGAATAAAGATATGTTGAAGTAAATTCTTTCATCTTTGTTTTCTAAAATATAAATTGCACAATTTTAAGATATAAAATGAGATTTCATTTCTTATAAAAGCACAATTTCACGAAGAATGTTACTTTTAATTGGGTAAGCAATCTAATAAGAACCTTTAATAGAATTAATTTACATATTTTGC
Source organism: Elymnias hypermnestra (assembly GCA_015832385.1). Lineage (NCBI taxonomy): Eukaryota > Metazoa > Arthropoda > Insecta > Lepidoptera > Nymphalidae > Elymnias > Elymnias hypermnestra. Next base: position 1,881,489 of record JACTOM010000546.1, on the reverse strand, counting down.
CATTAAGGTTGTGATGATGGTATCGTAACTGGTGTAAAAACGCAACTAAGAGGCGTATATGCGTATGGATTTAAAAGGGAATAATTTTGTGGAGTGTGTCCGAAGATATGTCCTGAGAACAATCCTTGGCGTTGAGCAATTTTAATTCGAGATGTTAACTGTTTCTTCCATTTTGTCCTACGATTCTGGAACCATGTCTTGATTTGCACTTCAGTTAGTCCTAACGCCTTGGAGAGCTCCATCCTCTTTGAAACACTTAAATATTTATCCAGTTTGAATTCTGATTCGAGTCGCTCGAGTTGTTTAGCACTATAAGCCTGCCTTGGTTTTCTTTCTGGACCTGTTCGTCTTGGTCTTCTATTGTTTTTATCATCTGTAAAAAGGAAATATATTTGAGAAATGATTAACATACAGAATTGGTCCCGGAACTTGACAATTTATGATGATAGTTTATGAAATAATACTTTTGTATTTGTCTAATTCTCTTTGTAAGTTGTTCCAGCAGTTACTTTTCTCTAAGGATTGTGTAACTTTATAGAAAACGTTGTCAACAATCATCAGCCGAGTACAAATGCCTCTTGTTAACCTGTACACGATAGAAATATTATTTTAATCAACTTATTATCTGTATTACTTTACTTNCTGTATAATCTGCCGCAGCGTAAAGATGTGGTCTATGGTACTAAAGCCTTTTCGGAAACCGGCTTGTTCGGGGGGCTGGAAGTCGTCAAATCTGCGAGCGAGACGGTTCGTAATGACTCTCGAGAACAGTTTGTAGACATGACTTAGCAGCGCGATAGGTCTGTAGTTCTTCAATAAGGTACTGTATTACTTTACTTTACTATATTTTATTCATCTAATTTGTCAGTTTTTAAATAAATGTATGTATGATATCAAATAATGGGAGTAAGGCAAATAGATAAAATACATTTAAAAGGAATAAAAGAAAAGACCACGTTCGGTAAAATGGTATATGATAAGAGAGACGGAAAATGGACGAGAATAATAACTGAATGGTACTCCCGGGAAAACAAATAGTAGTACAGTAAGACCAATAAAGCGACGGGAATACAACTTGAAGAAAGAAACAGAACCAAAATGGTTATGTACAGCAAAGGTTCGGTGTAGAAGTAAAGCATTAGAGGAGGCTTGAAGGTTGGAGATTAAGTTTACATTTGTGTGCATCCACGGTGGAATGTGAAACAAATGAATAAGAGAGAACGGAGAAACATACAGCACAGGGACGTAGGGTTCTCCGCCGACATCGTTATTAGTTGGATCCATTATTTAATTTTTTATTCTGTGGGCGTTCGTGGGTAATGTTGGTGCAATCAAACACTTTATTAATTAACTCGGATTATAATATTCAATCACTTAATGTTCCCGATATCAATTTACACAAACCCATTAACAATATTAGCTACGAACGCGACAGTTTCAATAATCGACCTCTCCGGCCGACCGCCACTCGAGAACTGCCGAGAGACGCGCCGGACTGCCACTTATTGACTCTACCCTCACGCAGATACACAGATGGCGCCAGCGTTCCACAGACTATTACACACGAACCTGTGATCCACAGACTTTTGTCTATCTATTTACTAGTTATTTACAATGTATTTAAAATAAAATACACTTATGTTATATATATGTTATTTTAACTCAGATCTCATATATTACTTCTTTTTTTATAACTTTATACCACTTATGGTGAACGGCGAATAGATTGGCCAGTGGTGGTCAAGTTGTCACTGACGTTTCCAAATTTTTAAGCCTAATTTCTTTATTTATACTGTAGTTTTAATGTTGTGTATTGTGTTCGTCTCGGGTCGCCTCTGAAAACCAGCGTTGGGTTGATACCCAACAACAGCTGAGCGGTGTTCCTATTTTCGGCATCACACTATTCTGTAATAATTACTGTGTATGACACATATAACATACACAGTGGTTAAAAACGTAGTTTGTGTTTAAATGTACAGAGAAATGTGGAAGTAGAAAATAAAACGTCTTTTATTTATTTATATTTTAAGGCCAGGAAGGAAGAACCGAATGCCGAGAATATAGTTTAAGTTATTAAAAAGACGGCAATAAAGGCTTAAATGTTTTGAATTTGAATTTATTTCAACAACAGCTAAATATGATAGTGGATAGCGAACTCTCCCACCAAATATAAAACTAATAAAACACGCCTAAATTTACAAGGTAGCTGCTCTCACTAAAAATAAACAAACGGTGAATTTTTTCACAAGTACTAATCGGAATTGTCGCAGTCTCTCGTTAAGTGGCTATAAACACAATCAGAGTGTTTGTGTTGCGCCTGCGCAGTTTGAAATCTCGTGTGTAAATATAGTATTGTGGCGAGTGTATGGCGTGTGATGGTCGCGCTAAGAGGCCGCTAACGTTTTACGTAAGCCATTTACATGGGGTTCACTTAAATAAGGATAATTTACCACTATATATACTGATAGAACAATACATTTAATAGATATAACAAACTCCATGGTAAAGCTGAGTTATATAATTATTATCTCTAAACTACTGCTACAAAAGATGGAACATGTGAAAGTGATATTGAAAGGAGAGTAGATGCAGGAAATATGGTAAATGGTGCTCTGCACGCCTTTATGAATAGCCAGATGGCGTCTCAAAGGGCTAGACTGGCAGTGCATGCTGGAGTGTTGGTGCCAACACTTACGATTATGTATGGTAGTGAAAGTTGGGTATAGCAGAAGAATCACAAAAGTAAAATAAATGCGGTAGAGATGAGAGCGTTGAGAAGCATGAGTGGATTAAAACTGAGTGACAGAGTAAGAAATAGTGTGATAAGAGAACGTTGTGGTATAAAAGAAGACGTAGTGACTAAAATTGAGAAAGGTATGCTTAGATGGTTTGGGCATGTAGAGAGAATGAATGAAAGGAGACTGACAAAAAGGATTTATGAGTCAAGAGTGAATGCGAAAGTTGGAAGGGGAAGACCAAGGCGAACGTTCCTGGACCAAATCCAGGACATTTTAAATAACGGCCAGGTCAAGAGTACTCTAAACCGACGAACTTGTATGAAAGGTTTAATGAGAATGAAAGAAGCGAAGGAGATATGCAAGGATCGTGGCAAGTGGAAGGATGTTGTCTCTGCCTACCCCTATGGGAATGAGGCGTGATCCACCAAAATTTACAGTTTCCGGTATATAATTTTAAAGTGATTACTATTTATAAACATGTATGAGAAAATATTTGTCTTAAATCTATATGCCAAATAAATACTCTAAAATGTACTCTGTCTTGAAATTCTAAATTTACCCCTAATTACGGCAAAATCTTTTGTTATTTGTCAAAATGGGATCAATTTAGATCCTATTTTGACAAAGAACAAAATATTTAGATTGTAAACAGTGTTGGATCGGTGTTATAAATAGGAATAAATTGTACGCCTTATGTCACAAAATAGCGGCAGTAAAATTTAACAATAACACCTGAATTTAAAGTACTTTAACAAATAATAAAAGAGTTTTGATTGTACACAGTGTTTGTTGGGTTGATGTTATAAATAGGAAAATATTTTACGCCCCATGGCATAAAATAGCGGCACTAAAATGTATCAATAACACCTGAATTTATACTATTTTAACAAAGAATAAAATAGTTTTGATTGTTAACAGTGTTTGTTGGATCGATGTTATAAATAGGAATAATTTGTGCACCTAATGGCATAAAATAGGGGCACTAAAATGTAACACTGACATGTGAATTTATACTATTTTAACAAATAGTAAAATAATTTTGATTGTTGACAGTGTTTCTTGGATCGATGTTATCAATAGGAATAATTTGTGCACCTAATGGCACAAAATAGCGGCACTAAAATGTAACAATAACATCTGAAGTTTTTCTATTTTAACAAATAATAAAATAGTTTTGATTGCAAACTGTGTTTGTTGGGTTGATGTTATAAATAGGAAAATATTTTACGCCCAATGGCATAAAATAGCGGCACTAAAATGTATCAATAACACCTGAATTTATACTATTTTAACAAAGAATAAAATAGTTTTGATTGTTAACAGTGTTTGTTGGATCGATGTTATAAATAGGAATAATTTGTGCCCCCAATGGCACAAAATAGCGGCACTAAAATGTAATAATAACATCTGAATTTATACTATTTTAACAAATAGTAAAATAATTTTGATTGTTGACAGTGTTCCTTGGATCGATGTTATAAATAGGAATAATTTGTGCTCCTAATGGCATAAAATAGCGGCACTAAAATGTAACAATATCATCTGCATTTATACTATTTTAACGAATAATAAAATCATTTAGATTGTTGACAGTGTTTCTTGGATCGATGTTATAAATAAGAATAATTTGTGCACCTAATGGCATAAAAAAGCACTAAAATGTAATAGTAACACATGAATTGATTTTGTTTTGATAATTAACAAAATATTTTGATTGTAAACAGTGTTTGTTGGATTGATGTTATATGAGCGTGGTATTAGCACGATTCATATAATTTCGTGTATCATTTTTTCTCGATACACTTCCAACAGGCCAACGTGTTAAGGCTGGGTGCAAACAAGCCAGCTTTGTTAGTAATTATCGACGCGGCAGCTGTTTACCGACACTTCGGTGTGAAGTCGCGACCACCGTCCGACGGCTGGCGACAATTCGTCGAATGTGTCTTCAGACCTGTCGCACTAAACGGAACGCCATGTATACCCTGTTTACTTTAAATGTTAGCGATGACAATTTTTCACGTTAGCACAATTTCGATCATGAAAATATTTAACACTTATTATTAAAATTTTAAAGTGGAGATGACGTTTGGTAATCGTCATATAATTTGCCGAAAAATTTAGCACGTAATGATAACATAAGTATTAAAAACAAACTGATTTTAACGCTAATAATAGGCGTTGGTGTCAATTTCGTCACGGCATTATTGAAGTGAAACTTTTGTGGTATTTTAGAGTAAATTTTGCGTTACCTGGGATACGTATGTGTGTATTTTGGGCCTTTACTTTTACTCAGTTACGCTTTATTTAGGAAACAATTAGGACAAGATACTAATATACATGCCTGCTAACCCGCATTGGAGCAGAGTGTAGTGTTGAAAGTAACATTGTCAGTCTGTCGCGCTTTAACGCCAAATCTACTGAACGAATTTAAATAAAATTTGGTACTCAGACAGTTTAGAACCTCCAAAAGGACATAGATCACATTTTAAAGCGAAATAAATAAAAATGTTAACAAAAAAAGAACCGCCTTTAAAACAAATTCTTATAAATATATTAAATATGCTCTAAAAAGTAAATACGCAATTATTTTTTTACTTTTTAGAGTACTTTTGTGATAAAAAAAATCATCGAAATCGGTTAGAATGATCATGAGTTATTTGTCGAGCACATGCTTAATGCAAATTTAACACTTATCCGGTTTTCTCACGGATGCCATCACCAGAACTGGATAAAATATAAAAATATGATAAAATGGGACCCTACGACAAGCACCACCTTTCATATCAAAAAAAATCATCAAGATCAGTTTACCCAGTCGAAAGTTATTAGGTAACAAACACAAAAAAAATACAGACGAATTGATAATCTCCTCCTATTTTGTTACAAACGGCTGTAAAAGATGGAATTGACGATATTTCACGCCAAAACTACTGAACCAATTAGCAGTGAAAAATTTAAAATAGCTCATTAAAGTATTTATACGTATATGTCTAATTTGTAAAATAATAAGTCTTAATTATAAACAATGCTACCCAAAACCACTTTCCCACGTGGACGAAGTCGCGGGCACAGCTAGTTACTAATGTTTAGGCATGAAAAGTTGTTATTTTATTTAGAAAATACATCTTAAATCCCTCTGAAGTGTTAAAATACAAAAAAAGATAAATTTTTGTAATGGCTTTGCGTATATAAACTAGGAAATGATGAGTAGGCGTATGTTTAAATGGTTTACTTATGAAACATGGACAAAATATATTATCTCTTAAGAAATTGACACTTCAATATTTAGCAGAATGTACACAAATGCTGTTGCAGATTCAATATTTGCTATTCTTTATTGAGCGTCTAGAATAGAATACATCCACACCTCGTTATACGGCCGCTCTTTATACAGCATTTCGCTAAAACGGCCCAGATCAATTAAGCCTCGTTTTCGATTTAAAATGTTACGCTATAACGACAAAAAACCTTTTTTTGATGTCGATATATCTACATGCTCCGTGTGACAGTGGCTTGTAGATTATCATTTCTTCATCTGGGTGGAAAAAAAGTCCCGCTACCATTTTGATTTCCTATAACTTTCTTCAAAGATAAGTAGGTTTGGTTTTCATCTGTTTTGGGAAGTACTTCCATCAGATTGCTGGCGAGAGGAATTGCCTCTTTGCCATGAGTGTAGTGCTCCCGTCGACGCGGCACACCATATCGTGGCAGAATGCTAAGCGTGGGGCCCTCAGCAGCATCTTCTGGTGACACTGAATGGAGTTGACCTCTCGTTGGCCTGCATAGTAAGTGCGATGGTTGCCAGCGAAGCAGGGTGGAGAGCCGTAGCCTCCTTTTGCAGAGACTATTATCTAGCTAAAGGAGGAACCATATTGCATTGCACAATCGAGCCGCTGGTGTCCCGTTTTAGGATGACGAGGGCCCGCTGGGTTTTAGTGAATATTCTGCTTGACTGTAAGTCCTACACTCCCAACTAGTCGGAGTGCGTGTTTTCCACATTCACACTGGTCGGGGTGTGTAAAAGCTTTTCCCAGCGATAAAAAAAGGTTTGGTTTTCATTAAAAGTATACTCGTTTAAAAAAAACTGTATGGTATGGTATTCATGCTGGAAACATCATTGGTCCCTATTTTTAACCGACTTCAAAAAAGGAGGAGGTTAGCAATACGTCTGTATTTTTTTTAAATGTTTGTTACATCATATTTTCCGACTGGGTGAAGAGATCTTGATATTTTATATGAAAGGAGGTGCTTGTCGTAGGGTCCCATTATTTCTAGTCCAGTTTTGATGATGGCATCCATGAGAAAACCGTATAAGTCTTAAATTTGCATTAAGCATGTGCGCAACAAATTGACGAATAACTCAAGATCTCGCTAACCGATTTCGATGATTCGACTTATTGGAAAGGATTATACGTCAAGGGTTTTTAAGGGCATTTGACAGTTTGGTTATGTTTTGATCATAGGATCCCTGACAAAGTAACGGAACTCTTCAATTCTTAGGGGCAAATTAACGATACTCGGCTGAATCTTTTATAGGCTAACTGGATATTTGAGTCACATATGATGATTAATGGAACTCCTCAACGGCTTATAGTAAGGGTGGGATTTATGGCATAATATATAACAGTCTGTAATCAAATACCAATGAGCTTACTTTTGTTGCTACATTGCAATATTTATAAGACGTATTAGTAACCGAGTGTGGGGATGAGGAGGGAAACTTTTGCTTATTAGTGATGTTCTCGATTACCATAGAAAAGACGTGATAGCGGGGTGGCAAAATAACCAACCTTTAACTTATAAGGTTGAGGGTTCGATCCCGGGTGTGGCGGCATCAGTGTAAATCACTTTGTAAAGTTGTTTCATTTAAACAATGCTGTCCCATATCACAACACGTTTCTGTAGGTGTACAGATATTCAGACAAATTTGTCAGTCCACGTCAAATTTAAAAATAAATAAAATTTTTAACAAAAATAGAACCGCCTCCAAAACAGACTCCTACTAATATATTAATATGACCTAAAAAGTAAAAAAAAAATTGCGTATCCTTTTTTAGAGTTCTTCGTATTCTTATATTTGGATTCGGTTTCAAGATGTAGTTACTGTTAATTCCCAAAGGTGTCAAGATATGATTTGAAAGTTTCTTGGCGGTATAGCATGGCTAGCCAAATCTCCGGATTTAAAAGCACCAAATTTTTTCTCATGGGGTTTCAAAAAAATCAAAACTTTATGTGAATATGCCCCAAATGATACAAAATCTCAAAGACATTATTCGTCAAGTAATTGAAGAAATTCAGCCTGAATGTTGCAGGATGTCATGAAAATTGTTTTAAAAAGAGCCAAAAGTTGCATAGCTTTTTATGAAAACTAAACATACTTTTTCCCCACCCTATACTTTCAACGTATGTACTTTTGATTAAAATGAAATAAAAATAAAAAAAATTAAATGATTGACCGTGTTAGATGTTTAACAAATTTGGACCCGATCCCATTGAATTACAATAATTGATACGGCTTTTCACTTTATGCCAAGTTTCGCGGAACATAACTAGGACCTATAGCGAGGTGTGAATGTATTAAGGATTTTTCTTTGGTTTTTCATTATGCTAGATTTGTTTTAACTTCGGGCATATGATAGGATTTTTTATGTCTCTGGGAAATGCTTTAACCCACGCTAGATGGAGTATACAGCTCCATTCAGGAGTGTAAGACTCACTGTGACCAGAATACCCACTATAACCCAGCGGAACCCTCATCAGTATGGTGGAAGCCAGATATTCGCTAACGTATTCATCTCTGGCGCGCCGGATGCGGCCGACTCATAGGTTCAAGATGCCTCCTTCTTCAAAACAACGGCCTCACAGAAGGAGGCAACTGCCTTCCATCCTGTCATGCTACCGAGCATAGCGCCCACTATGCTGGGCAGAGAAAAATGACTTCCAACCAGCGACATTATGATATGGCGTTGGGGGCGCCAGGCCGCGTTTTCTGCCAATGTGTGGTACGCCGAATCAATAGCTGCATCATATTCTCGGCACGCAGGCGTCTCCTCACATCCCACAGCCTGGTGCACGTACTTACCACATAACGTTAACACACCAGGGCATTTAAAATATCTTTTTTTACATTTAAGTGTACGCAGACGAAGTTGCGCGTGTCAGCTAATGTGATTGTAATTATAATAACTTCTTATCAAAATAGTCGACAATGAAATAGAACATCAGTGAAGGATTTTATTTTGTATTCCAACTAGATTCAGAATGCGGAACTGTTTTATACATTGTTGATACTAGTTCCGGATATATATCATATGGGGATATTGGTCGGGGTCACAAATGTTATGAGGATATTAGCACGGGCTACAAAATTCATGAGGCCACAAACATTATAATGATTCTTCATTCTCAATCAATATGGTTCAAGCTAACTAAACATACTGAAAGTGCCCCTTCTCCTTTATGTTACAAAGTACATAATAAAATAGTCATCTCGATTGGTGGCAGTGATAAGTAAAGATCAGATGTTTTATGTGAGTTTACACAGTGGTTTGGAATCACGAGCGGACTCCCTGCCCGTTCTCGGATGTAACACATGACACACTAATTTTATAGCCACCGAAATTCCGAGCGTTCGTCTCCACGAATGTGACAAAATAGTTGACAAACTAACAATATTAAGGTACATTTACACAAAATGACTAATGCTTTATACATTCTTCCCATTTCTTTTGACACAGGTAACATAATAACTGTAACGTACTTTTTTATCTTCTCAATCAGTTTTCTTTTAATAATCAAATCAAATGAAATCAATATATTCTTTATTTAAGTAGGCTCAAAAATCTCTTTTAAATCCTCAGTCTGTCGGTTGGTAATAAGCTCGACGTTTATTCCTTTAAACATAGTTTTTGTATCTTACAATGTGTTTAGCTTTCATGTGCAATTGGAATCAAGTCAAACATCTTTGTCACTTAAATAATCTTCAATATTATAATTTGCTTTTTGTAATAGGACATTTTTTACATATTGACAAATTATTTCTGAACCTTCTTCACGCTAAAATATGTCATTACAAGTTTGTTTCTATTTCGTGTATTAAAATTGTGCTTTGCTCCTTTTTCTGTATAAATGAATGTTATCACGGATATATAAAATGTCAAATGCGACGGTACTGTGAGAATTGATATTTCTTTGAAATTTCCTCTTAATAAAATGCGAGATCCCAATTGACACATGACACGTATTGCTCTTTTTGTAATATAAAGACAGTTTCAATGTCCGCCGCCTTATCTCATAACAGCACGCCGTAAGACATAATGCTATGAAAATAAGCGAAATACACCATTTTAGCAGTTTTAACATCAGTGTATTGCCTTACTTTCCTAACAGCGAATGCAGCTGTACTAAGTTTGTCTGTCAGAGTCTTAATATGGGCACCCCATTGAAGCCCAGTCTTAGGTTATTCCTAAGAAGACTAGACATAACTTTCTTTAATGGACTATCATTTATATGGATATTTTTACAGACTTCTTTTGCATTTGGCAAAGTGAATTCAACTCACTTAGTCTTTGCCGAGTTTAATATTAGATTATTAACGGTAAACCAACGTGAGACATGTGACAGGGACTATTTATATCGTCATAATTTTCTATTCATCGTCATAACTTTAAACAGCAAAGAAGTATCGTCAGCAAATAGGACTATATCACATTTGTCCTTCACATGGTATGCTAAATCATTTATATAAATTAAAAACAAAGGGCCAAGTAATGATCCTTGTGGGACATCCATTTTTATAGGTGATCCTAACGACTCAAACACCGTTTACGAACACCTTTTGAACTCTATTTTGAAGATAAAATAAAACATTTAAATTTATTAAGTGACATCATTGTAACTTCTTCTGGGAGTACGTTATAGAAACGTATACAGTTACCCTTGAAAAATAGGGTGGTAACTTGCCACAGCTGAAATCTCCCAACAGTCCAAGGTAATAATGAAAATTCTTATATTACGCCGGGATCAAAGGCAGGGTTTCTGCTGGTACAGGGCAGCTGCGAGGAGTCAAGGCCTCCCAATTGACGTCAATGAGGTCCGGATAATCAGGGTTCAAGCCGACCAGGCTCTGATCCAAAAGTGTGGTGCAACTATCGACTCAGCTCATCATACTGTGGCAAAATGCGCAGACTGGGGACTTCAGTGGCACCGCTTGGTAGTGCTGATCGGCGAAGAACTCTCGTTTGAGAGCATTGTAGGCGGGATGCTGTCAAGTGAGAGATGTTGGGCGGAAGTGGCCTTCTTCTGCGGGACTGTAATCTCGATAAAGGAGGCCCATGAGCGAGATAGGGAGAACGCAGTAGATGCTCCCTCTCACCGCCGAAGGAGACGGGATACCAGATGGTGTTTCTTTGCGCACCTGCTCCCGCCTCCATGAGTCGGACTCTTCTGGGGTACCAGCGAAGGATGTGCAAGCTGAACCTCTGGTGTCTCACTTACGGATGAAGAGGGTTCCGCTGGGTCTTAGTGGGTATTGCGAGGTCTCCTCCCTCGCCGAATCCCACACTCCTCATCCATTCTGGTCGGAGTAAGTGCGTCTCTTCAGGTGAAGCCAGTATTCGCACAATTGTACTAACTAGGCCGTCAGATATAATTAAATTCATGTTTTACAATAAACGCACATCTTTAATTGGAATCACAATAATGTATTTTCCCCTTAAATGATTACCAAATAGCAATTATTCATGTCAGAGGGACGTTTGCGTGCAAGTTGCGTGTGAAGTATAGCACCCGAACGTTGTCACGCGATGCGGCGCATGCTAAAGCATTGTGTAACACGTTATAATATGGTGTCAGTTGTGATGGGATCATATGAACTGATTTTTAAAATAAAAAGTACGCGCGTACAAAGTACACATGTCAGAAGTGAAAAATCTTTGGCAAACTAATTTTTAAGTCTCGTTTATATTTATACAAATGTAAAACTTTACATTTCCGAGACTTAGAGGGAAGGAAAAAGGGAAGATATGTTAGGAATTTAATTGTCATTAAAATATTAAAAGAGACGAAAATTAATACAAATAATTTAATGAAATCTCACATGACGAATTGTAAATAAAAATGCCACGTGTTTTTTGTCTATGTTACAAATTATCAATTAAATTTTGTATTTGTATTTAAAATTTAATAGGATAAGGATTAATACAGAGGTATGAATAATATGGTTTGATTATTGTCGGCACTTTTATTACCTTTTAAAATGCAAAAAAGTTGTTATAGTGGCATAATTACAATAGTTGGACATATGGTATCGCGGACTTTTTTGTAGATACTTTTTTAAACATCTTTTTGTTGTATCATCCATAGATAAAAGATTCTTTGTTTCACACCTTTACATTACATTAATACATTTTTCTTAGGGATCCCTATTTTTTTTTGAGAAGCAATACAGCCTATGTCGTACAGTGAAAATGCAGCTTTCTAATAGTGAAAAAAATTTCGAAATCGGTCCAGTAGTACATTGGACATACTTACATATAAAAACACAAATGTTTCATCTTTATAATAATTGGACAAATTACTTGATTCGAGTGACGGGATTGAAGTTGAAAATTACAGTTAATGTCTAAAAGTAAAGTAGAAATCAACAATTAAAGGGACTGTAAGCATTTAATTTCATTGGACAACAGAAACGAATCAATATTTCTTGACAGCTTATATTATTTTGCAAATCTATTAGATTTAGGATTAATAAAAAAACTGGGAGGAAGAGGAAATACATTATATTTTACACCACAAAGAATACAAGAAATATATAATAGAGGTAGCGATTTCTGCCGCACAACCTTAGGGTTAGGTAATTTATTGCGAAAAATAAGTCTGATTAAAATTATTTCTAAAGTTGTAATATAATTTAACTATAGATGTTTTATTTATACAGTTAAATATACATTAAAGGTATATTAGTTACTGCAATTCGGATTACTGTAAAGTTCTTATACACCGAATACTTTATTGTGTCGTGTATTACTATTAAAATGCTACATCTTGGTAAGGTAAGGGGAGTAAGGGAGACATGCGTTCCAATCCTTTTCTCCAAATGCCAGCCTCACCTGCACGCGGTGCACACTGCTTCTACCGACGAGGCTCTCGCGACCGACAAATGGTGGTATAACCATTCTCCATAGCTGATCTAAATGCGATATCACAGACCCATAACGGGCAGCAGCGTTATCGGTGCGATAAGATCAGCACCGCGATCATCAACCCGCCTGCCAAGCGTGGTGATGGCATAACCACAAGAATGAACAAAACAAGGCAGCAACGGCCCCCAGTCCCCGGCAGCCCCGCTATTTCTAGCTCTGGCAGCGTTTATTTTAACGGCGGGGCAGGGGGTGCTAAGAATCTCCGGAAGAGATTCCGCTGCTAACCCCGTCGACTTGACCTGGCAACATACAACGGCACGCACATGAAGACCAAAGTCTTCGAACAGTGCGTGTTGCCAGTGATGACTTACAGTTCTGAGACGTGGTCGCTGACTATGGGCCTCATGCGCAAGCTCAGCGTCACTCAGTGTGCGATGGAGAGGACTATGCTCGGAGTTTCTCTACGTGATTAAAGTCGTCTTCAGAAATGAAGAGATCCGTAGTAGAACCAAAGTCACCAATATAGCCATACGAATCGCGATTCTGAAGTAGCAATTGGCGGGCAAATAGTCTGAAGGATCGATGGACGTTGCGGGCCGAAGGTACTGGAGTGGCGACCCCACACCGGACGGCGCAGTGTAGGCAGGCCCCCCATAAGGTAGACTGACGACATATAGAGGGTCGCCAGGAGCCGCTGGAGCCAGGCGGCGCAAGATCGGGCCTTGTGGAAGTCATTACGTGAGACCTATGTCCAGTAGAGGACGACCATCGGTTGAAGCGTCGACGTCATCTTGCTACATGTATTGTTGTCACTATTAAGAAAGTATCGATATCTCATCATTAACTTATTCGCACCTTATTTGTTATTTGAATTTATCGATTATACAAAGCTGTATTGCAAATTAGTTTTTGCTAAATCTATACTTATATAATAAATACGAAAATAATAGTTGTTAGTTATAATATTTTTCATGAATAACCTCTAGTCTAGTCTATCAAATAGAAATAGTTGGGACCTAAGAGAATGGACATAACTTCAAGGAGTTAAATTAGAAGTTAGTTGATCACATTTCCAAATTTCGTAAAAAAATAAAGTGGTTCCCTATCCGACTTCGCCGGAATCTTCACACTCTGACTTTGCTACACAATGTACTTCATAATTCTTCTCTATTTTACTTACATGAGCGCATTAAACCTTGTCCATCTAGAATAAGACTGGCGCGGACATGAGTTTTTCTCAGATCGCTTGAAGTGCCTTCTTTTAATAAAATCTTTTACAGTCAATTTTTTACCGTACAAGTATCTATGAAATACACTACCTGGAGATCTCAAGAAAAATATGCATTGTAGGACTTCTTTCAAATTCAGATTAAAGCATTACTACTTTTCGAATATCTAGTTTATATTGTTACCAATTTCGATCCCTATAAACATTGATATATATTGTACAAGATGAACCTGCGACTTCGTCTGCGTTGAATGTTTTTTTCATAGGTTTGAATAGGTAGCATTTTCCATTAATTTAGGCAAATTGCTTTACAAATAAAACACATGTATAAATACTTCAATGAGTTATTTGCTGGGTATTACTGCAAAGAGCTTATACTCCTTTTTCAGGCTCTACATTATCGCTGTACCAAATTTAAATCGATTTCGTAAAATCCGTTCTTAGCTGACCTCTACTCGGCAAAAGGAATATTCTTACCAAATTTCAAGTCACTACGCCTTATGGTTCCAAAGATATTGTGATGTGTCAATAGGTGTCAATACCTGGATATGTTTTTTGTATACGAGTATATAGATATAGATAATATGTATCTATGTTTTGTATATATGTAATAAATATGGTCATCTTCTTATTAGCGTTTAGGTTATTTTTTTTTGTTATTTCTTATTATTTTTTGTACATAAATAAATAAAATATTGTATATAAACCGTTTATCAATTTAGTTATACATAAAAAGTAAGATTTAATAAATATTTCTATAACCGATTGACGTGAAATAGGGAATGATTGACTCTTTTATTAAAAAGAGTGATGTACCTCATAAAACTTAAGAAATAAAAAAACTACAAACAAGACGTTCTAGAGATGTCGTTTAATAAATTCAAAGTGTTTGTTAAAAGAAAGTTGATTGAAAAATCATATTATAAGTTGCAAAATTATTGAAATTGAAACATTAAAAATTATTGATTGAAATATATTAAAGTAATATGATATTGTAATGATGATTGTAAAAAAAAATACAAAATACCTGACTGAGTTTGTCGTTAGCTCTTCAGTTGTCAGCACTGGGCCCGTAGACAAGTCACTTTCGAAAATTGCTAACGCTTAAAAAATGTATGGGAGTGACGTTTCATCTTTCGATAACTTTCGATATGAAACGTCATTCCCATACACTTTTTAAGCGTTAGCAATCTTTGCAAGTGACTTGTCTACGGGCCCAGGGCACGAAGGAATCCTCATAACTTTTGATTTTAAGTCGTTCTTTAATACCATCATCAGACTTACATTGTGATTAGTGCGTGGAAAATATATTTGACGATTCAAAAGTCCTGTAATAGGCCTACTTGAATAAAGATTGATTTGATTTCATATTTCACAGCACAGGTTTTATAAGAGAAAGCTTGTATTGTATAAATATTATAGGTACCTAAGTAAATAGATCAGAGATAGGAATACTTATTTTAAAGGCAGCAGGGATAGTAGTAGGCACAAACTAGTATATAATATAGTAGTTACCGTAAAACGTAGATGTGGGTTGTTGCGTAGCGAGCCAATGCGCGTAGGCATGCCCTGCCAACAATTCTGCTCCGTTTAAAGTATTTAGCTCTGCACACGTTGAGGTTGACGAGACTATAAAGAAATTCTCTTTAAATATCTATAAAGTCAAGTTACATAGTCTAAACTAACTAAAGAAAGTTGACAGAAAAATGGTATTATAAGTTGCAAGATTACTTAGACGATAGAAACGCGAGTGGGAGTGAACGAACTGCTCTAATTTGAATTGAAATATATTAAACTAATATGATATTGTAATGATGATGGTTTTCTCGGATCAGGGCGCGAAGGAACCCTCGTAACTTTAGATTTGAAGTCGTTTTGGAGTACATCATCATCATCATCATAATATACGTCATATTAGAATCAGAGTGTGGAAAAAAAAATATAAACTGACGATTCAAAAGTGCTGTAATATGCTTACTTGAATAAAGATAATTTGATTTGAATTGATTTGATAAAGTAATATTATAAGGAGGAAACATTTGTGTTTTTGTATGTAAGTACGTATATATGTTTGTAACGTTTTTACGCAAAAACTAATGTACCGATTTGAAATTTTTTTTCATCATTATAAAGCTACATTTTCACTATGAGACATAGGCTATATTACTTTCTTAACAAAATTAGGGATCCCTATAAAATGCAATTATGTAACCCAAGGAACAACCGCATTGATACCGATCGTGGCAGTGGAAAGTATACTAAGTCGGACTATAGATTTATTTTCGATGACAGAAATGTTTTATTTCACTGAAGTAATTATACTTCCTTTCATAATCTTGTTAATATACAAATTTAACTTTACAAGGAATATAATATGTAATTAAATTCGCAACATCATTTACGTAGTATTGGTATCCTTGGAATATGAGCCAACTCACCAGCCGCAGACCTAGTTACAATTTTCTTTAGATTGACATTTTAAAATTCGTTATATCTTTACGTCCGGTGTGACGGAAATCCGACACGACCAGAGAGAGAGATCAGGCGCAGGACCGACAGCTTAACGTGCTCTCCGAGGCACGGGGGTGGATCACACCGCCAACTTCCCAACTTCGGGCAAATATTGAGAAAATCTTAATAGAAAACTCAATATCCCTTCGAATTGGCCCGACCCGGGACTCGAACCCAGGACCTCATGTCTGTAGTCGAACATGCTAACCACTAGACCAATGAGGCAGTTAACCGGTCTTTACTATAATTTAATTGGATAAGGATTAATACATAGATATAAATAATACAGTTTGAATATTGTCAGCACTTTGATTAAGTTTTAAAAGGTAAAAAAAGTAGTTATACTGGCATAACTACAGTAGTTGGACATATGGTATCATAGACTTTTTTGTCGATATTAATACCTTCTATAATATTGTAGACCATTGTTTTGTTCTATCATCAATAGTTTCCCTAGCGCACGCGATTAAAGCAATTTTTTTACACTTTGGGTTTAATTTTTTCACACCTGAATGCATTTTTATTAGGGATTCCTATTTTTTTTGAGAAAGTGATATAGTCTATTTCGCTCAGTGAAAATACAGTTCTCTAATAGTGAATTTTTTTTGAATTCGCTCCTGTAGTTTTTGTGTGAAAATATAACAAACAAACTTACATATGAAAACACAAATTAGTTTAGATTCGGTATCAGAAATATTAAACAGAAACGCAGAATAAATAGCTTTTGCTTTCGACGTTGCTTTTCGTACAAAATTGTAATAGAAAAATAGTCTAAAATTTGATTATTTACAAGTTTCTAAATAAAAAAGTTATGATTTCTTTTACAAAAGTTTTATGGTTCTGGTGTAATTAAATTTTGTGGGTTACAGTTTCTAAATATTGTTTTCTTTTTAATTAGGATATATAAGTTTATATTTATATTCTTGTATGTATCTGATGTTATTAGTTTAAACTAAAAAACGTATTTATTTTATATTAATTAGTTTCTATCTAAATAAGCAATTTCTTTTGTTGATGTAGTGGAACCAATTAGTGCGGAATAATGGAATATAGATGTGATTGTAATCAAAAGACGGTGACTGTAAACCGTAACATATTTTTCTACTGAATTAGGATATTAATATACATTAATAACATTTTTTTGCTTATTATATTAATAAAATACTACCTCTATAAAACTCCACATAAAAATATTCAAATTATAATATGGTGTATTTTTCTTTTATATACACAATGATATGTTAAACAGAAGGCTGGAAATTTTGCAAATGTCACCCTTTGTTTATTTTCTTTCCTAACACCTTCCAGGTTTCAAATATATTTAGTATATATCTAATAATTAATACTACTTAATACTATACATCTAATATACATATCTTTTTTTTTACATATTTATTTTCATTACAACAACTTTATGGTGTTTTTGAATAGATAATGTTAATTTTATATTATTAAAACGTTTTATGTTTCCATTAGGACATTTAAAATATATATCGTTTATAAAAAAAATTTCGGCAACAAATTACCTCTATAATTTTTTTTTTGGTTTTACGATAAAATCTTGATTTATTACAGAATTTGCAACACCTTTATATATAGAACCCTTTCCATTCATACCTTCTACACATATAAATACCTTTCACCAATTTATTTGGTCTATTTTGAAAATATCTACTTATTTTGTGTAAAAATTATTATCAAATTTTACCAAAAGTGTGTTTCTTTATCACATTATAATTATAAACGTGAAAATTACCATTGTGTTCATCCCCGGTTTCTTCAAGTTCTTCATTTTCATCGGTAGCTAGCTTATGCTGTGTATTATCGCTGTTATTACCTAAAATACTATCGATTAGAAAGTTTTTACCCTTGTTATTAATAACACTCTTCGCTAAATTACTAACACACATTAATTGTTCACTGTCACAACTGTTCTTTGATTTCACTGTCATTTTGTTAGCGTATAAACTTCTGCTTAACGAGAAAATAGTTTCTGCGTTATCCTGAACATTTGAATTCAATTGAAAATTGTCTTTTTGATCGTTATTTTCACAAATCACATCAATCGTTTCATTTTCACTATCAAATTCTGAATCAGATTCGCAAACGTATTGTAAAATTTCTCTTCTATTTGCACTGTTTGAATGTTTATCGTGAAATGACGAACTTCCGTCATTTTCGCACGTGCTTGATATATCTTCGATAGAATTCATTATTTATTTAAAACGTTAACATATTACCATAAATAATTATGTTAATACTATATTATTTACTACATCACGAAGTGGTTAATGTGATGACAACGAAATATGATAACAGACTAGATGTTCGTCTCTATTTCGATGTGGGAAGATAATAATTGGTTTTGAAAATAGGTGGTGCCGCAGTATTGCGGATGCTGTAGGTATCACTCTTTAGTGATTCTGTTATGCTACTGGCTGATTATCTGATGGAGGGGATAACGCCATCTTAAGAGGTGGGGCCTAGTGAACCGCCTGTGAAAATTCACACCTTTCTTTTATTTGATAACAAGTTATATGAGAGCTTTTTATCGTACAAAAGATCCCTAAAAGCTTATGATGAGATCTGCAGGGGGAATATTGCTCGGCTATTATTTGTGTGTCATCAATTTTATAAGGTGTGATAGATGAATGTCTGCGGAATCAGAATAAGGTTGCGGTTTTAATAATCATTTAATCCATTATGAATAATAGTAATAATAATAATAACTTTATTTATTTGGGCATAAAAAGAATGATACAGAATTAAAATACCCTGGACCCCTAAACTAGCTAAGCCCGTCACTTAGGGGTCAGTGTCATCCCAAGTTTACAATTTGTTCTACGCCTAATCTATTTATTAAAGGGAAAATTAAAAATGAAAACTTAATTTAAAACTAAAACATAAGATGAATAATATAAGGTATAAAATTAATATTAGTGGTTATGTGTGTGTATGTATATACGTATGTGTGTGCGTAACGTGTATGTATGTGTGTAAATGCTATATTTTTTTATGTTCCGCTAAATATGCCGGTGTGTATATATTGCATGCACTAGAGAAATAAAAATTGAAGGAGTAGTCAAATTTTAGTTGGTTTTTATATTATAAAACAAAATCGCCTTCTGTCTGTTTTTTCTTTACGATAAACTCAATAACTATTAAACAGATTTTTATGCGGTTTTCGCCATTCATGTTAATAGCAACATTCACAAGGAAAGTTTAAGTATATTATATATATTATATTAGTTTAAAAAAGAAGGTGCTTAAAAAAGTCTAATAGCCTATGAGCTTTATTAGAAAACACTTCTTGATCCTTTTGAAATACAAAAAAATGCATCAAATAACGTTCCCTTTTATAGATCTATAAAAAAGATCGCTTTTTTAATATACTTCTCTATATATGTTTTATTTTACAATAAAATGGTTATATACAATGCCGTTTTTTTGCGCAGGAGTTAATCTCCAACCGTGAGTGTAGGTCTCGCTGGATAGATAAGAATACCCATTAAAACCTAGCGGAAACCACTTCATCCGTATGCTGGGATTCAGACGTTCGCTGACGCATTCGGCTCTGGCATTCTCGATGAATCTATGTAAAGGGTTTAAGGAACTGCGAGGAATCAGGTAAAAATATGCATAGTGGCTCTCCTCTGATGCCTGAGATGAGCATCGACCTTACACACACTTTCCCCCTCTGCTGCCTCTTTTTCAAAATGACACAGGAAGAGGCCACTTGCCTTCCAACCTGGCTACCGAGCCTAAAAACGTTAGTTACCTGAAGCATTTTATGCAAATTATTATGATCTTTTACATATTATAAATTGTATACTAGCTGATCCGGCAAACTCGTACCGCCTCAGAATAAATAATTTATAAAATCCGAATGATAAGTGTCAGTCAGCGTGCGATGGAGAGGACTATGCTTGGAGTTTCTCTATGTGATCGAATCAGAAATGAAGAGATCCGTAGTAGTACCAGAGTGACCGACATAGTCCTACGAATTGCAAACTTGAAGTGGCAATGGTCCGAAGGACCGATGGACGTTAGGGTCCGAAGGTGATGGAGTGGCGACCCCGCACCGGATGGCGCAGTGTAGGGAGACCTCCCACAAGGTGGACCGACGACATAAAGAGGGTCGCCGGTAGCCGCTGGAGCCAGACGGCGCAAGATCGGGCCTTGTGGACGTCATTACGTGAGAACTATGTCCAGCAGTGGACGTCCATCAACCGTTTCAACTTTAGTACAATATCTGGTCAAAAATTTTAGGAAATATCGCAAAAATAAATAATGCACGTGAGAAGATATTCTTGGGACTGAGAGGACTTACTTGATGCTTTGCTCATTGTTTAACAGAAGTTATTAATGATGTAAATTTTATATCTGCTGAACGTGCATTATTGATTATGTAATCACATGGGTGGGATAAACATATTTGTGCCATTATATTCTACTCTAAATTAAATATATAAGATTTTATGTCCGATTTAATTATAACGGATTTCATATGTCTCTTTTTATAATATTTGCAATAAGGTTATTAAAAAATTATTATCGCATAATAAATATTCAGAGCAGTGAAAATAGTGACATATTACAGATTGGAAAACTTGTTGTACGTCCTTAAAAATATTGACTTTTTTTACGAAAAAAGTAAGTGCACCTTATAAACGAGTAACTTATGAAATAAAAATAAAATTGCGGTAAATTCTAGTAGGCTACAGAAAATTGACAATTCAATTGAAAGTTAACGGTATACGTTTCTATAACAAGCTCCCAGAAGAAGTTACAAAGATGTCATAAAAAGCGTGGAAGTGAATGAATTGCTCTAAATGTATATAGATATAGAATAAATTTAAAATATATATTGTAGTGATGATAACAAATAACCCGGCTGAGTTTATTGTGGGTTCTTCTTAGATCAGGGCACGAAGGAAACCTCGTAACTTTAGTTTGTAAAACCGTTTCTTAGTGTCATGTCAGTTGTGCATATAAATAATCTATGATAAAACTATATTTGACGATTCAAAAGTGCTGTCAAAGCCTACTTACATACATAGCATCACGCCTCATTTCCATAGGGGTAGGCAGAGACTACGTCCTGCCAGTTGCCACGATCCTTGCATATCTCCTTCGCTTCTTTCAATCTCATTAAACCTTTCATACAAGTTCGTCGGTTTAGAGTACTCTTGACCTGGCCGTTATTTAAAATGTCCTGGATTTGGTCCAGGAACGTTCGCCTCGGTCTTCCCCTTCCAACTTTCGCATTCACTCTTGACTCATAAATCCTTTTTGTCAGTCTCCTTTCATTCATTCTCTCTACATGCCCAAACCATCTAAGCATACCTTTTTCAATTTTAGTCACTACGTCTTCTTTTATACCACAACGTTCTCTTATCACACTATTTCTCACTCTGTCACTCAGTTTTAATCCACTCATGCTTCTCAACGCTCTCATCTCTACCGCATTTATTTTACTTTTGTGATTCTTCTGCCATACCCAACTTTCACTACCATACATAAGTGTTGGCACCAACACTCCAGCATGCACTGCCAGTCTAGCCCTTTGAGACACCATCTGGCTATTCATAAAAGCATGCAGAGCACCATTTACCATATTCCCTGCATTCACTCTCCTTTCAATATCACTTTCACATGTTCCATCTTTTGTAAATTTAGATCCCAAGTATACAAATTCTTTCACCTCTTCCACTTGTTCCCCATCGATCAAAATATTGCCAGTTATCATAAATTCATCTCTTTCAAAGAGCATAACTTTCGTTTTGTTTACATACACTTTCATTCCTTTATCTTTCAAAGCTTTTTTCATAATATTTACAATCTCCTGTAACTCATCAGCGGATGACGCAAGTATTACTTGATCATAAGCGTAGAGTAAACATTTGATGAGTAATTCATTCATTCTTAACTCATTCATACTTTCTTTTAAATCTGTCAAACAGTTATCCATGAAAAGGTTGAACAGCCATAGTGACGCAACACATCCTTGTCGAACCCCTCTTTCGACAAGAAACCACTCCGTGTACCCCCCGTTTATTCTGACACAAGCACTTGAACCCTCATAGAAAGACCTTAATGCATGAATCAGATTACCGCTTACCCCATACGTAGGTAACGTTGACCACAGCTCATTCCTACTTGAATAAAGATATTTGGAGTTTGAGTTTATTAAGGCTTCGATGATTCTATTTATAGCATCATTCTATGTAGTGTGGATGTTATATAGTAGAGAGAAATCAATATATTTAACACATCAAGTTAAAGCTGACGACAGACAAAACGATATTCAGGGTTTGAGTATTTCATTTTAAAATATATATATTATTCAAATTACAAGAACATGAATATCGGTATATCAAATCAGAAGTAGGTTTATTATCTATTGATATTTATTAATATAAGTTAACTATTATATATTTTGATGAGAAATTGTATTAAGATTTAGAATAAAAAAATATTCTTGTTACATATTTTTACATGCAAGTTTTAATAATATTTTCGATCCAAGATTGTATTTTGCATTGTTTATTATTTTTCGGGCAATTAAAAGTATAGAACTTATTAATCGTCTTTCTTCAACAAAATATTGAGCTTTTGATAATAATAATTATATAAATGAGATATAATAGTTCTAAATATATGTATTATATTTAAAAAACCCAAGGGAATATGGAGAACGTATTAACAATTACATATTACATTTTCTTAGAGTAGTCATTTTCTAGATTGTCTAGGTCTGAATAGGGAGGCTTTGGCAGTAGATAGTTACCAGCCTACCAAATAAGCCTTTTTTGTCGGGAAATACTTTTACACACAAACCCTGACCTCCTGAAGGGTCAGGAGTGTGTGATTCAGCGAGGGGAGATACCTCACAATGCCCATTATCTTTGCTAAATTTCAATTCAGCCGTAACTAGTATTTACGATCTTGTGATCAATGATTGAGTGAGTGAAATCGTCACTGAGAGAAAAAAAAGTAAGTGAGTGATTGAATAAGAAAGTGAGGGAAAGGGGAATGAGTTTTTTTCGTCTCGGGAAATGCTTTATGCACGCCGGATAAAGTATAAACATGCATCCGAGAGTGTGGGACTCGCTGGTTGTATCAGGATACTCACTAAAACCCAGCGGAATCATCTTCATCTGTAAATGAAACACCAGAGGTTCTGCTTGCTCATTTCTCCCTGGCGCCCTGGATGGTATCAAAATGGCTTGTTCCTAAGCATTAAAACTGCGTCCCGTGCAAAACCAGAACAGCTAAATTACCAGATTAACGCACCACTATCTTAAGCTGTTTCATAACTTACCAGCAATTAAAAATTAGAGATTCGGCCATCATTATTTAAAGGAAAACTCGATAACATTTATATGCAAGTCTATAAATATATAAGGTCCAGTGGTTAGCATATTCGACTATAGACACGAGGTCCTGGGTTTGAGTCCCGGGTCGGGCCAATTCAAAAATCAATAATGAGTTTTCTATAAAGATTTTCACAATATTTGGCCGAAGATGGGAAGTTGGCGGTGTGATCCATTCCTGTGCCTCGGAGAGCACGTTAAGCCGCCGGTCCTACGCCTGATTTCACTCGGATCATGTCAGATTCCTGTCACATTGGAATATGACAGTGAAGGAATAGAGAGTGCACTTGTGTACTATGCCTGCTAACCCGCAGTGAAGCAGCGTGGTGGGTCTATGCTCTGAGAATCCTCTATCATATGAGTGTGAAGGCCTGTGCCCAGCAGTGGGTCGTTAATGGGCTTCTACTTACCTTACCTTATTATAATATAGCATAGATAAGTCACACTATCTATCTTGTTGCAATATGTCGTCCTTAGTTTCAATTATTTAAAGAAGTTATAAACATAAATAGCTAACATTCGTTTATTATAATACATATTACAAATATTAAAACTCTTTCAAGTAACCTTTTACAGCGACTTTGAATCGATTTGAAATGATTTAGAATCTAAAGTTACGTATTGCAGGTGACTACCAGAACAACGTATTTTTTTTTACATGTTGCACAATACCCTCTGTTGGTGTTCTGACATACAAATTACTTACAGGTTACATCACTAGATAGAGCTTTACAAGGTTCACAAAAAGCTTTCTTTTAAATTTCATCTAGACGCTTTAAAGCTCGTACTACTTCCGCTGTAGTAGGAAAGATGGCGTTGATATTACAATTGCATTTTTCTTATCCTATATCTATATTACAAAGAGTATAGGTGTAGGTACAAGCTAATATCTACATAAATAACTTTTTATTAAATGGGTAAATAAATAATTATTAATTATTATAAATTGGTATTGATTTCCTGTAAGACTTTTATTTTGAAACTCCTTGAAAATTATTGCTCTGATTTTAATGGAGTCTTTAGTAGCAGATAACTAATACAATTAGTATTAGTTACCTGCTACAGATAATATATAACTAATTCTACACAATACATAATAAAATATATAGTTTTTTATGAAGGTTTGGTTTGCTTTACGGTTTTTGTTTCGCCACATCTTGGAAATGAATAGACTGATTTTAGTGGATCTTTCTCTAACAAAAAGCTCAATATTACAAGGCTAATTTGCCCAGAAATAGTCTCCGAACATATAAACAATTTGATATAAATAAAACACTCAAATTTATGTGTAACTAATCGGATTCCCGTCACATCGGCCTATGAGAGTGAAGGAAAAGAGGAACAGCGTGGTGGTCAATGACCTAACAACCTCTCCTATGAATGAGGAGGCCTGAACCCCACAGTGGGACGTTAAAGCGCTGCTACTTACCTTTTTACCTTATGTGTAACTATATTCTTCCTTTTCTCCCTTCTTCCTCTTCCCCTCCCACCTCCACTCAATACCTCATTCAATCCCACACACGCTCTTTAAATGTATCACTAACTCTTTCACCACCTCACTCACTGACTTACTCAGTCACTCACGCACACCCTCACTCACTCTGTGCCTCTCTCAATCAAGAATTCACTCACTGATTCATCATCAAGATCGCAAATACTATTCACAGCTGATTTGAAATTTAGCAAAGGTAATGGTTAAATATGAATACCAGGAATGTGTTTCCCCATATTACGACAGGATCAGAAACTATGGAGGAAGGCCAGGTACTAGTATTAAATATAGTCAAAGCGACGCTTGCCTTGATAGAAAAAAGAATGAAATACAAATAAACACTTTTACAATGTTCAAATAACGATGTCAATAAATTTTGTACGTCAGTCCTTTGAGCGAAATGGATATTCACATCCATGCCCAACAATATTACTACATTATATTGGACATCGAATACATCACAGATCGCTCCCAATAAAAATCTCCTATTCATGTTATTCAGAAAACCGGATTCAAGGATCGGGTAATGTAATACGATAGTTAGAAAATCGTTTTTCACAGGGGACAACTCCTTTCGTTTTATTACGACACTACAGGTGAATATTTTGTTACAAACATGAATTAACTTGGCGTTTACTTAAGACCATACGATAGGAAAGGTAAGTAACGGTCTATTAACGCCCCACAGTTGGACACAGGCCTCCTCAATTGTAGGGGAAAAGGTTGTTAGGCCATAGATATATAGTGGATACCATACAGCTACCAGAAGTTCCAGAACTTCCAATTTTTCTCCAAAGTCGTGAGGAAACCTTTTCTTACCAGCCTCTAATACGGTTACTATATAGATAGATAGTATGTTTTATGGAACACCTCAAGAGAAACAATAATAATACAATGACTTAAGTAATTCTAGTGTACAATGGGCGGTCTTATCGCTAGTCGATCCCTTTCACATAACCAAACGTATAGAGAGCCCGCCAGAGAACGGAAAGAGTAGATAAGTGGTAATATGTGACTAGATATTTCTCAAAGTACATTAACAGAGATATCTTAAGAAAATAGAAAACTAATCTACGATAGTTATTTATTTACCAGAATAACTTGGTACCGCCTCTGAAACAATAAACAAAAAAGTAAATAGTAAGTAGCAGCCCATTAACGTCCCACTGCTGGGCACAGGCCTCCTCACTCCGAGGAGCGAGGGTTTTTAAAGCATAGACCCACCACGTTGCTCCACTGCGGATTGGCAGGCATAGTACACAAGTGCACTCTCTATTCCTTCACTCTCATAGTCCGATGTGATGGGAATCCGACACAAACGGAGAGAGATCAGGCGCAGGACCGATGGCTTAACGTGCTCTCCGAGGCACGGGGCTGGATCACACCGCCAACTACCCAACTTCGGATAAATATTGAGAAAATCTTAATAGACAACTCAATATCGATTTTTAAAGTAGCCCGACCCGGGACTCAAGCCCAGGACCTCATGTCTTTAGTCGAAAATGCTAACTACTAGACAAATGAGGCAGACCAGTTAGCAAACAAAAAAACCTGATTGTTAATTCCAAAATTTTCACGCCAAAGTCCGGTTAATATTATAGTTGCGATCAGACAGTGTTGCTTGTCAATGTGAAATGTGAAAAAAAAAACCAAAAGCTAACTTTCAAATTTAATTTGATTTCTGAACGAAGGGACGAACATGAAATGTTTGACAGCTAGGAATAGTTTCTAAGGGAAACGGAAATGATTGTTTTTGCTATATTCCAAGAATTTTTTTCATATTTACTCACATTTTAAACTTTCCATGGATTTCTACAAATAGTTCAAAACGAAAATAAACGAATCAGTCTACTCGTTCTCGACTTTTGGCGAGACTAACGGCAACAACAATTGTTTTTTAACCAACTTCAAAAAAGGAGGAGGTTATCAATTCGTCTGAATTTCTTTTGTTTGTTGTATGTTGGCGGACCGATCTTGATGATTTTTTTTAAATGAAAGGTCGTGCTCGTCATGGGGTTACATTTTTTTAAATCCAGTTCTGATGATGATGCCATCATGCCATGAGAAAATCGGATGTGTTATATTTGCATTAAGCATGTGCGCGACAAATGGACGAATAACTCGAGATCACGCCAACCGATTTCGATAATTCTTTTATTATTGGAAAGTATATACTTCCAGGTTTGTTTTATGATAGTTTGGTTAGATTCTGATGATGGATTCCGTGACAAAGTGACGCAACTCTTCAATTCTTAGGAACAAATTAACCATACTCGGCAAAATCTTTTATAGGCTATCCGGATATTTGAGTCACCTGCCGTAACATCGGTATGGTCAAGTAATTGGCGTAGTTAAATATGAAGATCAATGGAACTCCACAACGGCTTACACTAAGGGTGCGATTTATGGCAAAGTATATAACTGTCTGTAATCCAATGGCAATGACCTTTCGTTTGTTGCTGCATTGCAATATTATAAGATGTATTACGTGCGAAGCGGTGGTAGCAGAGTCGGCGGGGCGGGGGGGGGGGGGAGAAGGAAACTTTTACGTATTAGTGTTGCGCTCGATTACCATATAAAAGACTGGTGATAGCGGGGTGGCAAAATAACTGACCTGTAATGTGTAAGGATCTCGGGTGGCGATATCAATGTAAATTTCACTTCAGTAACACGTTGTATCCCTATTAAGACAAATTTGTTAGTGTACTTCAGATTCACTAAAAATTATAAAAAAAATAAAAATTTTAGCAAAAAAAGAACCGCCTTCAAACCAAACTGTTACAAATATTAATATGCTCTAAAAAGTAAATAAATATTTTATTTATTTACTTTTGCGTATTCTTTCTAAAGTTCGTCGTATTCTTATATTTGGAGTCGGTGTCAGCCAAGGTATCTACACATATAGCTATAGGTTGTAACTTCATATACAAGTTATAGGTGTGAGCGGTGCCGGAATTGCCAAGCCATGTTTACTTTTTAGAGTATATTAATATTAGTAACAGTTTGTTTTGAAGAATGTCTAGAATCTGTACTTTTAGAAATTAAATCTAATTCTGTGATCAATATTCGTTTTATAATTGTACTTGTGGTGAATATATTGTATATGCAATACAAGTAAGGCAACCCTGGATTACGTATAATCCTGTAATTGAATGAGAATAAAATTGCCCTCTGGATGTTGCCATCCTATTTTTGTCACGATTCCATTAATTTTAGTTACCTGAGCGGAATGTTGAGTCTATACGTGTAATACAATTACGCTGCGTCTAAATAACATAGCGAACCCTTTCTCTCAAAGGTATTTTTTTATTGCTTGAACGTGTTAAGAGAAAGATTTGATTTTATAAATTACTATAATATTTTTTTAGAATTATCTAGCTTAAATATATTTAATAATATATGTAAAATAGCTGTCCCCCGCCGTCAGGCTAGTGAGTCAATCTAAACCATCTACGAATCCAACTGAAGGTAAGGGAAAAAAGGTAGGTAGGTAAGTAGCAGCGTATTAACATCCCATTGCTGAGCACGGGCTTCGTCATTCACATGAGAGGGGGTTTTAGAGCATACACCCACTGCGCTGCTCTAGTTAGGATTTGCAGGCATAGTACACCAGTGCACTCTCTATTCCTTCATTCTCATAGTCCGACATGACAGGAATCCGACACGATCATAGAGAGATCAGGCGCAGGAGCGACG
Organism: Elymnias hypermnestra; assembly: GCA_015832385.1. NCBI lineage: Eukaryota > Metazoa > Arthropoda > Insecta > Lepidoptera > Nymphalidae > Elymnias > Elymnias hypermnestra. The sequence goes on along the minus strand of JACTOM010000546.1, from coordinate 1,852,306 downwards.
GCTTGACATGCTTTTCGAGGCATGGGGGTGGATCACACCGCCAACTTCCCAACTTCGGGCAAATATTGAGAAAATCTTAATAGAAAACTCAACATTGATTTTTTGAAGTGGCCCGTGACCCGGGACTTGAAACCAGGACCTCATGTCTGTAGTCTAACATGCTAACCAATGAGGCAGTTGACCAGACCAACTGAAGACACAAAAATTACAACAAATTCGGTCCAGAGATCCATATATAAGTATATTTTAAATTGCTATTTGATAATTTGTAATTTTGCACTTACCTAAGTGAGTTACAGTGAGCTTCTAAAAATCAACGATTCTCTGGAGAAAAATCGCTCCAAATGAAAGGCCATCTTGGTAAGCTTCATTTTCAGTCTTTTGTATTTAACTCTTTTAAGTTATTGTAATTTTTTGTGTGCATAAAGAAAGAAATGGTAACTAAAATGTATTCCTATATATTTATTTAGATAACGCTTTAAAACGTAGCAGCCACACACACACACATACACACACACACATACACACACACACACATACACACACACACATATATATATTGCTGCGAATGCCTTATAGTTTCTAGATAGGTAGGTAAGGTAAAAGGCTAGCAGCTTGTTAAGTAGAAATCACTGAAATTTAAATTCAGGGCTTTATATAAAAATATAAAGCGCTGAAATCAATATGTATATGGAATATACATATAACTGTCCTCATTAGTTTAATAGTCAGCTTATTCGGTTGCAGACGTGAGGTGTCGGAATCGAGCCCCGGGTCGGGCGAATTTTTAAATCGAAATAGAGTTTCTGTTAAAGAACTTATCAGTATTTGCCCGAAATTGTGATGTTGGCGATGTGCTCTACACACGTACCTCGGAGAGCACGTTAAGCCATCGGTTTTGACCCTGATCTCTCTCCAGTCGTGTACGATTACCGTTGCATCTGACTACGAGATTCAAGGAATACATAGTACACTTATATACTATGCCTGTCAACCTGCAGTGGAGCAGCGTCATATGTTTATTCTTGAAAAACCCTCTCTCCTATGAGTGAGGAGGTCTGTATGTGAGTAAAAGGATGCTGATATAGATGCAAAGAAAAGAAAAGGACTGCTCGTGCAATTTACAATATATATGGGTCCAACAGTCGTCAACAAAGAAATCGTCAAGAGTCGTCAGAGCAGGAATAGTAATGATAGTTCACGGCGTATACATAATAGAATACGCATCTCATATAACTTAAGAAATAAAAATAAAATTGCTGTAAATTTTAGTAGACTACATAAAATAGACAAGTCGTTCGAAGGTAACTGTATACGTTTCTATAACAAACACCCAGAACTGATAGAGTAATCATTCAATGATTTCAAGGACTACTTAGAGCATAAAAAGGCGCGGGAGTGAATGAATTGCTTTAATAGAAATAGATTAAATTAAAAATATATATTGTTATGATAATGAGAAAAGAGGGCCACCCGAAGGAACCCCCGTAACTTTATTTAGTAATTCGTTCTTTAACTTCATTATCAAACATTGGAATTCATGTGTGAAAAAAGCTTGTTTGGGCGATTCAAAAAGTGATGTAAACTTACTTGCCTACTTCATACCTATATAATCAAATTAATGCTATGTCATCATAAAAACCGCAGGAATCTCTTCGGTTAACCGAATAAATTTAAAACAATTTAATTATCATATAAGCAAACAATTCAGAGTAGCTTACGTCAGTTGCATGCGACAACTTTATTTAATAGTTAATTTCATAAACAAAGAGAGTGTAACAAGTGTAACAAGTGTTTAGTCAGCTAATTTTATATACAAATTATTATATAATAAATATGAATACATCAACGTAGATGAAAAGTCAGATTGTAACAGATAAATATCAGATATCGAAATATAAGCATACATACATGCATAGCATCACGCCTCATTCCCATAGGGGTAGGCACAGAGCACGTCCTTCCACTTGCCACGAGCCTTACATATCTCCTTCGATTCTTTCATTCTCATTAAACCTTTCATACAAGTTCGTTGGTTTAGAGTACTCATGACCTGGCCGTTATTTAAAATGTCCTGGATTTGGTCCAGGAACGTTCGCCTTGGTCTTCCAACTTTCGCATTCACTCTTGACTCATAAATCCTTTTTGTCAGTCTCCTTTCATTCATTCTCTCTAAATGCTCAAACCATCTAAGCATACCTTTCTCAATTTTAGTCACTACGTCTTCTTTTATACCACAACGTTCTCTTATCACACTATTTCTTACTCTGTCACTCAGTTTTAATCCACTCATGCTTCTCAACGCTCTCATCTCTACCGCATTTATTTTTTTGTGATTCTTCTGCCATACCCAACTTTCACTACCATACATAAGTGTTGGCACCAACACTCCAGCATGCACTGCCAGTCTAGCCCTTTGAGACACCATCTGGCTATTCATAAAAGCATGCAGAGCACCATTTACCATATTCCCTGCATTCACTCTCCTTTCGATATCACT